>CM075812.1:38161727-38718989 GCA_037975025.1 Excoecaria agallocha | reverse complement strand
ACATAGTGCCCCTATAAAAAAATAGTATAACTTGTCTATTCCTATGACGAAGAACTAAAAGAAATTTTAGCTAGAGAGATTAGACAATTGTGAAACAAGCAGATTCCCTTTGTTAAAGTACTATGGCAACATCATGGCGTGAAAGAGGTCACACGAGAACCTAAATTAGTCATAAGAGCACAATACCCAAAATTATTTAAACCAGGTATGAATTTCGAGGATGAAAAGGCCCCTATTTAAGCCTTGAAAGAGTATGCATGTGTTCTTGAATGATAATATGATCACTATATTTGTGTATGGTTAGTAAGCTACAAGTAGGGGCATAAAGGTAATTACCTAAAGAGAAAAGAGGTAAAATGGTCATTTTAAATTAGGCTATGTATGTGATTAATTATGGGGAAGAAGTTATATGGTTATATGATTAATTTAGGGGTTACCATGTTAGGGTAACAATTCCTTCTTCTGTTCTTCTTTGATTTTGGATAATCAATTTATAAGGTTATGTGAATAATTTATGCGAATTCATTCTATGTAGAAGGGCAATCCAGTAAAGGGAAGGAAAAGGTAGGAGAAGGAGCTTGAAGAAGGTGGAATCATTAACAAGGTATGGGAACTTATTGAAAATTTATGGTGTTGCCTTGTTGTAGTGATTTGAGATGTTATAATAAATTTTTAATTGAGGGGATACCTAAATATCATGGGTAAATTGGCATGAGAACCGGATTCTTTGATATGCCTTTTTTTTTTGGTAAAACTCTATCTTTAGGCTTATTGAACCTATTAGGACTGTTTTATCCATATTTGGAGTTTGGAGGCTGCAAATTAAGTAATTCAAGTTGGAATAGAAACTATAATTAAATATCTATGTTTTATAAGGAGACACCAATGTTTGTTTCTTCCTCTATGATAGGAAAAATTTAGCTTGAACCCAAATCGTATCTGCTATCCTATCATTGGGAGTAGTCCATCTTGTTTAGTGAATATTTTGAGATTAAGAA
The DNA here is from genome assembly GCA_037975025.1 of Excoecaria agallocha. Lineage (NCBI taxonomy): Eukaryota > Viridiplantae > Streptophyta > Magnoliopsida > Malpighiales > Euphorbiaceae > Excoecaria > Excoecaria agallocha. Next base: position 38,717,991 of record CM075812.1, on the reverse strand, counting down.
GCACAAATAGAATGATTTTTCATGTTTTAGAAGCTAAAAACGAATAGGAACAACTTTGTAGAAGTTCATTTTGCTTTAAAAAGTCTTTTAGTATGTCGAAATAGCATTACAAGTTATATTTTTGAACTAGTCGATAGGATTTTATGAATAAGGGAAACTTCAATTGGCCAAACGCCCACTGTCACATTCGCGACACTTGTCACACTCATAACAGAAAGCTTTTGTCCTCTATTTTTGCTTTTCCCCCTTTTTTACCATATTAGACTGCCCCATGTGTTGTGCTAGTAATAAGACACATTATACCTTAAAATATAAGCATACGGTGGCTATAAATACATATATATGTGAATTTATACCAAGGTATGTATATATGTATATATGGTTTATAATGTTCCCATTAGATAATACATAACAATATATATATATATATATATATACACACATGTAATTGTAATATTGATTTACATGTTGATAGTAATGTTACATTACTATGATACCTATGAACATTATATGTATAATTATGTAATGTGATGTAATATAATGAATTGGATACAATTAATAGAATGATATATGAATTATCCAATGCCTGCACATAGATCTTGATGGTGGATTGATAGGCATGCCTATAGGGTTATAAATGCAGTTGCCATAGTCTCAACCCCGTTTGGGTCCACAGTATGTATGTCCCCATTTAGACCACAATTTTGACCATGTTTAGGTCCATGTATTTGATACCTTCGGGTATTTATACAATCAATACCTATAGGTATCTATAACATCTGTTATCCACATGCACAAAACTTAGGTAGGTATTCATGGAAAGAAATGAACTGTTAAAGAAATAGCCAAATATTGATATGTTGCACATGTTTATACTTGTTTTATAAGTAATATAGTATCATAATTTCTCTTGTTATTGATCGTGATGTTCTCCATTAAGCATAAATGTATATTTATGTTGTTGCATGTTTGTGTGCTTGGAAGTAACCATTGTGAGTAATTGTTTGTATATTATCTATTCCCCATTAAGTTGTTTAGCTTAGCACGAATTTTATCCATGTAGGTATTCTAGTTCAGACTCTCAGTTAGGGGTGAAATATGCATCAACCAGGCTAGCCTTAGGAAAGTGATTTATAAAGAGTAAATAGTTGTAAAACATAAGTTAGTGAGTAATACTTTTGCATGATCTTAACAAGTTTGATAAAGTAAATTAAAAGTATACTAATGAATGTAATAATTATAAACATGAACTACATTATGAATGTATACACACAGGGTGGTGTATATCGAAGGGATGACCAGAAAAGGCATAGTATAGTCATTACACTAGATCCCCTCACATGGAAATTTTTTGAAGCTAAAATTAGAAAGAAATATGTTACTAAGGCATATAAAGAAAAGAAGTTGAAGCAATTCTTGAATCTGAGACAGAAAGCTATGACTGTTGCTGAGTATGAAAAAGAATTTAGTCATTTATGTAAATATATTCTTGATCCAATGCTAATAGGAGCTTTTAAGTGCAGATAATTTAAAGATGGCTTGAATGATCGGATTAGAGAAAAGCTTATTGGACCTACATCCTTGCAATTGGTGGATTTTGATCAACTTATTTTAGCAACCGTGAGGGTAGAAAAGAATGAAGTAGCTAAAAGATAAAGAGAACAAAAAATAAGTGGCTCCAAAGGTGGATTTTCCACTAGAAAGAGAGTTAAAGGAGCATAGGAAAATCAGCTAGTTGAGTTTGGGTACAGTTCTTCAAAAGGGAAAAGGTTAAACATTAAGATAACCCTGTTATTAATGAGTTTCCTGATGTATTTCTTAAAGAATTACCAAGTTTTCTATCGGGTACAACTCCTATTTCTAAGGCATTATATAGAATGGCCCAAATGGAATTAAAGGAGTTAATGGTTCAGTTATAGGAATTGCTTGACAAAGGCTTTACTAGGCCTAGTGCATCTCCTTGGGTGGACCAGTTTTGTTTATGAAAAAGAAAGATGGGACTATGAGAATGTGTATAGACTATCGTCAACTGAATAAAGTGACAATGAAGAACAAGTATCCATTGCCAAGAATTAAAGATTTATTTGATCAGTTGAAAGGTGCTAGAGTGTTTTCCAAGATCGACTTGCTATTGGGGTACTATTAACTTCGAGTAAAGGATGTGGATCTTCCCAAAACTGCATTTAAAACTCAATATGGTCATTATGAATATCTAGGAATGCAATTTAGGTTAACAAATGCACCAACTGCTTTCATAGATCATATGAATAAGTTATTTAACCCTACTTGGACCAATTTGTAGTTGTGTTTATAGATGACATATTGGTCTATTCAAGAAATGAAGCAGAGCACGCTAAACATTTGAGAATTGTGTTGCAAACTCTGAGGGAGAATCAACTATTTGCTAAATTGAGCAAGTGCAATTTCTAGCTTAAGGAAGTCTCTTTCCTTGGGCATATAGTGTCTTCTAAAGGCATTAAAGTGGATCCAGTCAAAATTAAGGCTATAATGAATTGAAGATTGCCTTAAAATGTGACAAAAGTGAGAAGTTTTTTGGGTTTAGCAGCATACTACCGTCGCTTTGTAAAAGGCTTTTCAGTTATAGTTTCACCACTCACTAAATTGTTGAGAAAGGGTATCGAATTTGAGTGGATTGATCGATGTCAAATAAGCTTTGACCAGTTAAAGAAGATGTTAACAGAGGCTTCAGTTTTAACACAACTAGTTTTGGGAAAAGAGTATGCCATGTACAGTGATGGTTCTAGAGTTGCTTTGGGTTGTGTGTTAATGCAAGATGGCAAGGTAGTGGCTTATGCATATAGACAATTGAAACCACATGAGAAAAACTACCCAACCCATGACTTAAAGTTGGCAGCAGTAGTGTTTGCTTTGAAGATTTGGCGGCATTATTTGTATAGGGAAAGATGCAAAATCTATACAGATCACAAGTGTCTCAAGTATTTGGTTACTTAAAAGGAACTCAACTTGAGATAGCAAAGATGGCTAGAACTATTTAAGGGTTATGATTATGTAGTAGATTACCACCCAGGCAAAGCTAATGTTGTAGCTAATGCCTTAAGTCGTAAGACAATGGCAGTTATGATGTTACATCTGGTAGATGGTAATTTGCATTGGATGGTGCTTTGATAGCTCAGTTGAAGGCTAGACCTTGTGTGAGGCAATTAGTGTTAGATGCTTCGAAAGGAGATGAAAAATTTCAACAGAATATGCAATCATTTTATCAAGGAAATCAACTTGAGTACAAAGTAAAAGAAGATGGAGGTGTATACTACTAGAATAGATTATGTGTTCCTAATGTTAGGGAATTGAAAAGAACTTTGTTGCATGAAGCTCAAAATACAGTGTTCACCATGCACCTTGGTGGGTATAAGATGTATCAGGATTTCAAACAGTTCTATTGGTGGCCCGGTATGAAGAAATATATAGTAGACTATGTTTGGAAGTGTTTAACTTGTCTACAAGTGAAAGTAAAACATCAGTTGCCCTTAGAATTGTTGAATCCCATTCCAATACCATAATGGAAATGGGAAGACATTACCATGGATTTTGTGATAGGTCTAACTCTCACACAGAAAAGACATTGAGTATCAAGTTGGTAAGAAAGTGTTTCTAAAAGTGTCCCCATGGAGAAAAGTATTGACATTTGGGAAGAAAGGTAAATTGAGCTCGAGGTATATTAGTCCATATGAAATACTTCAAAGAGTTGGACTAGTAGCATACAGATTGGCTCTTCTTATAGAATTAGTCAAATTACATGGTGTGTTCCATATGTCAATGCTTGGGACATACCTTTCAGATGAATATTAGGTTCTACCAGTACAAGATATTTAGGTTCAGTCAAACTTCTCTTATGATGAAGAACATAAAGAGATTTTGGCAAGGGAAATCAGATATCATATATGCATTCCCTAATCTTGCCTCTAGAACTATTAGCCTTGACTGTGGTCAACAAACTAATGGGCTAGCTAAGATGACCCATTTAATTAGATTTGAACATATTCGATATAATGTGAGCTTTACTGTGGTCAACAACCCACATTATAAAGAACTCTGGTTCTTCTCAAATTAATGGAAGGCTTATATACCTTAGTATTTGTTTGAGGGTTTTAGTTAATTAAGTCTCATCATACATGGTTGGCATACATTTGTATGCATCCTATATCTATTACATAAATATAAGCATACAAATATGGTATAGTTATGGATTTCACTACATTGATTTCCCTGAGCCAAGAGCGAAATCAAAAGGTCACACCTAGGTAGTATGCATGATTTAAACAAGAAAATAATTACATTATCTTCAAGCTTGTTGGATCTCCATTCGGCCCATCTTGCTCCTTGATATAGGTCTCCATCTCTATTTCTAATTCTAATCTAAGTAATCTAATTACATATTACAATTTGAAATGAAATACAAACCAAAAACAAGTGACCGGGACATGAAAGTCCTCATTGGGCCAAAACATGTATTATGCTCAATCACATTGGGCTTTGTCCATAACTAACCATCATGCCAATCATACACCCTTATATGCCTCTCTAATGCATAAAGAAATGGATTACTAACTTTGTTTCAACCTTTGAAACTATATTTTGAGTTATTTTAATGATGTGATCAAATTAGGAAACTTTTTTCATTTTGGAAACTTTCATTTTAGAAAACCTTTTTGCATGCATGTGTTCTTGTTTTCATACAAAACTTGTTCGATTTTAATTCTGTTTGATCCTACGGCTTAATATCACATATTAAACACATAAAATATCATCTAAATGATTTTTAAATGGATCCATAAGAAATTAAATTAGAACAGCCCTTACATCACCTAGGGTTTCACGCCAAACCCTAATGGGTTTCACACCAAACCCTAATCACAATCCTTCAAAAGTTTCGTTTTTGTTTCCACCAAATTTATTTGATCACACATACAACTAGAAATCAATATTTCTCATTCATGAACAATCAAATCTAATATTTTAAAGTTCATGAAATAAATAACTCAAAACAAAATAAAACTTATTCTGCAGAAAAATATAAAATTGTATATCCATGGCAAAACCGTGGCTCTGATACCATGTTGGATTTTAACGGTTACATGCATCACATACATGAGCAAATTTTAAAATTTTTTAACCATTAGATCTGATCTTGCCATGAATACACAATATAACTATATGAGAATAAGAAAAATCACCTTTGATTTTTGTTGAATAGTTGATTTTACTTCGCATCGGGTTGTCGCAAACCACAGTGTCCAAAATCAAACACCTCCAATGAGTAATCCACACTAGAGAGGGGTAAATTGAACCAAAAAATTGGTGTTTAACTAGGGCTGGCCGAAATTCCCAAGAGCTAGTTTAGCAGTTGGCGCAAAAGGGAGAGAGAGATTAAGAGAAAAGACTTTCTTTTTGTTTTAATCACTTAACCCTAATTCTCATTAGTTGGCCTTTTATAGTTAGGTTAAAATTCTAACTCCTTAATGAGATTGGGCTCTTTAAAGTTGCTGGAGAATTATTAATTGGGCCTCTGGAATTAATTATAATCATTTGGGCTTAATTAAATCCAATTTAAACCTTTTCATAAGAGTCTATGCACAAAACCCACAAACTAGGCCCTTTGTGCAACTAATTGGATTTAAATACCCAAATGGATTCCAAATCCAACCAAATTAAATATGTAGGTTCCATAACACTTATATAACATATATAAATTAATTTGGTCCATTAAATAGGCCATTAAGGCCTTCTGTTCTGAGGTAGGTGTGTGGCCCTTATAAAAGGGCTTTCGCCAACTGCTTCATTCCTCTGGCCCTTAATAATTGCTCCAATGGACTTATTAATTATTATACCAATCCTTAACACTTATAGTAGTCCTAAAACACTTATAAGACAATAATAATTAATCATGAAATACATTATTTCAATTAGGTCCAATTTTGCAGAACATTTCTCAAAAGTTCCGCGGACAATTTTATTTGATCATAATTAATTAAAATCTTTAATTAATTATTATCATATTCTCTTCTCTACCTTTATAATAATATCAAATATTATTATCCTTGTCATTTTACCATTTTACCCTTTTCTCTATATGTGTGTGACCTATTGGGTTCCTGTCCATGTTGGCAGTATAATAAGTAATTGTGAGTTCTATTCAAAACTCACATGATTTAAACTCCTTTAAATCATCTTATCAATCCCTATTGATACTTTTGATACATTATTATACAAGTCATGATTGGCCTCTAGCTAGGCATCATGACTACCCAAATGTCAGGAAAGTCATGTGGTTTGACTGTACCCTTCCATAGAAACAGTTACCGTGCAATTACTCCTTTCACCACTCTTATCTCAATTAGATTCTGAGTATGGATTTCTGTCAACTCACATAAATCTAATTATGTATGTTCTATTAATTTAACCATTGTTCCTAAAATGCCCTTCATGGATCTCCATCCATCTCGGCATATTACTCTGGCCAGAGATTCTCTGAACAAGGCAATTATAGAATCATGCGAGATAACTTTCCTTGTTAAATTTGGGATGGTGAATCCTTTGTCAATCACTCAACTATCTTTAAGTAAGTCATGATATACCCAATCTCCTAACTATGTTTACTCCCAGTTGGAAGTAATCAGTTATGGAGTCAAAGTATACCACTTGCTACTTAAGATAACTTTGGTGATCTCAAGTCTAAGGATACTTGGACAACCACTATGAAAAGATTCCTCACTGACATAGATTTAACATCCATGTGAGGATTCTCTTTGCAGGTCTCTAATGAACTTGTTCTTCTAACAATCATCCACATGTTAGCTTTGATTATCTTCCATAATCACAGTTATGAGAACCACTGCTTGAACCATTCAAGAAGCATAACATGTGCTAGTCTGTCCGAATTAACAATGTCCTATCTTGTTAATTCTATGACTAGGGATATTTATATATTAACACATTTGCATGCAATAGACATCTCACATCATGAACACCTTTATGATTGCCTTTGCACTGTGTTTATAATATCTAGGACTTCATTTATTAATTTAAGATTTACAAACTCATGTATTCAAACATAGCATTAATAAATGAATGATGCCTTTTATTAAGAATATAAATTTCATACATATGAAAAACATCCCTATTACATGGGCTCTAGGGCATACTCTCTAACTGATTTAAGAGAAGCATAAAATGGAGAGGTCAATATATAACATGCAAAAAGAGGAGAGATTATTGTATGACATGCAATTTTGTGAAGGACCAACAAAGAAAATTTTCCCTTCTATTATAAAAGCTGAAAATGAGAGTAGATAGAGAGAGAGGGATGGCATTCTTAGTGGGAAATTTAGAAATTCTTTCTTTCTCATTCACTCTTCAATCTTTTAATCTCTCTAAGTGTTCTTGAAGAGGAAATTCTTGCATGATTGAATTAATCAAGGACAATTAGTGTAAATATTAAGGTAATTTTCTTATTTTGATTTTCATCATCTTGTTGTTCATCTCCTTCTTGATTTTGTTGAGTGGTGGATTGAACAAAATGCTGAAAATTTATGATTAAAAGAATGAATTGTTGTTAAAGGAGAAGAAGAAGGTGGAAAGAAGAAAGGGAAAAGAAATGTGTAAGATTGAAGGCTAGGGGATTTCAGGTAAGATATGGGATTAATAGGATTCTCATATATGCATGTGGTTAATTGGAGAAGAAACTTAAATGGTTGTATGATTGGTTGAACAAATGAATTGAGTATAAATTCATAGAAGTTTTGATAAGAAGAAACATGTAATCATTATGAATTAGTTGCTATAATTTTAGTATATTTTGAGTTAGGAAGCTTAAATTGAGATAATTTAAATTTGATATTTTACATAAGTAATATACCTATAACTTTGTAGAAGAAAATTAGGGCTAAATATGTCTATTTGTTGTTCATAATTTCATTTGAAATTATAGTGAACTGCTGATTTCGGTTCTGGAATAGTTTGTAAAAAATATAAAGTATTTCCTTGTATAATGGTCAGAATGCTATGAGGTCAATTCCTATTCAAAATATACTTCTAAATGTACATTTTATGTGAAGGTAAATTTCCTAATTCTATTTGTATGAGTGTCAAATGTTAGCTTGAATCTCATAGGAACTGGTTGCATTGTTAAGGAACAGATTTTGGTATTTCGGGCATAAATTTTGGTAGAGGAGTCAAAATGCTATGTTGTAAATTTATAGGTAAACTAGATACATAGGAACAAAAATTTTATGAAGGGAAGTTGGTCTAATTCTTTCATCATTTTATTCTATTAATTTTATAATTGGTAACAAAAACTGTTTTTAATTTTTGAAACAGCTTATGATTTTTCTTGAATATCTCGAATTATAGATGTGATATTGATATGAATTTTGATGTTTTAGGGGAATAAATTTGTAGAAGGTCACTTGGCTTGAAAATAACATTTTCCAAATCAAAAATGGTATACAAGTTGGATAGGGGCAAAATTTTGTAGGCAGAATTTTAATAGATCTTTTATTATTGTTTAAATATAGTTATGTTAAATATGTATCTATATGAAAACACATTGAATCGTATATGGCATGTGATATGATTATTGATAAAGGTCCATATACATATATATTCATATACGTACATAAGTAAAGATTATTGATAATGATATCAAATATTCATATGTGATCAAACTTATATACATGTTTGTTATATGCAAAATTACTTACATGTATGTACTCCTATGAAGAGTAAATGTGTATTTGAACATGCACTTATACTATGAAATAAGAAATTCATTAGTATGATCATGTTCGCATGTAGTGCTTTAATGATAACATGTTAAAGTACATATTATGATGATATATGTTTAATTTTCAATACTTGTATTGTTATATGCCTATATGAATACATGTGTATATATATACTAGGGATTATGAATCTTTTTACATGATCACATACATATGATGAGTTATATTGCAAAGTTTTAAGCATGAGGCATGTTTTATGATGAGCACTTGAATAGGTATGATACATTACTTGATTGACATAGCATGATTATTCTAATATGTAATATCTAATGATAGCATGTTAAAAAAAGTATTTGAATCATTATATGAACTTTTTATACATAATTATGCCATAGCAACAATATATCTATCCTATGGTTATGCATGTGCCAACAATACTCACCCCCAAGGGATAGTCACACTCACTCAAAGTATAAGGCACTTATCTAAGACATTAATGTATACTCACCTGAGGTATGAAATATGATTCAAATAATTCTTAGTTTCACTATTTCAATAAAGATATAAATAAAGTTTCTACATATGTTTGGTGTTATAATACTATGATATGTTAATGTATATAGTCTCATTAATTTGATCATAAAAAGTGTATTGGCATAGGATAGTTCTTGAAGTAACTGAATTGTAATAATACATAATCAATATTGAAGCCTCTATAGCTACCTTACCTAAATGTTGTTGTCCATGTTATGACAGGGGTTGAAATAAATGTAATCGTGTGCTTAACTCTTATTATATCATGAGTTTATCTACAATTATAGGTTTAATGTATTTGCAAGTGTCTATTAACTGTAAAGAAATATTTGTAAAGTTAATCAAGGGATTGGCAAGGTATATCCTTGAACATTAATATAGAATAAATTCCATACAAATATTAGTAATATGAATCCATTAATGAAGCTTAAACATAGAATTAGAACATTATAAGTAAAAGTTAGGTTCTTAAATTTGTTAAGCATGAAATGAATTGGCTTGAAATATTTTTGAAATTAATTGAATAAAAATAATATTTAATCATTATTTGAATTTTCCTTTAATAGGAATAAATATGTTATGAGTTCTAACTTTTAGGTTTGGTTGAATAAACTCTTACAATAGTAAATGATTGTATTTGTTATTTAATTAATGCAACATTTGCGGCAATCAGAGTATATAGGAAGATCACAAATAAACTCATCTAGCAAGTTCATTAATAGAGCATATGTTAGATAATATGGAGATACTTAAAAGTATAGTTTATGCATATTGAGTTTGGGATCAAGCTCAAGGTTAGTAATTCTTTTAAGGTGAATTATGTATGCTTGACTGCTATAGTTTTCCAGTGATGAGTGAAAATACATAATTGATATAATATGTTATGGATAATTCTACATCCTTGAATGAAAGTACAAATATATATATATATATATATATATATATATATATATATATATATATATATATATATATATATATATATATATATATATATATATATATATATATATATATATATATATATATATATATATATATATATATATATATATATATATATATATATATATATATATATATATATATATGAGTAAGCTTATGGCATGTGATTCTTCAATGTCTTGATCATGCTTAAATGCTTATACTTATCCATTGATTTTGAAATAATGGAATCATTATGATATATATGTGATTATGAAATTTGATACATTGATAAATGTACCTATAAATTCGAAGACTTTGCTTTTTCTAAATTTAATGGCACAAAGGCCATATTATCTCTATAAAGAATGAGTATAATATGCAGAATGAACATGAACATAATATTACCTGCAAATAGAGTTCAAATGTGGATAGATAGGCACCTATAGAGATGTTGTAGCTGCTACCATTAACCCCGTTTGGGTTTAAATTACAGTTGATCCCATTTGGATCATAAACAACCCCATTTAGGTTGTTAATGATCTCGTTTAGGTCTGCTTGACTGGTCTACCGTACAGTTGGCCCCGTTTGGGTCTATATTTTTTATATCCTCAGATATCTACTGTTTTGATACCTTCGGGTATCTACCATTCCCATTATCCACCTTTAGAACTTAGGCAGGCTAAAACTATAAGTATAGTACAAACATTAAAGTATAAATTACAAAGCAAGCATCATATAAGAGTTAAGGATATTACTCGATTACATGTATGACATGATGTGCTTGTATTATTTCATGAGTTTAATAAATAGAGTTTATCAAGTAACACATGAAATATGTATGTTATTTATAGTTGGTTCCAAATGTTTGAAATTGTTTAAATAAGTTAAATGCATGAAGAATTCTCAGTCAGTATCCAATACAAGCATGCTAAGTTAACTGTTAAGCTTTTCAAATGCTTTTATTGTTTACTACGTAAGGTTGTTAGATCTATCAAGATTTTCTAATCCATTGAGTACATGGTCAATAAATGTATATATATAAAGCATGTTGGGTGTGATTACAGATGATTGTTGTGAATGTTATTATACTTGTAAGCAGGCTAATCTAAAGTATAAATACATCATAGTTAATTATAGTATAACTATTGCTTATGATATATGAAACAACATGATTAACTTGGTTTCCAATGTATGGATTATATTTATTAATATTCAGATCATCTTAATCAATGTTGATATTTAAGGATATTGAATTAAATGTAGGATTACATTGTTGCTTAAAATTGCTTATCTTATTATATATCTATTTCTGACATGTTGTTTTAAGGTTTCAATTGATGTATGTTATATGATTTTGACGATCACCAGAAGTGGTTATCTTTCATTTTTAGTATCCCCACTAAGCTTTATTGCTTAGCATGGGTTATTTTATCTGTGTAGGTTTTGAGTTAAGAGATCATCTCAAGATTAATGTCTGTAGTTGGTGGGCCAACACAGGAGAGAGAGTCTGAAAGTATAGCTTTTGATGTTGAGTCCATTTTGGTTACAAGAATATTTAGTTGTATTGTCAAATGATGTATTGCACTAAAGATTATGGGATGTAAATCTTGAACGTTCTAAGAGACTAAAATGTATAAAGTAAAGTTTTTAATTGTATAACACTTTTGTTAGATTTGTTTTCTTCAGAACATCTTTATATTTTATAATTCATGGCTCAATAACATAGTAAAGTGTGTTTAAACTTTTAAGATAAAGTGAGTCGGTTTAGGTGTAGAATAAGGGTGTAACATGTATATACATATATATACACACACACACACACATGTGCATATGTATATATATATATATATACACACACATACACACACACACACACACACCCCCACACCCACACACAAACACACACACACACATACACATACACATATGCACATGCACACACACACACATACACATTTGCTCGTGCCAAATACATGTTGTATGAATTTCAGAATGCATCATGCATTTTATGTATTTTGTCTATTTTATCTTTATTATATTAAATTAATTACTTATCTAATTAATTTAGGTTAACTAATAATTTACCTAATTTGTTTGAATGAATTAATCACAATTCATTGATTTAATATAGTATTAATCGATATTATTTTTCTTGCCATATTTTAATATGTGCATCATATTTTGAGTCAAGATAGAGGATAAGGCAGAGCATATTAGTTTAGGATTTATTTATTTTCTCATTTACTACAAGAAAATCTGGAAATAGCAACGGAAAAATAGCAACAGAATTGATTCAGTTGCTAACTTAGCAACGGAAAAATAATTCCATTGCTATTTAGCAACGAAAAATAGTTTTCATTGCTAAAATTGGTTAAACTTTATAAATTTAGCATTGGAAAAATATTTGGTTAGCTGCCATTGCTAAAAGTGGAGGAAATTTTTGATGCCATTATTTAGCAACGAAAATTAGCAACAGAATTAGTATTCCGTTGCTAATTAAGGCAGCAACAAATGGCGGATAAAATTTGGGATTGGAAAATAGCAATGGAATGTAATTTTTGTTGCTATTTTAGCAACCAAAATAAAATTCCATTGCTATTTAGCCATGGAATAATATTCCATGGCTAAATAGCAATAGAATTTTATTGCGGTTGCTAAAATAGCAACGGAAATTAAATTTCGTTGCTAAATTAGCAACAAAAATCTAATTCCGTTGCTAAATTTCACTTTCAAAGAAAAATAGCAACCAAATTTATTTTTGGTTGCTAAAATAGTAACAGAATTTTATTTCGGTTGCTAAAATAGCAACCAAAGTAAAATTCCTTTGCTAAATAGCAACCGAATTATGTTTGGTTGCAAAAATAGCAACGAAATAATTATTCCGTTGCTAAATTAGGGGCATTTAAGTAATTTTCACGTTTGTTAGAACTACAAAATGGAAAAACTCTACATTTGCCTCATCTCCTCCCTCATAGACACTGCCGCCCCTCTCTCTCTCTCTCTCTCTAACAAAGAAATCAAAGGCAAACACATCTCCTCCCTCACAGACAGTGTCGGCTTGCTGCCACTCGCCACAGATGAGCTATTTTTCCGTACGTTTATTTATTTTAATTTTTCTGATGATGTTATATAAGATTTTGTTTATGTAATGATTGACAGAAGTGTTGATTCCTACGGGTAAAAATCATTTTCAATGGTTTATAATTATAAGATTTTCAAAGTGATTATCTTAAGCCCGTGGTCTATATATCAAGTCCTGATTTTTTTACGAATGAATGATTTTTTTTACAAGAAAAGGAAGGTCATTTGGATTCTTATGCTAGCTGCATCTGTTTATGATGTTTTGATAAGTTTTGTTCTTAAAAATCCCTTTTTCATAATTTTAATTAGTAAGAGATTTTCACATCACATAAGATTTATGAAAAAATAAGGTTAAAATATTGTATGTGTAATCGATAAAAATAGTATCATATCAATGCCATCTAGAAATATTTTAAAAAAAATCCATTAAAGTCTAGAAATAAATTATATATGCGTTCACTTTTTGCTTTATCTTTCCTCATTTATTATGATCAATTGTAATATTTTGTTTGGTTAATAATATAATTATCTAAAGTATTCATTTTGCCGAAATTTAGGGCTGTGATATTTTGTATCAAGTACTGGGAATTTTAATATTCAAATCCAATCTAATTTAGTTTTTACTTTTACCATCTTTTAACATTTTCAGTAAAAGTTTAGAAATCCTTATTCAAAAGGCGTGAAAGACGCATTAAATCAGAAGAAAAATGAAGAAGAAGGCATAGTTGTGAATAGACTTTTTGAGGGGAAGATCCAACAGCCACTCAAAATCTTATATAACATCATCAGCGTTGACGTGTTCTGATTAATGCTCCATTTGCTTTTGTTCCTTTCCGGAGAATTAGATGCAGTAGCATTGACCCAAGTATCTCATGATGAAAATTGTTCCTGACATGTGTTTCTTACTTTTGATTGTTATAGATGAATTTTAATTTCTGACTTTTTCATTGCTATTGGATTTATCAGTTTGAATGCTCCCATTATTGGATTTTAAATTCATAATCCTCGTATAATTATAGTCTTATTATTTTATTCAATAATTTATATCATTTGCATTTTATGATTCTCTAAACATAAATGTTTTCCCATTTGTGTGTGCACACATTATTTTTTTCATGAATTATTTCATTGTGAATTTTAATGAAACATATTCGCTAGTGAATTTTTCTATTAAATTAAAAGCTACCCAAAACTTAAGACATATTCGCTAGTGAATTTCATTTGGGCTAGGCATTCTACTTTTTGGATGGTTTTATTTTGGCCTAGTTAGTTTGTATTTGTTGCTTGTTTCCAGTAGCTGTTGTTTTGTTGCAGATGGTTATTCCTTTATTTTATCCTGAAGGCTTTAGCAACTCTTTAGCTTGTTGGTTCTATTAGTGCTGCACTTTAAGCAAGAAGCTTGAAGAAAGGGAACTTACTATTTGATAAGATGATTTATTGCATTGATAGTGGAACATTCTCTTGGTTGAGTGTATATGGAGTATGACTAGTTATAATTGAATTTTAGTTGAATTTCTGTCTAATTCATTATAATAAATGACCACAAATAGACCTACATGTGAAATTGGAAACATATTTTACAATTTAGTTGGATCTAAATTCAAGCATAACTTATAATCTAGATTTGAACACCTCGAAATTATTAGAATCTTGAAGATTGGCTTGACACCTCTTCTCCTGCTAACATTTATGTTCTTGGGTATGTACAGTGAATCATTCTAAACTTCTTCATATTGATGCAGTCGAATTATTTAGCTTGGTGATCTAAATTACCGAATTATTTTGCTTGGTGATCAAAAGCTCTTGTAGAGATGCACAATTGTAGAGCATTGTTGGAAAATGACCAGGCACGTTGCTTATTTTCACATTTTTTTCATTGCTAGGAAATGCATAATCTGACCTTTATTATGGTTTTTGTTTATCATGTTCAACTGTGCAGAATCTACTTTAGGACAAAATTCTTGGTATTTAGTGCAACTGCTCCAAACTGAGACTTTGGGTTGCTTCCTCAATTTAAGGTTAGATCTCCAAAGTTCATAGTATTTATTGTTTGGTCCCTTCTTTTGCAGATGGGAACTGCTACTAAGAAGCTCTGCCTTTGATGGCGATAGAGACATTTTGTTGACTATAATCCAATAAATAAAAGTTGGTCCTCCACTTTAATCCTTATTTTTATTTTTTTGGCTGTGGTTATTCTCCTCAATTCATTATTCTAATTTCTCTCTATGCTTTTTTTCTCATCAATAGGTACAAAATTGAGGATATTTAAAGATATGAAGAGCCTCAACGGAGATTTCGTATGGTAGCTGATCTCGTCAAACGATTTGAGGCTAAAAAGAAAAAATGAATTAGCATCTAGGTTTTACTTCCTTTTTCTTTAATATTATTTGTCTCTTTATTTCAGTTCTTGATCATTGTTTTTCTTTGCGGGTGAATATTTTCTTATTTTTGGAAAATTTACGAGTGTTGAGGATAAGAGAAAATTATGCCTTTAATATCTCTTATTTTTTTTCTTGGGAAACAAACGGTGAGGAACGACATTATGTGAAAAGTGAAATAAATGAATTGGAATGTCCATATAATTATTCAATGTTAATGGCATGAAATAAATGAATTGGAATGTTTTAATAGGATGGATAAATTACAAACGGTAAGGAACGACATAGTATTATTTTCCTACATAGTATTATTTTCCTACTACTTTTGAGTGAATTTAGGAATTGAAGCAGAGTTAAAGCAGAACAGTTAGAGAATTAGTCATCAGCCCTTCTTTGTCGCCACTAGTTTAACTAAGAATTAATCAACATATTAATAAAGGTTTAGTATCTCTCTTTCATTTGCTCCAATCACAAACAGTTAGTCACTCAAAAATCAAAAGAGGATGACATCAAAGCTGCCTCAATTGCAAGGGATGTTAAAGAATGGAAAAGCTTACTACAAGCAATTGCCGAATCAAAATAAGCAATTTATTCACATCTTAATTCAACCATTTTGTGCATTATGTGATTAATTGCGTCATTTCAAATAATTCATAAAAAAATATGTCATTATCCCTAATATGTTCTTTTATAAGCCAAAGAATATATTGATAATAGGAAAGTAAAAATAAAATACAAGAGAAGCCCAAGATTCCAATAGTTACAGCAGCCCCACATAACAAAACAAACCCGAGTTATACACCAACAACAAGCATAGCTACAAACCAGAGAAATCCCAATCTGCACAATTGATTATATAATAATACCAACAAAATTGATGGTATACCTATAAGTGATAAAACTGGAATAAGCTAATAGATACTAAACTTTAGCCAAATATATATATATATATATATATATATATTTGAATGGCATATTTATCAATTAAAGAATCATTATGCATCAAATATATCATGTTTTAATATGATAGAAAAATATCTTAATACATTATTTTTTTTTATATTTACATTATTTTGCTTGTGAAACAAGCTCGCTTCCCATCATTGATGTGGGAATGTAGATATCCATGATTGAATAATTCTTTTCAATCTCTTTTATTAGGCCGAATTTAAATAAAGTTTCATATCTTTGATTGGTACAATGAGTAAAGTATGTGTATATATATATATATATATTTGCTTTGAATTTCTTGGCTGCTGCAGGTTATTTCTAAAATAATTTATGAAAAACCATCTTTGACTATTATATTAGCAATAGTAATATACTAGTTTAGATTGTGCAGTAATTCCAGAAGCTTTTGTATTCAAGATAAACTTGCTAACTGTAAATTTCTTTAGATTGTAAATTACTGACTGGTTATTAGCAGTTGATGAATGTGAAATTTTAGATAAGTATGCTATTACATTTAGGTTAACATTTTTTTTTGTGAATTTTTTATTTGTTATTATGAGTCGTTGAAATTTTGAAATCTCTATAGAAAATGCTATCATTGTCGTATTAACTGCAAAACTTTTGTTTAGCAAAAGTTTGAAAACTTGTATTTGTATGGCACATGGGTTTTTGGGTCAAGTTTTGTGTTGGGTAGCTTTTGGAATGATCTTGGAAAGGTAAAATAAGTAAAGTTACCAGAATTACCTACTTACACATGGTTATTTAGATGATAAATGGAGGTGACATATAGTAATGTAGCTCTTTCTTGGTCTTTTTGTACAATGTTAGTGTATACTTCTTTGTTCTTCCCCCATTTTTTCCTTGCTATTTGTTTGGAGTCTTCTTTAGGCAAGAAATTTTGGTTTTTCTAAAGAGTCCTATGCACATCTTGAATTGAGAAATAGAGCTATTTTAGTGGATTGCTTTTTCATATTTTAATTTCAAAATACATTACTGGGTTTCTATCTTTTTCTAGGTTTATACAATTTAGTAGGTTAAATCTTAAGGGATTTAATAAATCTCTAATAATTTTTTATTTGTTATTGATAGTATTATATACCCACAATATTCGACAATTTTAGTGCCAGATATTGTGATTTCTTTTAGTTATTAGAACACGTATTGTGATTTCTTTTAGTTTTGAAGCTTGCATAGTGATTTTTAGGAAGTTTTTTTATTTACATTCAATTCATTATAAATCAAGCGATTAATATTGCAATGATGGGCAATGTTTGAGAAAGATGAAGATGAGTATAATGATTTAATGTTGATTGGATTGCAGGTGCACTTTCATTTCAATTGGCAGATATAGGTTTTTGCATAAATTTTGTGTAAAAAAATCAACAATAATTTAGTGACGGAACATAGACGATAATTCCGTCGCAATTTTTTTATAATATTGGCTGAATTTAGCAATGAAAATTAATATCGGTTGCTAAATATAGCAACAAAAATTGATTTCGGTTGCTAAAAACAGCAATGAAATTTTTATTCGGTTGCTAAATATAGCAACAAAAATTTTAATTCTGTTGGTAAAAATAGCAACGGAAATTAAATCCGTTGCTAAATTTAGCAACGAAAAATAATTTCGGTTGCTAAAAATACCAACCGTCAAATTTGCAACCGAATGTTCCGTTGCTAATTTTTATTAGCAACGGAAATTCAACAAATTCGGTTGCTAATTTTCGTTACTATTTGCTAATTTTCTTGTAGTGATTTATTATAATTTTGGGCTTGTATAATTATTCCTTTATGTTTCTTTCATTATAACCAAGCATATAATAATAAATTATTTTCACGTGCTTAAATTAAAAATAGCACCAAAACTATTTTTACTTAATTAATCAAGCTTTTTCGAATTAAATGGATCGATGTCTGTTCCTTTTCTCAAAAACCACACAAAAGAATTTTCATGAATATGCATGAGGGAACCAATGTTCCAAATCCAATAAATATCTCGTTTTATGTAAGCCATTTTACTTGTATTATTATTCTTTCATCGCAATGATGTAGTAATAAATGATTTTTCAAACAATAAACCTAAAAGCTCACCAAATAATTTATATAAGTTTGAGTAGAATGTTTCTATAATAAGGGGACCAATCTCCTATTTTTCAACCATAAAATAACATGTAAAATTAAAGGCTTTTCCTTTATAAATACAAATGATTCTTTTATCTTTAAAAGTTAACTAACACAATTCTTTCAAAGCTACGAGGGATCCAATGTCCCTATTTTCTATCTATGATACACCAAAAATCCTTTTTTTCATAAATATACATGCGAGGACCAATTTCCCTATCAAAATAGACATTCTAAACTAATTTCTCGAGTTATGTATGACTTTCAAATTTACATTTATTCTTATATTCTTTAAATGCTTTCTATGCCATACTTTTATAGCTTTTAATATACTTGCTTTGTGGCTTTCCAATGTGCTTGGGTGTGCCTTACTTTTCTAGTATGATAACCCATGTGAAAAAATGGATGAAATAAATTAATTATTAAAACTCATTTATATAATATTAACCAAAGGTACAAATAAGAGTGAGGCCCAAACTATCTCTGGTTTTGGCCTCATAAGGTTAGAACTCATTTGTCAATGTATTATTGGGTGGCAACTCCATGATACCAACCTTGTGGATTCCAACAGATGCCCTTGTAGGTTGATTGCCAATAATGGCTTAATGGTTCCCCAAGATGTCTCATTCCTTTTTAAGGCTTGAGGCATAGCAAATTTGGGTTAAATCCCTATCCATTAAGAAGTGACTGGCCTTCACGAGTTAAATAAACCTTCAGCTAGTCTCATGTCCTAAAAGTGAACTTTTGAGAATAAGTCGGATGCCTTCGAGGTTCGACTGGCATCACAGTTTGCCCCCTACAGTTTGTAGTCAAGCATGGAATTTGGACTTCTCTTTTTCTTTTCCTTTTTCTTCCTTTCTTTTTTTTTTGAAGGAGTACATGAAAAGAATTATGTATGCATGAGACATGTAAAGAATTATGTATGCGAGTAACTATGTATAATGGAATGCATAAGCTATGCAATGTATAGGGAATCTTATTCATCCAAGTGAGTTCGAGATGAGCAATAGGATGACCCTAAAGCATTCTTATCTGATAGCTCTTTATTGCTCTATGTCATTATTTTGAAGGTAGTGCACCCTTTGTCGGTTTTCACACTAACTTTTCTTGATGGAAAGTGCATCCTTTTGGATTTTCACACATTCCTATGCCTTATTTTTTCTTGGAATAGAACCAACCCATTCTAGTGGCTTTTATCTCTCCTTTATTTTTTGTAGGATAGACTACCCATTTTAAGGTTTTCACCCTACCCCTTGGCCTAACTTTTGCTTAGAGAGCCAATTATGATTTTCATCTTTAACAACCGTCTTCTTTCTTTCCTTCCCTTTATTTATTTATTTTTTGCATCCCCAATTTCCACTTCATCACATCCTTTTACATGCCATAGGTTGCTCCAACCAGTTAATCATATGCTTATGCTTAACTTGTTCATACATTTTCATCTACATGCATCATATATGATGACAATAATCATAACTAAACATGTAATGTAAACACACTGATTCTATTTAGTCTCAAGAAGTGACACTTTATGAGCATTTGACTCTTGTTATTAATAAGCCTTTTTGGATTTTCTTAATTGAACATTTTCTCTCAACCTTTTATTTTTTCCTAAGGCATTTTTTTTTCAGTTTTCACCCTAACGGGGTAACCAATTTTAGCAAGGCTGCCTTTTTTTAGTTTTTGATTTGTGGGCTTCTTTTCTCTTCTTCTTCTCTTTTTTTTATGAGTGGTTCCAACTAGCAAAATGCCTAAATGTCCACGCAGTTGATGCTTATGCTAAAATGCTCTCAAGATAATAGCTTGGCACTATAAGGTATATTGACCCTTGTTATGTCATCCATAAATTTACCATCAAAGCTCTTGTTGAAATGTTATTATCATAATAAATGGGACCATAAGATTCCTATCACAATAACATGGTACCATAAGGTGTATTAACCTTCGCTATGTCAACACTAGCATAATTGTTTCCTTCATCATTAAAAGTTAAGATAGCCTTCTAGACCAAGCCTCTTTTAGTGTGCTTCAATTTTATACTGTGATCTTAGCTAGATTCTATATACTTTCCAATAACTATGTCACTACTCTTGGAGATTGGCACCAATATAAGGAAAACCATCATTAAGGTTTTTGACATGTCTGTTTGTGTTTTGTATCTTTCCAAAATTTATATTATCATCAGAGTTTCATCTCTTATATAATTTTTCTTTATTATCAATGTCAGCCTTATAACCTTTATTGTGTTTATCCTGTGTATGGTTCTTTTACCAAGGAGTTTTCTTGGTTATAACTCAAATGAATAGTGACTGCTATGGTAGCATTTTAATTCTAGCTTAAGTTGTATTCCATTCTAACATTGTGATAATCTAGGCTTTCCAAGGTACCAATAGTAATGGTTCAAAAATGGCCTTTAAGGATAGTGTGGTTGGTGTGACATAGTATCCATCTTGATTTTAGGATTTGCCATGGGAAAACAAATATGTAGAGCTATAACCAAAGGTAGCCTAGATTAGGGTTACCTGATGATAAGGAAACAATCATATTTCTTACATAAAAGCATAAATCTTAAAGTTTCATCATTGATTTCCACATTTCTATAAATGTCTATATGGGTTTTAGTTTAATTTTCTAAGAGTTTTAAAAAGATGATAAAAAAAAACCTGAATTTAGCCTCTGCATTTGATAGAAGACCGTCTATCACTATAAGGATGATTTTCTGTGGCCATTTTCCTCAAGGCATCTTCTAGCAGATGTCCCTATCTAGGGCGCCTGTGGTTACCCATGGCTTGCTAACTGACGATCGTTAGTCACTAAGTCATGGCCTCTGATAATAAGATAGATTCAATGGCATTTTTGTAATTTTTCAAAGCTCATGTGAGTGGCGGCCATCTTTCAGTGACATACTCCCATCTATATCCTTAATTCAAGATTTTTTACATTTTCCAATTTTAAAAATCTTAGACAGAGATCAGATTTGAGAAATATGATCTAGAGTGGATTTGATGGGATTAGAACTTCCAATTTTAGAGGATTAGCGTTAGAGTTGATCTCTAACTCTTCTCAAGGTATAAAAAGGAAAAATAGGGTTTTTAATGGGATTCTCACTAGTGAAAAGCGGGTAGACTTTTGGGAAAGAGAAATTCAATTCTCTGTTCTTAGAATTCCTTTACTCCAAAGAAGTTTCTTTTCACACTAAAAACAAACATTCTCTATTTGATCGTGGGAGTCAAGGATTGAAGCTTGGAGTGCACTTTCTAAAGTTATAAAATCATGATCCTAAGGGTAATATTATGGGCTCTATTCATTTTGTCTTTGTAAATTCATGGTCTGCTCATATGGTTAACATATTTAATATATTAATTAAGATGTTACTGTTTTATTAGTTTATTTGTTAATGATTTTTATACAATGACATGATGATTTAAAACTGCTTAATGCATTAGAATGGCATGATAGGAATCTTGATGTTTTTCCATTGATGTGTTAGAATATTTTGATTAAATTCTTATGACTACATGTTTTCTACTGTGTTCATATGATTTAAATTTTATTTATTATTTTTTAGTAGATTTGGCATGTTTTAAAGTCATAGAATTGCTTGTTTAAGATTTAAATTTGGTTTTCCTTACTTTTGGGTGCAAAAATTTGCATTTTGTCTATTCCTCGAGTGACAGATGGGAAGAAGGCCCAACAGACAATCGTCAATCAATGCGATCGATGGGGCATCTTAGTGCCTTCTCCTTATCCTACCTCTCCCTCTCTTTATGTCCATTTATCTTATCCTGGGCCATTTGTAGCCCTCATTTAGATGTATTTTAATCTCATTTTTGCTTCTGTCTAATATGAATTGCATTCTATCTTATAACTTTTATTTAATTCCAGTATGTTTTCATGATATTTTATTTTATTATTCGATTTATCTTGATTTTTGTGCTAATTAATTTTTTTGTGTGCCTTTTGAGTTATTATTTTAACATATTTAAGGGTATCTTTATGAGATTATCGAGCATTGAAGTGGCCAGTCTTCTAATGGTTCTTCTCCCTTTCCTCGTATCTTTTTATCGCAAATAATTTTATGGCTTCATTTTATTATTATGTTTTGGTGGTAGGAATATTTATTTGGTTTGGTACTTTATTTTTATTATTATGGATGTATTTCATTTTTTGTAATGTAATAAGTTGTAAAAAAGGATTTTTTAGCACATTAATTAATTAAAAAGTCATTTAAAATGTCTTGTACTTAATTAATTGGGCTTTTCAAATGAAATGTACCAATGTCAACTTTTTACCCCATAATGACATAATAAAAAAAGTTCTATTTTCATCAAAATTGGGATCACTTATCCCATGTTTTCCATAAATAAACAAGGACTCTCATCTTTCCTTTTGTAAATATGCATAAGGGAACTAATGTTCCCAAATCTAATAAATACCTCAATTTATTTATGTATTTTAATTTTTAGTTGGATGATTTACTTTTGTAATAAATTGAGTGAGATTGTTTGCTTTATTTAATTTACTCACTTTATTTAATTGATTGGTGTGTTTATTACATCATATTAGATCGTGTGAGAAGAGTGGTAGTTGATTAATAATAAAAACACCTAACTGAGATGCCAAGTGAGAGTGCTGTCTCGAACACTGTTCTTTGTTTGGGAATCAAAAGGTTGAGATTCATTATCTAATGTTTAGTTGGGTGGCAACTTCATGAAACCTGCCTCTTTGAGCCAACATTGGATGCCTTTAAAGGTTAACCACCAATAATAAATTGGGCCTAAAGCCTTTTTTAGTGTGAGTAGACAATTTATGACTTATAGTGAGCCTTATCCAGTCTTAGACCCTTAAAGTGGGCCTCTAAAAACCAATTTGGAATCGAGCGAGCTCCGGCATGCATCACAGTGGTGACTCCACTAGAGACTTAAGAGACCTTGCTCCTAAAAGCATCTCATTTATGTTACTTATAATTGGATTTTTATTATTAATCATATCTCTTTTCGAAATTACATGTCTTGCATACATCTTAGAGCCTTAGAATTAAATTAGGCATATCTAATTTAGCCTCGATGTTATCCTAAAGCTTGCCGTACATTCACTTAATGTAGAGAGGTGTCAATGAGACCCATTAGCTCAAGTCTAGTACCAATTGGTAAATAAAATTATGACCCATTAGTCATTATGCTTGTAATGAGGTAAACTTATTCACAGGGATAATGCTTGGTAGCCCTAAAGTTTCATCACCTGACTACAGCCCATGTAATGATAATAGCTACTTCCCCTAGGTTGTATAACCATAACAATTTTTTTGGCTATGTGGGCCCTTATTTATTGAACAACCTCAAGCAAATTAGGAGTACACCGATCAAAGGCTTTCATGCCCTGGTGGGCCTAATCTAATTTATCTAAGTTACTCAAATACACAATGGCAAAAATCATATGCCTGTGCTTTCAATTAAGAGAGGCTATGCTGCCAATTTTTCACCGTGAATCATATGCATCCATTGGGTCCCCTGTTGACACATAGGCTAAGCCCACCTAGGAAAGATAATGTACAACCTCCTATGTAGAAGTAATAAGGTAGGAAGCCTTTGACTTTCTTGTATGTGGTTGTGATTGAAGTCTAACGAACACATTCATTAATCCATGCATCATGTATATATCATGTTCATGCATCATTCCAGACGTCTGACTTTTGCAGCCATCATAAATTCATTTATGTAATCCAAAAGGTCAAACAATCACCTTTTCTGGAGATTTGTGTTTAAGCTATTAGGGTTGAGATTAGAGTCGAGTTTAGAGTTAGGGTTTGAGATTAGTTCTGAGTTTGGTTTAACTAAATTGTTAGAGAGAAGTAGAGAAACTGCTTTAGAATAAGATGATGAGATATAGCTAAATGAGACTGAGAGAGGTACAGATGAGGCAACAAGGAGGATGTCTTTGAGAAATAGGTTAGATGTTTTTGCTTAAGGGCCTATAGTGGTACGAGATGAACTAGATGCATCATACATGTCTATTAGGTCCCCTATTGATCCATGGGCTAAGCCCACCTAGGAAAGAGACAACACAACCTTCTGTGTGAAGTAATAAGGTTGGAAGGCTTTTTTTACTTGTATATGGTTATGATGGATGTCTAACAAACACATTGATTTCATCCATGCATCATGTATATATCATGCTCATGAATTATCATCATGTATCATTCCTAATATTTGACTTTCACAGCCATCATAGATTCATTTAGAAGGTCTAAAAGGTCAAATAGTTGCCTTGTCCAGAGATCCGTGTTCAAGCTACCGAGGTTGAGATTAGAGTCAATTTCAAACTTAAGGTCTAAGATTAGTTTTGAGTTTGATTTAATTGAATTTTTAAAGAGTAGTAGAGAAACTATATAAGAAATGGATGATGAGATATAGCTAAATGAGATTGAGAGAGGTATAGATAAGGTGACAAGGAGGATATCTTTAAGGGATAGGTTAGCTGTTTCTGGTTAAAGGTATGCAATGGCATAAGATGAACTAGATAGGAAGTTAAATGGGCACTTCTAGGGATTTCAAGAAAGAATGATGGCCCTACTTGGTGGTTTGGTGGCTTCTTCAGCATCAAATACTAGAATTAGCCTAAAACACCTGCTTGTGGGGTAACAAAGCCAACACATGTTAGGGACACTACCATGACAGATGACATTATGCCTTGAGATCCACCAAAGGATCATATAAAAGAAAAGAGAAATGATCCTAAGAACAACTATATCAATGAGGAAGAGGAAGATGAGATGCCTATGGTTATAGTAAAGAATAGGGGCCCAAGTGATGAAGATGCTGCCTTTAAAAATATGGAGGAGAGAATAGAGGCTATGACTTAGGTGTTATCTATCGGAAGGGGAATAAACCCCGAGGATAAGGACTTAGATGGAGATGAGACACACCCTCAAATGTTTAAGATGCCAGATTATCTCGTATTTAATGGTAGTTTCAACCCTTCTGCACGCATAAAGCAATACACTTTAATCATAAAGGGGACCAGCTTGACTAAAAAGTAAAAGGTGGAGTACTTTTATTTACGTTTGGTAAGCCTAGTAGTAGACCGGTATCATGGGCTTGACAGGCGCACTAAAGAAGATTAGGATTTGCTTATAGAGGAGTTCCTCAAATAGTATGACTGTGGCACCGGGATAAAGGTCACTTTGAAAGACCTTGAATTGGTCTAACAAAAGCATGATGAGTTTTTTCAAGAGTACCTAACAAGGTGAAGGAATAGGGTGATGGAGATAAAGAGGAAACTTCATACAACTAACTAGATCATGCTTTTTATTAGGAATGCAAGTTCATACCAAAGGGATGGCCTGAAGATGAAGGGACTGAAGGATTGGGAGTTCTTAAAGGACATAGCGATCGAAGCTGAGGGTGAGTACTTGGCTAAGAGGGCCAATAATGAAAGTACAATGAGGAATTTTTGCAATAATGAGTAGTGGAGCAAATAGAAGTGGAAAGATAGCTTAAGTATCTACTACAAAAGCCAACAAAAAGTACTATTATAACCTTTGAAAGTCTCTATCATGGGTGTTGGACTAGCTAAGCAAAGAAAGGAAGTTGTAGCCATAGCCATCGAGGCCAACTAGGAGTCAGGGGATGCCCCACCACAAATGGGATCAATATTGTTTTTACATTCAGTACATGGGGCATCTTATAGATTATTGCTACACCCTATGGAATAAAATTTAGGATTTGATAGACATGAAATAGATTTTAGATCTTGAAAAGAGAGAGAAAAAAAAAGGAGTATACAATGTTGTACCGCCTCCCATTCTTGTGATTGGGTCCAACTTGCCCGAGTGGTACATGATAAATGACCTATTTGGGAATGAGTACATGCTATTACTCATTCTACCCCTAAAGTAACAAAGCCAATTGAAGAAAATTAGCCAATTTCTATGATTGATTATTAGGATTGCCCCACCAAGAGTGAGGATGAAGAGGCAATGGTGCTCGTTGATATTTGGATTTTAGCTAGCAAGAATAAGGATGAAGTGAGGGAAGAGAAGAAGGTAAAGGCAATCACTAGAAGTCGAAGGGTGGTGCCTAAAGTGGAAAAACAATCGGCCCTAGTTAATATGCCCACAGAAAAGATTGGTGAGGAGAGTCAAATAATTAAACAATTGAAGAAGACCCATGCCCAGATTTCCATTTAGGATTTATTGAGGTAGTCTTTATTGCATAGGTAGAAGTTAATGAAAGCATTGTCTGAGTCTATAGTGGCCACTATCATTTCACTATCCAAACTACTAGATTTGGTTGAGGGAGGAATGAGGGAGACTGTGGTGTATTCAAATGCATATCTGCCCGCTAAAGGTAGAAACCACAATTATCCCCTTTACATAAAGGCTTAAGTGAATGGTAAGCACATAGCTTGTGTAATGGTACACGACGAGTCATTAATAAACATATGTCCACTAGTTGTAATTTTTGCCTTTGGTTTAAATGAAATCATGCTAAATAAGTCTGGCCTGAAAATTTCTGCTTATGATAATTCAAAGAGACAAGCTATAGAGACTTTTAAGGCTGTAGTGAAGATAGGGCCGATTGAACCTAAAGATGAGTTTGTAGTGTTGCCCATTCTTGTTAACTTCTCTATGTTGCTTGGAAAGCCATGGTTCCATAAGCTAGGAGGAGTGCCCTCTACATTGTATCAAATGATTAAGATACCTCATGATGGTCAAGTGGTCTACTGCAAGGGAGAATTAAGTATTTATTCTAGAAATAGCTAAAAAAACCATTTAGTTGGTTCCATGTATCTATGATCGATAATGATGAGAATATAGATGGTTTTGTTGATAGCCCACATGTGATTAGTATGCCGAAGAAGATGTATTTCTTACTTAGAGCTAGTTTGGATATAAATTCTCAAAGGCCTTAGGATGCTATTACTACCAAAGGGCAGAAAGACAAGAAAGGGTTAGGTTATACTAGTCTAGAGAAGAATAAAGGGAAAATGATAGCAGGTGAAGTCCATTATAGCTCTAAGAGCTTTGTACTAGCTTTAGGGGTCTGCCTCTATTGTGGAGAGAATAAGCCTCAACTAGTGGGGGATAAAATTGTGTATGGTTTTGAGTTATTTAATGATGTTTTCAATTGGAAGCAAGGAATTATCAAGCCAATTGAGGGTTTCTGGGATGAGGATATCCTACTACATCACTCAACCTAAGACAGGGAAGTGCTGGAGGAGATTATGACTGAGAAGTTGCTTGCTATTTAGAAGAAGTGCGAAGAAAGGATGAAAGCTGAAGCACCACCAAAGCTAAGCCTTGAAGCTAGAGAGGCATTTATAGCTACTGTAAAGATTGAAGATGATGATACTTTTATAGACATAGTTTATGTTCCTAAACTTTTTAAAGAGAACAATGGCTTTTCTTTTGATTATATTAATAAGATTAACAATTTTGCTTACTTGTGTGATGTTTCTTCTAATTTCAATATGCATAATCATGATAATGAATTATTCATATTTGACATCAATTTAACTAATACATGTTCATTTAACCTTAGAACAAAAGAAAATCAAAAAGAAATCTTATTAAGCATTAGACATAACTCCTAAAGAGAGAAAAATTAGAGAGAATATTGAAAAAAAATAAAAGTCTTTACCTAGATTTATAAAGACGTGCTAGGGATTGACCAAGAAATAGCAGAGCATGCCATTCCAACCTATCTCGGTTATAAGCTATTCAAGCAGAAGCTTAGGAGACCTAGATTGGAGTGGGCTAAAAAAGACAAAAAAAAGCGAGGAAACAAATAAAAGCCATGTTCTTAGTAAAGGTCCAATACCCAACATGGCCAGCTAACGTAGTCCCTATAGCTAAGAAGGATGGAAGAGTTACAATTTGTGTAGATTATAGGGACCTCAACAAAGCTTGCCTTAAAGATGACTTCCCGCTCCCTCACATTGATATCTTGGTGGATAGTGCTGCAGCTTATGCCATGTATAGCTTTATGGATGGATATGTTGGGTATAATCAGATTCTAAATAAGATTGTGGATAGGATCGAGATAAATTTCATCACTAAATGGGTATTTATACTTGTCCCATCATGCCATTTGGACTTAAGAACGCAGGTGCCACCTATCAGAGGATGGCAACCAGGATTTTAGATGACCAAATCCATAAGGAGTTGGAAATGTATGTAGATGACATAATGATCACCTGAGAAGCTCACTTTAAGGCATTAGAGAAGTTTTTTCAAAAGATTGATAAGTATAACTGTGAGGGCCTAATCTTGACCCTAGCAAGGAATATGTTTAATTGTATAATGCTACATGTACAATTAAATTTTTTATGGTTATAGCCACTTTGGGATAAAGCTTCTTAAAGGGAAATGCGGTAATTTTAGTTAAATCAATGAAAAAATGGATTATTTGAATGATAAAATAGATGTTGGGATAAGATTTAGGATTTAAGTTTCTTTTGGGGTTAAATCGTAAATTAAGAGATGGAGGAGTAATTGTTTTAAGAGAAAGACTTAGAGAATAGGGTTAAAGGGGTAATTGATGTTCTCCCCCACGTGATTCTAGTGAGAATATCATTGTCTATCAAAAAGGGAAGACCATCTCTCTCTCTTTTACGTTTTCTCTTTTTCTCTCTCACTGGATTTGGAACTAAGGCTTGGTAAGAGGAACTTCTCCCGTATATCTTTACTATTAATACAATATTTTAGGAGAGTAAAAAGGAAAGCTTAGTATCTTTTGTGGTTTGTTATAGGAGAGTCAAGCAAGGATAAGGGCAAGGGGATCTTAAAGAAGTAAAAACATCATTGATCAGGTATGAGAGTATCGTGGTTTTCATTATCATCTATAGATGTTCTATAAAAACTAGGGTTTTATTATCAGAGTTCTTTGGTTCTCTAGAGGAAGTTAAAGATGGTTAACGAAAGATATTTGGTTTAGGATGAGTTTTAATAAGATGTTTTGGCCTATGGAGTCATTACGTTCTTATTGAAGCGATTCGAATCCTGGAATCCCTAGCCTTGCGTGGCCACTTGAGCTTAAAGGCTTGCATCATGTGGTTATGCAAGCTTTTAAGCTTGTGAGGCACACGGCCATACAAGTTTTAGAGCTTGTAAATCACGTGGTTAAGCAAGCTTTAAAGCTTGTGAGGCACATGGCCATGCAAGCTTAAAGCTTGTGAAGCACATGGCCACACAAGCTTTAAAGCTTGTAAGGCACACGGCCACGCACAAGTCCACTGCCCTTTATTTCCCTGTTTTGCACATTTGTTCCAATTATCTCACAAATCACTTCCCCAATATTATCGACTAAGAAAACACTCTTTATAACGATAATCAACCCTTTTAATGCGACCTAATAGGCACATTTAGTAAGTATGTTCACTAGGGGTATTATGTGATTGTTTTATGCTATGCTTTTATCATCAAGCCATAACAATTAAGGTAAAGTAATCATGGTAAGTTTACCAAGTAGTGTTAATTACAACTTACTTCGATATGTGATCGTAATAATAATAATGTTATAATTTCATGAAATTACTATGAAAATATGTATGTTTATGCGAGGTAGGATGAAAATTGTCCTTGAATGAAAATGATTATGCGGTATATGAGTGTAATTGAGGTGACATATATTGATACCATCACATGTGTATGAAATGTAAATTCTGATGTGAATTGTGGCTTGAGAAATATTGTAATATATAAGAAGGAATTTGATGAATCAAATGTTCTTTCGATTAAGTGGTTAAGCTTGCAGATCTTAGTTCAGTTGTGGATTAGATAGGCATGCCTAAAGGGATATAGTTGCAGCTACCATAGTTGACCCCATTTGTGTCCATTGATCATTCCTTTGATGGAACCATAGTTCGACCCCTTGGGTCCATTATTTGATATCCTTGTGATATCCATTGTTTGATACCTTCGGATATCCATTGCTCTCGTTATTCACCTCTTTTGAACTAGTACTTAGGCAGGCTATTAAGTTTAAGAAAATGTTAAAGAAATCGAAAGGGAAATACATGTATTAATTTCTTCATATGTATAATGTAAGCACGTGAATGATTGAATACCATGTTTTATCTTCTCTTCTTTTGGTTATATTGTCAGTTTGAAACGACCTCATGATACAAGTATGTTGATGCTCTTATTGAAATTTTGTGTGAAGATGTTTATATATTTGATTAAAGTTATTGGTCGATCATATTGTTATTATTTTTTTTGTATGTTATCTCCTCACTAAGCTTTATAGCTTAACACGGTTGCTCTATATCCGTGTAGGTTTGATTGGTGATCGTATAGGGACTTAATTCTGCATCGGTTGGCCAACAAGAGTCGGTTCAGACTATTAGATGTAAGATATTTTGTGGATAGTTTCTTTTTGTCTAGTCTTGTATTTTGTCATGCTTCAATGGAGGAAATGTAATATGGAGGACTGTTAACCTTAACTTAAATTACCATGCTTGCTTGCCCCTCCAAGTTATGGTGGCTAATGAATGATTGCCACATTATGATTGTTTTTGCATGACCTTCCAGTTTAGTTATTGAAATATGCATGCACCATATATGTATATGATGATATGTTGATGAATGATTGATGTGAGTTATGGTTGCTGAAGGCATGATATATGTTTTAGTTGGGAGTCAGTATTAGGGTATGACAATTAGTGGTATCAGAGCACCCGAGTTTAGCCTTTTTCTGGGCAATTGAAGTTTAGAAATTTTGGGCATAGTATTGTGTCTTGTTGGCCTAATTCAGCAAGTCCTTATTTTCATATAGATCAAAGATGGATGATTCTAGAGCTGCTATCGATGAATCAGCAGAAAGTAATTATCCAGCCGCAACGGGTCCCTCTGATATGAGATCTCTATCAACAAATCAGAATGAGATTCTTGCTGCTATGCCTGGAGAAGCATTGCTAAAAATTTCTCAAGATATAGCCCAAATTCTACAAAGGATGACAGCACCTAGGGCCCCAATTTCTGAGGTCAGAAAGTATGGTGGGGAAGAATTTTTTGGTACCACCTTGGAGCAATCAGAGGAAACTGAATTCTGGTTAGAAAAGTTTGAGAGGATTCTAGATGATATCCAATGCCCTACTCATTATAAGGTATCGTGTGTTGTATCATTGCTTCAAGGACGAGCATATGATTGGTGGAAGTTGGTACTCAGACAACATCAATTAATGGCTCCTCTTACTTGGGAATTCTTTGAAACTAAATTCAAAAAGAAATATGTTACTGAGGCCTATAAAGAGGAGAAGCTAAGGCAGTTTTTGACCTTGATGCAGAAAGTTATGTCTGTAGTAGAATTTGAGAAGGAATTTAGCCGGTTGTGCAAATATGTTCCCAAAGAGATGTTAATTGATGCCTTTAAGAGTAGACAATTTGAGGATGGGTTAAATCATTAGATTAGGGAGATATTGATAGGGGTTACATCTCTTCAAAATGAGAACTTTCCTCAACTAGTGATGGCTTCTATGAAGGTGGAGAAGCATGAGTTAGCTAAGAGAGAGAGAGAGAGAGCAAAAAAGGGAGCGGGGCCAAGTGTAAAAGGTCCATTGAGAAGAGGTTCAAAAGAGCACAGAATTTCAACCAGCAGGGGAAATTATCACCCTACTAGCAAGATGAAAGGACAAGGATCTACAACAGTATCCAAGCCAAGTCAGCATGCCCCATCAGAACAAAAAAGGGGTCAGCCACCTTAGTGTCCTCATTATTCCGGGCAACATTGGGCTCTAGGCAGGAAAGAGTCAGAAGCATGCTATAATTGTGGTGCCACTGGTCACTATATTGCTAATTATCCCTCAAAGCGGGTGTAAGACTCAGCACAGGAAGGTAGCATAGGAGCTTTAAATATGTACTCGGCTGCAAGAACAGGAAGCAAGGGAAGGGGGCGAGGTGGTTTTGGTCGCCATGGATCCCAGTTTCGTAATGTATCTGAGTCAGTGGATAGACCAGCAGCACCAGCTTTTTCGGGGTGGTCTTATGCCATGAAAGCATGAGAGGATCAATATGCTCCATAAGTAATAGCTGGTATATTCTCACTTTATGATTCTGATATTCATGCACTTATTGATCCTGGATCCACTCATTCATATGTTTCCCTTGAGAGTATGAGTGGGGGTGTGTCTAAGGTGCATCAATTGGAATATGACATCTGTGTAACTAGCCCATTAGGGCACAATG
Organism: Excoecaria agallocha; assembly: GCA_037975025.1. Taxonomy (NCBI): domain Eukaryota; kingdom Viridiplantae; phylum Streptophyta; class Magnoliopsida; order Malpighiales; family Euphorbiaceae; genus Excoecaria; species Excoecaria agallocha. The sequence goes on along the minus strand of CM075812.1, from coordinate 38,685,055 downwards.
TGTGTGTGAATAAAATGTTCCCTGACTATCCCATCTTGATACATGAAAAAGAATTTTTAGCTGATCTTATTGAACTGCCTTTTCGAGAATTTGATGTTATTTTAGGCATGGACTGGTTGTCTAAGCATCGTGCATTGGTGAACTGCGGGGCTAAGACCGTAACTCTTAGTGACAAAGATGGTAATGAGGTAATAGTGGCAGGTATTCTGGCACAACCTTTGACCAATGTAATATTTGCCATTCAAGCTAGACGATTTCTGAAGAAGGGGTGTGAAGCATTTTTAGCCCTAGTTCTTGATTCAAAAAGGGACACCATTAAGCTCCAGAATATACCAGTAGTGAATGAATTTTCATGTGTGTTTCTTGAAGACTTACCTGGTCTTCCCCCTAATAGGGAGGTTAAATTATCTATTGAGGTTTTGCTTGGCACAACACCCAGTTCAAAAGCTCCTTATAGAATGGCTCCAAAGGAATTGAAAAAGTTAAAGATACAATTGCAAGAACTACTTAACAAGTGTTTTATCAGGCCTAGTGTATCTCCATGAGGTTTATCGGTCTTATTTGTAAAGAAAAAGGATGGTTCTATGAGGATGTGTGTTGACTATCAATAGTTAAATAAAGTGACAGTGAAGAATAAGTATCCATTACCCCGAATTGAGGATTTATTCGATTAGTTGAAAGGGATAGGAGTGTTTTCAAAGATTGACCTAAGATTGGGGTACTACCAACTTTGAGTTAGGGATGTGGATATTTCAAAGATGACATTTAGAACAAAAAATGGACATTATGAGTTTATAGTAATGCCATTTGGGTTAACGAATGCACCAACCACATTTGTGGATTTAATAAACAGGGTGTTTAGACCAGTTCGTAGTGGTTTTTATTGATGATATTTTGGTCTATTCTAAAAATGAAGAGGAGCATGCTGAGCATTTGAGAATTGTGTTATAGACCTTAAGGGAGAATCGATTGTTTGCAAAAATAAGCAAGTGTGAGTTTTGGTTGACAGAGATTTCCTTCCTTGGCCATATGGTATTTTCGAAAAGGTATTAGAGTTGACCCAACAAAAATTGAGGCTATTGTCAATTGGAGACCACTTCGGAGTGTACCTAAGGTTTTAAAATTGAACTCAATATCACAAAATAAAAGTGTTATGTTTGATGGATCTAATAACCTTTTTTGTTTGAATCATATGAAGAACACAAGTTGAGGAACAACTTTCCAGATGATAACACAATTTGTTGGAATAATAACATCTTTTCTTTTACCTTAACATTCTATGCTACTGTCTTGAAATAGGATATACCTATAGTATTGTCACCAATTTAGGTGCGTGCCAGGAAATTTTTCCAAGTTAGCAACAACATTTTTGTTGGCAATTAGCTACAACATTGTTATCGCTAATAAGTGATAACAATGTTCTTGCCAAATCTACTTTTGTCGTCACAAGTTTTTGCGCCAAAATTTTGGCACCTGGTATTAGCAACAATAATAATTTGTTCTTACTAATTTGTCACAATATTTGTTTTCCCACCAAATCTTTCAATATTTGCAACGAAATTTATTTTTTGTCGCAATGTTGTCACTATATGGTGCATTTAGCAACAAATTTCATTATTGTCACAAATTTTTGTCACTATTCTACATATTTTTTGTAGTGTAGGAAATAACTGCTTCCACACCATAAGTTAAAGAGAAAGGAGTTTCTCCCATTACTGATCGAAGTGATGTTCAGTATGCTCATAGGATCCTATTTAGCTCGTCTACCCATAGGTCTTTAGCTTCAGCAAGCCTATTTTTTAACCCCGTCAGTATCATTTTGTTGGTTACTTCGATCATACCCTTCGATTGAGGATGGTAGACTGATGTAAATATGAGTTGGATGTGCAATTATTCACAAAAATCCCTAAAAGATTGACAATTGAACTATTTGCTATTATTAGTAATAAAGGTATGTGCAATCCTAAAACTATTTATTATTGATTTTCGAGTGAACTTGATTATGTTCCCCAGAGAAATGGTTGTTAGGGGTTCGACTTCACCCATTTGGTGAAGTGGTCCACTGCCATTACCAAAAACTTCCTTTCTCTAGTGGCTAATGGAAATGGTCACAGTATGTTTATTCCCCACTACACAAAAGGCCATGGACTGCATATCAGGATTTTTCGTACTGATTTTTGATGAATTATCTTCCCAAATCATTGACATTTATCACATTTTCTTACCAACTTTTTGGCATCTGTTTCCATGCTTGGCCAATAGTACCCTTACAGGAGGGCTTTTTGAGCCATTGTCTGGGCTCTTTCATATGCCCCATAGATGCCTTCATGTATCTCCCTAAGCATATAGTTACCTTTATTTGTACTCAAACACAATGACTAGGGATAAGATTAGGATCTTCAGTATAATTTTCATCTAAAATTGAATAAAGAATGGAATACCGAACCACCTTCTTCGCTTCTACCTGATTTTCTAAAAGGATGCCTGTTTTTAGGAATTGGCAGATTGAAAGTCGCCATCATCCATCTATTTGTTCATTTGAACTAAGGAGGTTTCATAAGAAGGTTAGGTGATAATGGCCCACACCATATCTTCCGACCTTATGGTGTTGTTTGATGATGCCTATTTGGCCAATGAATCGACCTTTCTATTTTCCTCCCGAGTTATTAGCTCGATTATCCATGAGCTTCTGCCCTTTTCCAACTGAGCTAGTAAGGCTGATACTAGGTTCTGGTATTTTATCATTATTTTCTCTTTAGCTTTAAGTTTTCCTGTTGATTGACTGACAACTAGCTATAAGTCAGAGTGGATAAATAAAGAGTCAGGTTTTACCTTAAGGGCGAGCTCAAGTCTAAAAGCAAAGCGCTTCATATTTTGCCATATTGTTAGATGCTGGGAAAGATATCCTAGCCATACCCCTTATGAATATTCTTCCTGGGCTGGATAATTTAATTGCTACACCCACCCCTTCGAATGATGCCGCTCCGTTAACATACAACTTCTAAGTAGCTCTATTTGGCTTGATTCGGGTAGCATAAAGTTCTATAACAAAATCTAGCAGTATTGGAGCTTTTATTGCCAAACGAGGCTCATACCGGACATTAAACTCTTTAAGGTGAGCTGCCTATTCAGTTATCCTTCCTAATGCCTCTGGCTTTTGCATTACCTTCTTGAGCAAAGTGTTGGTTCAGACCACCAATATGTGTACTTAGAAATAAAAGCAGAGTTTTATTACGAAATTGACTAGAGCTAGAGCCAATTATGCCAGGATTGGATATCTTAGCTCAGTACCTCGGAGCACTTTACTAATGTAGTATGTGGGGAACTGCTAGTTGTTTTCTTCTCTAATCAAAACAAATCATACTACTCCTTCAAAAACTGGTAGGTACATGAATAAGTTCTCATCCGATTGCGGTCGACTAAGCAATGGATGGGAACTTAAGAACTGCTTAAGGGTTCGAAGGCAGACTGACATTTCGAGCTCCACTTGAAATTCTTCACATTTTTTAAGGACTTGTGAAATAGGAGACACCATCTTGCTGAACAAGAGATAAACCTTTTGAGTGCCATATTCTTCCCATTCAACATCTACACCTCACTGATTGATTTCAACGGTTCCATTTTTACGATGGCTTCAATCTTCACTGGGTTAGCTTTTATTCCCCTTTTAAGATTACAAAGCCTAAGAACTTACTGGATTAGACTCCAAATGTATATTTCTTTGGATTTAATTTGAGGCTAAACTTCTTGAGGGTAGAAAATGTTTTATCGAGTTCCTTAGGAAAATCACCCGAGGTTCGACTATTGATTATTGTGTCATCCACATACACTTCCATATTCTAACCTATTTTTCTAGCGAATAACTTATTCATCAGCATTTGGTACTTAGCTCCTGCTTTTTTTAAATTAAAGAGCATCACAGTGTAGCAGTATGTTTCCCTATGGTTGATGAATGCTGTCTTTTCCTTATCTTTTGGGTTCATTGGGACCTGCTGGTAGCCTGTCAAAACATCTAGGAAGGCATACTCTTTGAATCCAGAAGTTGAATCCATCAACTGTCTTTAGGGCATGTTTTCATGTTAGTGAAGTCTACACACATTCTCCACTTTCCATTAGCCTTCTTTACCAAGACTACATTGGATAGCTAGTCTGAATATAACACATCCCTTATGAACCCATATTTTATCAAAGTGTATGTCTTTTCATTTATTACTATCTATCGCTCTGGCATGTGATTGCACTTCTTTTGCTTGATTGGTTTGCAACCTGGCTGTATACTCAATGAGTGAGAAATGATATCTGGTGAGATACTAATTATATCTGACAGCTGCCAAGTGAACACATCTGTAGAGGTCTCCAATATGGCTAATAAAGATTTTATTTTGAGCTAGACTTTTCCAAGGATATCTTCACTGTCTTCCCAGGCAGCAACTCTATTTCCTGTAACAAATCAACTAGTTTAACTTTTCGAGTAGTGTCGGTTAGGACATTCATTATATCTATTGTGAGGGCTTATTTTGCCTCTTTTAACATAGTGATTTAAATCCTTTCTGGTGCCAATATTTTCATAATCAACTTCTGTATAAAAATGTAAGCATCCACTGCAGCTAATATAGATCGGCTAAAAATTGCATTATAAGATAAGGGCATATTCACTACCATGAAACGTGACATATATAACCTGACTGTTAAGTCATTTTCTAGCTACAAACTCAAGTTGACTGAGCCTTTGACCTTAACAAGCTATCCATAAATACAGATTAGTGGGACTGTAACTTCTTCCATTGGGCTTGGCATTTCTAATGCTTTGTAGGCTTACAGGGTGATAAGGTTTATTGCACTACCTGTGTCCACAAGGATCCTTTGCTCCAAAAAGTCTTCGAATATTACTTCGACCACTAGTGTATCATTATACGACTGTCAAACATATCTCTCGTCTTTACAAAAAAATTGATAATGTCTATTAGGGCAAGCGAGCTAGATCCAAGCAAAAAGACCTCCTTTGCACTTCCTTTTTTTTGAGTCAATAAAGACATCATAATGCCTTCCCCCTATAATCATGTGAATTACTCCTGTAGGAGCTTTCTTGCTGCTACTGCTCTCTCCTCTACTGGACTACCTTAAAGAAGATCGCCTCTCCTCGATTTTACTTCCTTTAATGAACTGCTTGATTTTGCCCTCTTGATATGATATTTAATCTCTTGCTTGAGCTTTCATGGCTTTTATCTCTGTGGAAAGTGCAATACAGAGCTTGCTTTCTACTCGAGCCCTTCTTAATGAGCTTCGACCACTGTATCTCTTGGTTTCTCTTCATTCATGATAAAACTTATGTTAGGAAGGTATTTAACTCGATAAACTGCTCATCCTTTTGATTATCTGAATATTGATTCAAAATCACGTACGATCTATTTGCCCCTTTTATAGCTTGAGAATCACTCCTTTGCGAGCTCCCCCTCTCCCGTCCTACTTCTTGGGAATTGTCATTGTCTTTTGCTTGCTTGCTATACTTTAGCTGCTTGGCTTCATCTATTCGAATGTATTTGTATGAGCTTGGTGAAATCATAGGGGGTTTCTTGCTTAAGGAATTGCCAAAGTCATGAAATTTAGTTTTTCAATTGAGAGCATTGATTGCAACCTCTAAATTTAAATTCTGGATGTCCATTATGACCATGTTGAATCTGTCCACAAAACTACGTAAGGGTTTGCCCCTTTCTTAGACTACTTAATGCAGGTCTGTTGAAACTCTAGTTGGTCAAATGGCTGCTACAAAATTTGCCTCAAACATCTTCGTGAACTACCTAAAACTATTTATTGAGTGTTCAGGCAAATTTTCAAACCAGACCTGGGTGGACTCCATCAAAGTTTGTGAAAAAATCTTACAAAAAACAACATCTTCAGTGGTGTAAAGTAAAATGGAATGGTAAAACTGGTCTATATGTGCTTGAGGATCTATGCTTCCACTATATCTAGGTAAGTTGGGTAGCTTTATGTTTGAAAAGGGGGCAGAAAGTATAGCTTTGAAAATGGGGGATCGAAAGTCACCCCGGTAGTGTACCACACTGTGGCTCTACTTTTGCTACATTCTTTCTTTAATGAGCCTGTCAAGCTCATCTTTGGTTAAAGTTATCCTAGACCGCTCGTTGTTTTACTAGAGTGTGGAGTTCAAATTTTCAAGAGGAAAGATGGTATTAGTCCCAGTTGTTTGTGATGTCAATTGGGGTGCTAATTAGGCTGTTAGGTGTGAAGGACTTGCAAGGAGAGCTTGAACAAGCTGGGGAGTAAGATTGGGTATAGGGGTTTTAAGTGTTTTAGCGGGTGATCCAATGATGGGGACGTTGGTGGAAGCAGCTTGGGTAGTGGGCTCTAAGGGTTGAAAAATTGGTAAATAGGGGCCTGGGGTCATATAACTTCAGTCATTCGCTGCTTAGGTGTTTTTGTCATCGGAATTTATGATTTTACAGGGATAAAGATCCATGCTCATCACACCAAATGATAGTAGCTCGATAATTATCAGACTGCTTTTGGATTGTCGATCCTAACTGACCAAATATCCCTATAAATAAGAATATTTCGGAGGGATTCGGTGAGGGGACTCTCTGACGGTCAATTCAATTAATGGTAAAAGGATGAATTTAATAGGAAAAATGGCTAAGAAGAACTCATACTTGATGATTATGACTATTTATAAAGATCCGTGTCCTATTCCCATTAGGAATCCTGGTGGCCATAGGAGTCCTACTAGAAGAGGAATCCTACCAAGATAGGAAGTTTTCCTAGAGCAGGAAGTTAACCCGTAATATTATCCATGTCCTGACTAGATTGTAGGAAATGGCGTTGTTAAGCCAACACAAACAAGTGATATGCATCACTAAGATTTGGGCTTTGAGCTTAGATCTAAGGCCTAGTCCGATTATCAAAAATTAAACAATAGGTAGTGTAGCTAAGAATTCACTCTACTGAAGTCAAAAATTACAACCATTTATAAAAAATTCATTCATTTTAAAATATGAGTAAGTACAAAATTTTTCTACAAAGTATTAATTGATACAAATTCATTATTCAAATATATCTTTTTAAATGTGCTAAAATATTGAAAATTATATACATTTACTTTTACACGGGCATATATAGACATTTTTATTGATGGCTAATAAGAAAATATAGTTCGCATTTATCTCAAATTATTCAAATGGTTTACATTTGCTCCTCAAACTATTAAATAAAAGCAAACCAGTACCATTTTAATATTTTGATGGGTTATTTTAAAAAAAAACTAAATTTTAAAGGCAAATATTTACTATTTTTAATAATTTAAAGATAAATTTAGGCTTTATCACTAAAAAATAAAAAAAACTCAATTAGATATTTTAGTGGGCCAATTTTAAGATAGTTAAACTTATATAGTGCTTTTTTTCTTGATTGAGTTGAGTCATTTTTTAAAAAAATAAATTGAAAGTACAAAGAGTTTTTTTTGAAATTTTTCATAATTGAGTGGCGCCAATGGACCCCACTCAATATGGGGCAGCTACGCCCTTGTAAACAATATATAATACTCAATGACTCATTATGTAAAATTACTAAAAAAATTTGTATAATAATGTAATTTATTTTTTAAATACTTGGAAATTGTTATATAGTTTTATCTTTAATTGTTATTTAAAATTAATGTAAATATCACATTTATTTTTATATAATAAAATATTAAAAAACATATTATCCATTATGATAAATATCAATTAGGTGTATAACCATTAAACTCTACCACTTAAATAATTGGATGACAATTGAACTATATTATTTCTATCAATTTAAGTAGAAGTCTAACTATTTGATTTTGTATCTATAAATACCTAATTATGGTTATTCCGTTGAGCTAGAAATGAATAGAAAATTATCCACTCATATTAACTCTATCTTAATTAATTATATATTTGTTCTATGTATTCTTTTATCATTTCTATTTATTTATAACACGTTATCAGCACAATAATCTCTATTGATTATTGAAAGTCGGTAGTTTTCAATAATCCGGCTCGAAGGAATTAAGAATTCTAATTTACAAGATTAAATAATAAGTAAATTTAATCATAAACTTTGAATTATTTTAATTCTAATAAGTGAATGAGATTAATTAAGGATTAAGTAATTGTACACTATTATAAATTTTGAAAACTTTAATATATGAAATTATCTATTGAGAAAAAAAAAATTTTAGCAATGGAATATATTTTTCATTGCTATTTTTGCCAATGAAAATTTTACAGGTTCCTAAAATAGCAACCAAATCTATTTCCATTGCTAATTCGGAACTGAGAATTTTTAAGGTTCCTAAAATAGCAACGGAATAAATTTTTCATTGCTAAAATAGCAATGGAGTTCATTTTTCGTTGCTATTTTAGCAACGAAATAAGTTTCCGTTGCTATTTTCATTATTGAAAATTTTTGTGCCATCTGCTAGCATCTTATTTAGCAATGGAATAAGCATTTCGTTGCAAAATTTTGCTGCTATATTTTGGCGCTAAACTTCCCTCCATATTTAGCAACGGATAATAACCATTTTTATTTTCGTTGCTAAATAAAAAAATTTTAACGAATTTTAGCAACGAAATTAGATTTTTGTTGCTAATTAGCAACGGAAATGGAATTCTGTTGCTAAATTAGCAACGAAAATTATTCTGTTGCTATTTTAACATTATCTTGTAGTATACTCCTATGGTTGTAAAATCACTAGATACAACATATTTGATGATCATATATTATTGCTATTAATGCATTATATAATCATACATTAATGGTAATTATCAAATTGTTACTTAAAATTATATATTGTTTTAAATATTTTAGTTCTCTATATAATCATATATGTTTCATTTGGATAATTTTATCATCTTTAAGTAATTTTTTAGAAATATTTGAATTAAGTTACTAAATGCATTCATTTTTTATAGCTATTATATGATTATATTGTATACATATTATGAAATTATTTTATTACATTTGTTTCGTTCCTTGAAGTGAATGAAGCAATATAAAATAATGACCATAAAAATGGTATGTTCAAGAAATGATAATTTATTATTGTATGTTTAATTTTTACCACCAGAAAGTGGTTGATAATTAAGATGAAGAATATGAATGGTTAAAAAAACCATTTGAGAATGGATAAATTATTCTAATATGGCATAAAAGTACATTAGACACGTACCTATTGTACATATAATTATATTATTAAATTTTATAAAATTTTTCATCTCAAAGAAATGAAAGATGTGTAGATGAATTTGTACATGCTTTGTAAATGCACAAAATATAACTGTATAACATAAGTTTTAGTTGTTATTTTTCAGTTCATTTATAATACATCCAGAAGATATGTGACTCATTTTTTAAAAAATAACTTTTAAATATTGCATATTAGAACTTTATATGCACAAATTTAAAATTTTACACCGTATTATTATAAAAGAAAGAAAAATACACATTGTACTATTTTTTCCTTAACTAAAGGTTTTTCTCATTGAGTTTTCCTACTAAAGTTTTTAATGAAACAACTTATAATGTGTATTAAAAATATAGTGTGCTCTTTTTTCCTTTACTAGGTTTTTAGCCCATAGGATTTTTCCTCGTAAACACAATACGTATTAATGGACATTCAAGGGGAATTATGTATTATAAATCCCATGATTATAAATGTCTATAATACCTTAAGATTGATATCATGATTTATAAAATAAAAAAGGCAAAATGTATTTCTAGGTCCCTGAACTTTCATATTTTTCTGCATTAAGTCCTCATACAAAAAAATCACAAATTAGGTCCTTTTACTGATAATTTATTGCACATTTAGTCCTTATGGGGCATAGCTAATGAGCATAAACAACACACTCCAATTGTGAGGCCTTTAAGGACTTAATGCTATAAATAATAAGTAAAATGACCTAATGTGTGATTTTTCTTGTATAAGGACTTAATGTAGAAAAACATAAAAGTTCAAGGACTCAAGGATGTATTAATCTGTAAAAAAATGCAAAAAAAGCATTCCTAGGTCCTTAAACTTTCATATTTTTCTGCATTAAGTCCTTATACAAAACAAATCACATATTGGGTCCTTTTACTTATGATTTATTGTATTAAGTCCTTTACTAGGTTTTTAGCCTATAGGATTTTTTCTCGTAAACACAATACGTATTAATGGACATTAAAGGGGAATTATGTATTATAAATCCCATGATTATAATTGTATATAATACCTTATGATTGATAGCATGATTTATAAAATAAAAAAGGCAAAATGCATTTCTAGGTCCCTGAACTTTCATATTTTTTTGCATTAAGTCCTTATACAAAAAATCGCAAATTAGATCCTTTTATTGATAATTTATTGGACATTTAGTCCTTATAGGTCGGAGCTGATGAGCATCAACAACATGCTCTGATTGTGAGGCCTATAAGGGCGTAATGCAATAAATAATAAGTAAAATGACCTAATGTGTGATTTTTCTTGTATAAGGATTTAATGTAGAAAAACATAAAAGTTCAAGGACTTAGGGATGTATTAATCTATAAAAAATTCAAAAAATGCATTCCTAGGTCCTTAAACTCTTATATTTTTCTGCATTAAATCTTTATACAAAATAAATCACATATTCGGTCCTTTTACTTATGATTTATTGTATTAAGTCTTTATGGGCTTAACGATTGGAGCGTGCTATTCACTCTCATTAGCTCCGGCCGATAAGGAGTGGGTGTGCAACAAATCATAAGTAAAATGACTTAATATGTAATTTTTTTGTATAAGGACTTAATAAGAAAAATATAAAAGTTCAGGGACCTAAGAATGTATTTTTCTAATGGAAAAAGGTAAAACAATTATTGTCCATGCATGACATTTTGTAATATTGTCAATGATTTTAAAAATTCATTAGAAGTGTGATATATCTTGTAATGGGGAAAATATCAATCTTTGAAAACAAATAAAATGAAAATTTTCAAAGTAATAATCTAGAAGAGGTAAAAGGCAACATCGATTAACAACTCCATATTTCTAGAAAAACAACACCTATGGTGTTCTATTAGTGGTAAATTATATGAAAATGAATAATAATTGTTGTTGATAATGTATTTACATATTCAATTGTTTATGAAAAATAATAATAATGAGTATGGGTATCTAATTAAAGAAAAGTGTCAATATCAAAATGATTGGCAAGCAGGGAAAGCAGCAATCCATGTTAAATTAGACTCTTGCAATATATTTGGATCAAGAGTCTAGACACTAAAAGATGTCAAATATTTTCGTTATAAGAGTAGTAATCATCGAATTACTCAATGTTGGCTATTCATGAAGTTAGTTGAAAGCTCATGTGATTAAAAGCTGTAACTCAGCATAATAAAGACATGTAAAGATTATTATTCAAAAACAACGACCAATAATATTAAAGTATAAAGAAATCGCAAAATTTTCTCAAGCATCATACTAGCAGATCTCTTCACCAAAGCTCTACCAACTTCAATTTTTAGAAACCATGTATGCAGTATTGGGATGAGTCAGTTTAATGAAATGTTTTAATTATTGTATTTTTCAAGGAAAGTATATTGCCTATGAATATTGTACTCTTTTTATCTCGTTAAGTTTTTATCCCACTGAATTTTTCTTAGCAAGATTTTAACGAGACATATTTATAATGCATAGTCACCAAATGGAAAGTGTTGTGATCAATATCAAATAGATGAATGACTATTAAAATCTATCCTTTAAGTAGTTGGATGGCAATTGAACTCTATCATTTACCAATTCAAGTAAAAATCTAACTATTCGATTTTGTATTTTATAAATAACTCATTATGGTTATTTTGTTAAGATTGAAATGAATAGAAAATTCTCCACTCATATTATTTTTGTCTTAATTAATTATATATTTGTTCTATATAGTCTTTTATCATTTCTATTTATATACAACATTATTAAATTTTTTAGTTTTCAAAAATGACTTTTCCCATTATTTTTGTTCTTAATTTTCCTTTCCACGCAAATAGAATTTGTTTTTTCTTCTCGCCATACAAATTATTAAGGTTATGCTAACTCCAATATTTCAACACAAATTTCATATTAAATTCAAAATAAAGTAAGCATAGTCACTTTAAGAGAATTCTAAATCAATTATAATTTTTCTTTTATTTGCTTGGGAATGTGCTTTTAAAAATCTACTTTCAACGCTTCTAGGGTTGTGCACAAGGCTTTTTGTGGGGGCATTTTTCACGATTTCATGGGTAGATAGAATGGAGGTTTTTCGGCTTATGTGAATGGGGACAATTCTTTTTCTACTGAAAGTTGAGGAGTTTTATTAGGGCTTTAGGAAGCTTGAAAATGGGGTTAAAACAAAGTGATGCTTCAAATTGACAACAAGAGTGTAGTAGAAGCCATTACGAGTAACTTGATCATTCAACCTTCTCATAGTGTAGTTGTTATTCGCATTCATGAGCTTCTCGATTGTAACTGGTAGGTAGTCGTGAGACATGTCTACAGGGAAGCAAATGCAGTTGTGGATTATTTGGCTAATTGGACGTTCAATCAGGATCTTTAGTTTGTGTAGCACACCTCTTATCCTTTTGGTTTAAATAACATCCTTGCTATGGATGCAATGGGAACTGTTGTCCCTAGATTAGTTTTACTGTAGTTTTTTTTTGTTTCTTTTCTTCTAAAAAAAAATCTATTTTCAAATGAATAGATATAACTAGTAGAAAGCAAAAATAGAAAAAGAGAAATGAGTAATGTTAGTCATATCAAAAGAAGACATGAGCAAGTAAAAAAAATATAAGAGGGAGGTGAATAGCAAAGGAGAATGGTATATTTTCTTGGTATATCGGCTAACTGTTAAATCTTATCAAATTCTTAAATTCTAGAAGAAGTTTTCCAACTAAAGAATAGCTCAAAATGCAACTTTAAATAATAAAAAAAAATCACTTGAAACATATTAAGAAAAGCATTGATTTTACTGCCAATATGCTAAAAAACCATATGGTGTGCACAAAAAAAATGAATAACTAAAAAAAAAAAGAATAGCTATCTCTAAATTGAGAAAAAGATCTCTATCATTCTCTAAATTTTATGCATAATAGCATACTTTTTCCACATCAAGATTGGTATTCTGCCCGTTAAACAATCATCTAAAAATAGAATGTGATGCTTGAGGAAAATCTTCTTCAAGAGAGAAGAACAAACAACACAAACATCAAACTTTCAAATGTTTAATGAAAAGTGAAAAAAATAAAGCAAATACATATCCCAAATCCACACAAAAAACTAAAGAACACTAGTATATTACCAGAGATATATAGAAAAAAAAAACAAAAACAAAATAAGAGAGATCATGAAGAAAAGAAAAAGATAGTGTAATTGATGAAGTGCTGATCACAAAGCAGAGGAGGAACATGGGGTTATTGAGTTACAGTAAAAAAATGATCAAGGGAGAGAATATGAATAGTGAAAAAAAATATAGGAGATTTGAATGGAAAATGAAAAGTAAGCTGTAGCTAAAAGAAGAACACTTCATATCTCATCTTCACAAATAACGTATGAAATTAAAAAGAGAACTAGTGTCGAGAATTTGAATAAAAAAGGGAAAATTATAAACCTACTGTTAAAATGTGCCATTGAAACCACTTTGTTAGGAGAAAGAAAGAAATACTACATTAAGTACAATATGTATATATAGTCACTAAAATGACTCTTAAAATTCTAACTGCATAACTTTTAGTTAATATTTCATAAATGAACCATATAAGAAAGCTCAAAAGTCATATGCATTGCCTCATTCACAACACATAACCACTTGAAAACTTAAAAGTCTCAATGAATAAATGCTTAGAAAAATGCAAATTGTTATTTTCAATCGACACTCGGTGGATCTTCCACTATTTCTTCTATGTAAAACTAAGAGTGCTCTATAATTTTGACATGACCCATTTACTTAAAAAGGCATCACTTGAAATGTTGCCGCATTGGCTTTCAAAAGTGGTTTTTGATTCAAGTTTATTATAGATACAGATAGATATAAATAAGGAGCCTAAAAGGATGCATATGTACCATTTGATTAAATGAAAATTTAAAAAATTAATTTTCATTCAACCAGATGGCCTATATGCGCACATGCCATACACACTGAATTAATATTCTAAAAATAATATACTCATTATATTAAAAAATAAAAATGTTCTATGAAAATTACCTAATCAAGCAATAAAAAATATTATTTATAGCAATAAAATTCAAAATTTAAGTGTGAAATGAATAAAGATAAAGACACCTTACAAATAAAATGTTATATATTTAGCTTGAATTCACATGCAATTAACACATCATCATTTTACTTCTAAAATTTACACCTAAAAATTAGCCACATCAATTTTGAAAAATTCTTCTGATCGATTCATGCTTATTATAGTTACAGATATATAAATAGATAGATTAATAAGGGGTGCCTTTTCTCTCAATAAGTTTCTAGTTGAGATATACATATTTATTAAAATTACAATATATGGGTTTGGAAGTCATGGGAACAAGATACCTTCATATTCATAGCTGAGAGATAGAATGACCGAAAAGTTTCTTCACTGCAACAGAATAGACTGCCCTATATTTAGTGCTGGTGATGTTAGAGACTACACCATAGTGTGAGAGCATCATACCAAAGCCAAAAGCAGATATTCCCAAACCCATCTCAAAAGCTTATCAAAAGTAGATTGGCGATTTGCAACATTCCAACCATCAACAAAACTGATGATAATCTCAATTCCTGCACTTTTTGGAATTGTAATGAGCAGTCGAGGGTGGATTAAACAATCGTGTAGAGCAATCACAGTTTGATAACTGCTTTTACAATCAGATAATTGTCATTTGACTGGGAAAAAGCAGTAAAACATATGAATGCATATAAATTCCTAAGATGCATGTGCCATCTTTCCCACTAATAAGCCAAAATCCAAAACTAATGCGAGGATAAGTGCAACTCCAACTACTAAAACCATGATTCTTAACCATATCTATAATTCAAATATCTCATAATCTCCTCTGATTTTGAAGTTTTAAACAACCCACTTTTGTTCACCTAGTACAGGCACTGCAATAACTTCCCTAATTAGACCAGCATATTCATGACCTACTTTTGCTCCAGCCCGTGAAAAAAGTTCCACCACTACAGGAACCATGCCATAGTACTTCTTCAAATCATTCACTAGTGGTTCAACATTATGCAACTCTCTCACATGCCAAACATACACTGTAGGAATTAAATCATCAACAGTTGCTTCCTGCCGCGCATGTTGCCCATCCCTCATCTGATGCTTATAAGCTTGGCAATTTCTTACCCTGTGACCCTTAGGCCCCACTAGGATCTCTGGGCAATATACACAAACATGGACAGCATACTTTTTGATAAGTTTTCTGGCTCCTGAACACATTGTTCTCTATGCTTCCAAGCCTCGAATTGCAACACTTGTAAAGGTCCCATTAAGCAGGACCATATGCGTAAAACATGTTCTTAAAGGCCATGGAACAACATCAAAACCATGAAAAGACATTTATATCCAATTTCAAGAATTAATTTTAATTAAAGGGAAATGAAAATATGACCTTGTATGTCATTATAATGAGAGTCTATAAGCTCATTGTTGTCGCTTAACTTCTTTTTCTCCTCCCAAAACCCACCAGTGTTTATGTTGTTTCTAGCTGCATTTTCTTCTTTAGGGAACCAAAGCTCAAATCTATAATCCCTCTTGATGGGGACCGACAAACATCCCTTCAACTCCATATTAGTATGATATTGTCCGCTTTGGGCCAAGCTCGCACGGATTTGTTTTTGGGTACCTCCCAAAAGGCCTTATACAAATGGAGTTAGGTGGACATACTTATATTCAAGGTGTTTCTCCCTTAATTTTTTGGTGTGGAATGCGGGACTTGGGTTGTGCCCCAACAATCCTCCCCTCAAACCAAGGACCACACAACACATAGCTTCTCCTCCAACGATAATCTATTGATTCATCGAATCATATTGGACTGCCGCTATCAACCAACGGGACACGCCACCTGGCAATCATAATATACGAGGAAGACTTTCAATATAAGGCACCAAACACGAATCTCCAATCACAAGGACGTATCGAGGGCCTCTCATAGCTTATGTCCTCTTTTCAAGCGATAATCCATTTGATCCGTCGAATCATCTTGCACCGCCGTTCTCAACCAACAGGACACGTTGCCTGGCCACCACAATACTAGAAAGACATTCGACGTAAGGCACCTATCACAAATCTCCAATTGCATGAACAAATCGAGGACCTTCCCAAATAACACAGTCCACCGTTGGCTCCATCTCCGAACCAGGCTCTGATACCACTTGATGGGGACCGACAAACATTCCCTCAACTCCACATTAGTATGATATCATCTGTTTTGGGCCAAGCCCGTACGGATTTATTTTTGGGTACCTCCCAATAGGCCTCATACTTATAAAGTTAGGTGGACATACTTATATTCAATGTGTTTCTCCTTTAATTTTCCGATGTGGGATGTGGGACTTGGGTTATGCCCCAACACCTCCAGCAACATTATAGGTAGGGAATGACTTTTCCCTTATCGTGTACTCTGATATGTCAACACCGGCTTGAATACATAGCTCGACAAGAGCTGGAATTTGATCTACTTAAAGTTGCTCATTATGAGAAATAGCTCTTCCCAGCCTATTATAGAAATGAAAAGATTTAACCTGAGGCAAAACATGTTCCAGACCCCTTATTTTCCAATTGTGTATTTTGCTTGTCAGGCTACCAGTCACATTGCATGATTTGATCTTATGTGGTGGATGACTGACATGAACTTCTCCGCATACACTGCATAGGAAGTATATATTATGCACAACATACCAGATAAAAGGGAGAGACATATTCCATCGAATAATTTTAAGACAAAGACAAATATAGACATATAACAGGGAGAGGGAGCATGAACTTCTCAACAGACATTGTATAGGAAGTAAACCATTATACAGATTGCATCATATAGATATTACCTATTCCATAAAAAACTTAAGAAACAGACACCCATATAGACATATATAAGTAGAGGGAAAGAAAGAAAGATATAGCTGGGTGTGTCCAAATATGGGTTAGGTGGGTTATAATTTGTTTTTCTTTCAACCCATTTAAATTCTTAAATGGATTGAACCCAATCCAAACCAGTTGGGTTATGAATTCAAATTTTTTGTATTGGGTTGATTGGTTTATGTGGATTATATGGATTATGTTAATTTTTATATTATATAATAAACATATAAATTATAAATTATTTATATTTATATATTTTTAAATATAAAGCATTAATTTTATTTTTTTAAATACCGTATGTATATAAATTCACAGTGCCATAAATTTTAAAATTATATATAAATTTCATAAAACAATTAATAGTACCCTAAAATTTAAAATTACATATAAATTTTTAAAATATGAAATTAATTGATTTAATTATATTACATAAAAAAGAAACAATACATATAAATTGATATACAAGTGCCTTAATGCTAGAGACCTAAAAATCAGATATGCACACATAATTGAGGCTCAAGTTTTGATGTTGGGGCCTACAAATTAGGAGATATAAGCTTAGCAGCTATTATTCTCTTAACTTACTAATGGTCATTTGCAACTGTAATTGTTAAGATGTTAAATGAGCACTTATTTGATTTAATTTTGCTTAATATTTTGTGCTCTTTTAAGTCAATTTTAGGTGTTTTTCATTGGTTTGTTTATTTTTCTTACTGTAGGAGTGGATTTTGAGAAAGTTGTATTTTGGGGCTAATTATTGATGATCCGGAGAAGCAAAGACTTTTTGAGGTTGAATTGAAGCAAAGAGCTCATAGTTGGAAATTCTGGAAGAAGCCTTGCCTAAGGGAATCGCTCAGTTGCCCAAGGCAGAAGGCCAAGCCTTACCCAGTTCCCTTGCCCAAGTTACTCAAGGGAGCTGCCCAACGAAAATTGATAGTGGACTGTATTTTTTCAAGATAAATTCAAGCAAATTTAACCTAGCCGCCACTTAAACTCTAGCAGGAATTTAAGAGTTTTAAGACTTTATTTTAAGAGTAATAGGGGAGTGATTTGGGGAATTTAGAACTCCTTTAGGAGTTTTATTTTAAATTTTCTAGTTTGGTTGGATCTATTTCCTGTTTTTGGTTATTATTTAAGAAAAGGGGTCCTTGGTTTGGGGGATCTCTTCTTTGGCAATTTTTGTAACTTGAATTCTGTAGCAGGGGTTTTCTCAACTTCTACTTTTTATTTTGTGAAATTCTCATGGCCATGAGTGGCTAGAATATTATTTTCAGTTAAAGATTAATTCAAAACCAGGATTTATTTCACTGTGAGATTGTTGTGCTTGCTTTTTGTTCTTTATTTCATATGGTGTTCATGCTGTTTACTATATCTTAGAGAAATCTTTTCTCAATTGTTATTTGTTTCATGTTCAATGATGTGCCATTGTTCATTTAATTAAATAACATACTGCTAATTGAAGATATCAAATCCGTAATTATTTGGTAGATTCAATAACAAGTAGCAATCAGTGTAGCTTCCTCATAAGGGTTGTTATGTTGAGTAAATGTATGATTTGATTTAAATTGGTCTCGCTTGTAGATCAGTTGGTCTAGGTTGGGTCTTTCTATTTCTTAACGCTGTTAATAAATTAAATTCTTGCGCTTCTTAAGAGTTGTCTATTGCTTAAGAATTAATTATAGTCTTACTTGATTAATTCATTAATACGAAAAGATTAGGTCTGGAGCGTGAAGTCGACGGTTATAACTGGCCCATTGTTTGATTTTAAGAATTATTTCTTAATTGATGATCAGTTGAATGAATCCTGTGTTGTGAATATCTTTAATTGGAATTACCATCCATTGAATTTTCTCTCAATTAATTTCTGATTCATTTATTTCATTTTATTATTTCACTTTCAATCTATAAACTTCCCCATTTAATTTTATTGTTAAAAATATGGTTGTTTAAAATTATTTCAGTGCTAGTTTTTGTGGATTCGACTCTTTCTTGCCCTATTTGCAATTTATTTGTTGGGATAAGTTAGGTTTTTTATTTTTGGTGGCTTCGACACCCATCAAATTTTGGCGCCGTTGCCGGGGACTAGTCTAACTTGATTTAATTTGTGAATGACCAAATCTGAAAATCTAGGAGAATTATTGTTCGACTCTGAAATTAAGAAAACAGCCCAAAGATTGAGGAAGGAGACAAGAATACATAAAGCAGTTGCTGGAATTTCCTCCAAACAGCAAAAAGAAGAGGAGGTAGCTGATTTTATTGAATATCCAGCTAAAATAGAAGAGGAAAAGATGGCAAAAATAACCTTAAGAGAGTTACACATGCCACCATTAAATCAGCAACCGCTGTGCATTACATGCCCAGCAGTAGACACTACTTTTGAGCTAAAATCTGGATTGATTCACCTACTGCCCACTTTTTGAAGTTTGGAAAATGAAGAACCTCATAAGCATCTTAAGGAATTTCATGTTGTTTTCTCAGGAATGAAGCCACATGGAGTTACCGAGGAGCAAGTAAAATTAAGGGCTTTTCCTTTCTCCTTAGCAGACTCAGCAAAAGACTAGTTGCTGAATTTACCGTCTGGAACTATCACAACTTGGACTAATATGGTAAGAATGTTTTTAGATAAATTTTTTCTTGCATCTAGAGCTGCTATAATTCGCAGGGAAATTAGTGGGATTCGACAAAAAGATGTAGAGTCACTTCATGACTACTGGGAAAGGTTCAAAAGATTGTGTGTATCCTGTCCTCAACATGGTATAACTGAGCAGTCCCTTATTCAATACTTTTACGAGGGTATGTTGAGTATGGAAAGGAAAATGATTGATACAGTAAGTGGTGGAAGTCTCAACAACAAAACTCCAACTCAAGCACGGTAGTTGATCCAAAATATGGATGCAACCTCCCAACAGTTTGGGCGTTATCAGGACCCTCCTAAATGAGTAAATGAGGTATAATCTTCTTCCCTTGAAGAAACAATTAAAAATCTCATTGTTCTTGTGCAAAACATGGCTGTAGGTAAGGTTCCTCAAGCTCAAGTGTGTGGAATTTGTGCTTATACTGGACATACTATCGATATGTGCCCCACACTTCAAGATGAGGCACAAGAACAAGTTAATGCAATGGGTGGATATGGTGGACAACCCCAAAGAAAATATGATCCATATTCAAATACGTATAATCTAGGGTGGCATGATCATCCCAACTTCAGTATAGAGTAAGGCGGCAAAATTCACAGCAAGCTTTCCATTCAAGAGCACCACCACAGCCTTTTCAATCGGCTCCTAAGCAAGGTATGTCTCTTGATGATGTTGTTCATTCTTTAGCAACTACTACAAAATATTTGCAGTAGCATGTAGAGAAGACAGATTCTAGGTTTCAGAGCTTGGAAAAATAGATGAGCCAAATAGCAATGTCTTTGAGTAGAATAGAGTACCAAGGATGTTTGCCTTCACAAACCATTGAAAATTTGAGGCAAAACACGAGTGCAATTGTTCTAAGAAGTGGAAAAGAGCTTGAACAACCCTTGCCCAAGGAGGATAATCAGATAAAGGAAAAAGAAGTGGAAAAGGAGGCAGAAATAGAGCAAATAGAACAACCCACAGGTAAAAATTCAAAACAGTCACTTGTTTTAGTTATACAGCCCCCATTTCCTGACAGGTTAGCCAAATCAAAGAAGGAGAAAGGGGAGAAAGACATCTTTGAAACTTTTCGCAAGATTGAGGTAAACATTCCTTTGATTGATGCTATAAAACAAATACCAAGATATGCAAAATTTTTCAAGGAACTTTGTACTAACAAGAAGAAACAGATTGGTTATGAGAAAATTACTATCAATGAAAATGTTTCTGCTATTATTCAAAGAAAAATGCCTCAAAAATGCAAGGATAAAGGTATGTTTGCTATTTCCTACAAAATTGGTAATTTAAGTATTAAAAGAGCCATGTGTGATTTAGGTGCGTCTATAAATGTCATGCCCAAGTCCATTTACTCCTCTTTAAATGCTGGACCTTTAGAAGAAACAGGGATAGTCATTAAATTAGCAAATAGGTCTATTGTTTATCCTGAGGGATTATTAGAAGATGTGTTAGTTCAGGTTAATGGTCTGATTTTTCCTGCTGATTTTTATGTGATTGATATGAAAGATGATGGAAATTCAGGGGAGTCATCTGATATTCTATTAGGTAGACCATTCCTTCAAACAGCTCGGACTAAAATTGATGTTTACAAAGGTACCCTCACTATGGAATTTGATGGTGAAACAGTTCAATTCAATGTATACGATGCTAATGAAATATCCATGTGAGATGTCTTCTATTTGTGGAATTGATGTTATTGAACCTTTAACTCAAAAAGTGTTTGAAAAGGATAGAACTGACAAGTTACAAGTTGCTTTGAATGAAAGTATTCACAGGGACAGCTTTGATACAGTGGGAGAGGAGTTACATCTTGAAGAAGAGCTCGAAGAAATAGTATTGGAGTTGGAGGCTTTGAAACCAGTGGTAAATGCATCTAATCCTTTGAATTTAACGAGCAATGACCAAAAACTTTTACCATCTATTTTGCAGGCACAGATTGGAGCTTAAAGTATTACCCAATCATTTAAAGTATGCCTACTTGGGTGAGGAGAAAACACTTCCAGTGATTATTTCCAATAAGCTGACTTCTATGGAAGAAAAGTTGCTAATTCAAGCCTTGAAAAAGCATAAACAAGCCATTGAATGGACTATTGCTGACATTATCGGCATAAATCCCTCCACGTGTATGCATAGGATTCATTTGAAAGATGATATCAAACCCAGCAGACAAGCATAAAGACATTTAAACCCACCAATTATGGAAGTAGTGAAAAAGGACATCCAAAAGATGTTGGATGCAGGAGTTATATACCTTATTTTGAATGGCAATTGGGTGAGTCCAATCCAAGTCGTACCCAAAACGACGGGAGTTACAGTTGTGGAGAATGAAAATAGCGAGATGGTGCCCACCTGAGTCCAGAATGGGTGGAGGGTTTGTATAGACTACAGAAAGTTGAATACCTCTACTAGAAAAGATCATTTTCCACTTCCTTTCATTGATCAAATTTTGGAAAGACTCACTGGAAAATCTTACTACTGTTGTCTTGATGGTTAAACAGGTTTTTATCAAATATCGGTAGCACCCGAGGACCAGGAGAAGACAACCTTCACCTGTCCCTTTGGCACATTTGCTTACCGGCGGATGCCATTTGGACTTTGCAATGCTCTAGCGACTTTCCAACGTTGTATGGTAATCATCTTTTCAGATTATGCTGAGAAAATAATAGAGGTGTTTATGGATGATTTCACGGTTTATGATAACTCATTCTATGAATGTCTATCTAATTTAATTAAGATTTTAAAGAGATGTTTAGAGTTTAATATGGTTCTTAATTATGAAAAATGCCATTTCATGGTAGATCAAGGATTGATTTTGGGCCATATAGTGTCTTCAAAAGTAATAGAGGTAGACAAGGCTAAAACTGATGTTATTCAATCTCTACCTTACCCTGCAAGTGTGTGGGAAGTTCGTTATTTTCTTGGACATGCAAGATTTTACAGGCACTTTATAAAAGACTTCTCCAAAATCACCCAACCATTGTGCAAATTATTGCAAAACGATGTAGACTTTGAGTTTGATCTAGCATGCCAAGATGCCTTTGATGAGCTGAATAGTAGGCTAGTTTGTGCACCTATAATCCAGCCACCCAATTGGGACTACCCCTTTAAGATCATGTGCGATGCAAGTAACCATGCCATAGGGGTTGTTCTTGGCCAAAGAATTGAGAAAAATCCACATGTGATTTATTATGCTTCAAGAACATTGGATAGTGCACAAAGCAACTACTCCATGACGGAAAGAGAACTCTTATCCATTGTTTTTGCTCTAAAAAATTTAGGCAATATTTATTGGGTACTAAAGTAGTTTTTTTTTATCATGCAGCACTAAAGTATTTATTGAAAAAGAAAGAAGCCAAACCCCGTCTAATTTAATGCAAGAGTTTGGCCTTGAAATTAGAGACAGGAAGGGGTCTGAAAATTTAGTAGCTGATCACCTCAGTAGATTGCTGCTAAATAAGGAAGTATTGCCTATAAATGATGATTTTCCAAATGAACATTTATTTGTTGTCCACACTTTCAACCCCTGGTATGCTGATGTTGTGAATTTCTTGGTTATAGGTGCCATTCCTGCTGATTTTTCCAGGTTTGAGAAAGACAAATTGAAGAGGGATGCCAAATACTATGTTTGGGATGAACCATATTTATGGAAATATTTCTCCAATCAAATTATTCGACGTTGTATTCCTGATGATGAGATACAGTCCGTATTGAAATTCTGTCATTCTGAAACATGTGGGGGTCATTTTGGTCCCAAAAGAACAGCCCTGAAGGTTTTGCAATGTTGTTTGTTTTGGCCTAGTTTATTTTGAGATGCATATTTATATTGTAAATCCTGTGACAAGTGTCAAAGAACAAGTAACTTAGGACCCCAAGATCAAATGCCACCCACATCTATATTAATTTGTGAAATATTTGATGTGTGGGGTATTGATTTCATGGGTCCTTTCCCTTCTTCTTTTGGCAATTCTTGTATTTTACTTGCAGTAGACTATGTTTCTAAATGGGTTGAAGCTAAAGCCATAAGAACTGATGATGCCAAAACTGTGGTGAATTTTGTCAAAAATAATATATTTTGCAGGTTTAGTACCCCAAGAGTGCTTATAAGTGACAGAGGGAAGCATTTTTGCAACAAAATCATGGATGCACTGCTAAAGAAATATGGAGTCACATGTTGTTTGTCAACTGCTTACCACCCCCAGACAAGTGGACAAGCTGAGATTTCCAACAGAGAAGTGAAGTCTATATTGGAAAAGACAGTGAATTTAAGCAGAAAAGACTGGAGTTTGAAGCTAGAAGATGCCCTCTGGGCTTATAGGACTGCCTATAAGACACCTATCAGTATGTCACCATATCGACTGCTGTATGGCAAACCTTGTCATTTACATGTAGAATTGGAGCATAGAGCATTTTGGGCCATAAAACGTTGCAACATGGCGTTAGAAGCAGTAGGTGAAAATCGCAAATTAAAGTTGCAGGAATTGAAAGAGTTAAGAAATGAGGCATATGAGAGCTCACGAATCTATAAAGAAAAAACGAAAAGGTTCCATGATAAAATGATTTCTAGGAAAGAATTTCAAATTGGACATAAGGTTTTATTGTTCCATTCACGTTTGAAACTATTTCCAGGAAAATTAAGGTCTAGATGGATAGGACCCTTTGTTGTTACTAATGTTTTTGCTCATGGTGTAGTTGAAATTCAGAGTTTGGAAATTGACAAAATTTTTAAAGTTAATGGACATCGCCTCAAACCTTTCTATGAAAGAACTCTGGACTAAGGCAATGAGGAACCTCGACTGGCCATACCTAGCTTGGACAATTAATTCCAGGAACGTCTAGTCGAAGACATTAAAGAAAGGCACTTCTAGGAGGCAACCCAATATTTAGCCTTACCCAAGGCTAACCTATTACTATTTAGATTTCCATTTCACTTATTTTAATTTACTGAAAAAAAAAAGATTTACGAGTTTATCATTTTCTGGGTATATCTTTTAAATGTTGGGTCTGTTAGAATTTTTATCAAGCCCTCATTGGACATTTCATGATAGAAGTCCATGATTTAAATTTAGTTTACCTTGTTTTTGGTATTTTTGGTATTTAGGCTTCTTTCTTTTTATGGGTTTTCACAATTTTACCTCATTTAAAAGTTTACCTTATTCCTTTTATTTTAAAATTTACCCAAGTTAATTTTACCATATTCCCCACAAACTAAACCCTACCCTTTCTCTTTTCACTTGCAGGAGATTCACACAAATCAATCCACCATGACCCTCCAAAAATCCATAGTGTCGCCCCACCTCAGGCTGCCGAGTCAACGCCGACAGCAGCAACAACAACCATCACCGCAGCACGATAGCCAGGCGAGCCCAGCAGAAGTGCAGCGGGCACACCGCAGTAGTAGCCCGCCATCAAATCAGTAGGTGCGCTGCAGCAACAGCCCATCGCCACAGCAGTAGCAGGATGCAGCACCATCATCACCGTGAACACAGCCACCGCCAGCCACCGACTCTTCCTGTGCCATCATGCGAAATCAACCCACCACCCTCCTTTACAGCCACCGATCCAATCTCTCTGCTTACCACACTCGTCGTTCAACCAGATCTGGTGTTTTTCCCCCATCACAAGCACGAGATAAAGGTAAACGACCCATTACTTATGCGTCTAGGCAGGTAGAGGCTAAATTGTTTGATGAGAGCACTTCGGAGGATGAGTCAGACCAAGGAGATGCACCCATTCCCTACAAGCCACCTCGAAAATTACCAAGGCTTGCGACAGGTAAGAGTCGATTTTCCCCAGCAGCACATGAGTTAGGAGGCAATCTTGACTTTGATAGAGAGGAGCACAAGAGAAAGTGTTTTGGCTAAAGATTGAATTTTCAAAAAGGATACTAAGAAGAAAGCTCCAACAGCATCGTCACAAGCAGTGACCTCTATTCCCTATTCCACCACATCCACCACTACTCTTGAAGCCCATTTAGAGAGCCCATTTAGAGCGTATTGAAACTGCTGTCCACCAGTTGCAGGCGCATCTTTTGGCCTACTTTCAGCACGTGGGGTTTACCCAACCTCCTTTGCAACAATGATTGATTGGACTCATCCTCCTCCACCAGGGCAGTATTCGTTCTCTCTTTTGTTCTTTTTGCATTTTTGATGCCCTTTGCCCCACAATTGTTTAGTTGTTCCTTATTGAGGACAATGTGATGAGAAAGTGTGGGGGAGGGGTTGAGATAGAAGTGTTGTGCATTTTTGTGATGATGTGTTGATTTATTTAAACATATTTTTGGCTTCTTAGATTGTTAGTTGGCCTTTTTGGTTGTTTTAGGAATTAAATGAACCAAAGTTGAAAAAGAAGAAATTTTTTGGTCTGTTAAAGCATAATTGTGCATATTTTGTGGTTAAGTGATAAGAGTTAACACTTGTCCCATGGATTTAAGTGATTTGTTCCTCTAGTTCATTGTTCTTAGCATGTGCTGAATTACATTCTCTTTTCCAGAAGAAAATACTTATCTTAGGCCAATTCCTTGATCATTTAGTTTTAAACTGTTGGATGTTAGGCAGAAACAAGTCGATTTCTTTATAATTTACTCTATTACATACATTGCATGGTAGCCTCAGCATTCTTTTGAATTAGAAAATTCAAGGCTCGAATTTAATAATTGAAATAAATTTTTGCATGAACTTAATTTGAAATCTTTGCACATTAGGTGATTGTTAAAACCAGTTGAGACATCAAATAAATCTTTGTGTGTTTATCGTTTGGGAATCTTATTGCTAGAAAAAAAGAGGGAGATTAGCAAATAAATTTTTACTCTACTGTCCATTAAAAATTTGGATATGAGTAAAGCTAGTAGCCACTTGGATTTGTGTGGTCTAAGTAATCGGGTGTATGCGAGTCAGAACCGGGTGCCCTTGCGTAAAAAGGACCTCTACATTCCTTGTAAGCAATCTTAGTCTTCCCAAAAAAAAAATAAAATAAAATAAATAAATATATATATATATATATATATATATATATATAATAAAAGCATCAAAATAAAAATGATGCCAAGAATAAAAGTTTTTGGTAATTTGATTCCCTTCCTTGTTGGAATTTGTGTGTGTGTTGTCTCTTCCGGTCTGGCAATCTATCTATGTTTATTGATCTAATTTTAAACTAAGACCTTAAAATTCTTACATGCTTAAAATATTGTGAGTCTTGTTGTTGCCGATTTAAAAAGATTGTTGAGGAACCCATGTCATGATATGAATTAGTAGGAAATTGTTCTGAATGTCATTCTCTGATTTGCTTTGCACTTCAATATGGTTGGAGCTTTTGGACTTGGATTTGGTTGAGGATGAGAATGCTTCTGATGGGATTGATTGTGTTGTTTTACTAATGCTTGAGGACAAGCATGGGATAAGTGTGGGGGAATTTGTTAAGATGTTAAATGAGCACTTATTTGATTTAATTTTGCTTAATATTTTGTGCTCTTTTAAGTCAATTTTAGGTGCTTTTCATTAGTTTGTTTATTTTTTTGACTGTAGGAGTGGATTTTGAGAAAGTTGTATTTTTAGGGCTAATTGTTGATGATCCGGAGAAGTAAAGACTTTTTGAGGTTGAATTGAAGCAAAGAGTTGATAGTTGGAAATTCTAGAATAAGCCTTACTTAAGGGAATCGCTCAATTGCCCAAGGCAGAAGGCCAAGCCTTGCTCAGTTCCCTTGCCCAAGTTACTCAAGGTAGCTGCCCAAGGGAAATTGATAGTGGACTGCGTTTTTTCAAGATAAATTCAAGCGAATTTAACCTAGCTGCCACTTAAACCTTAGCTGGAATTTAAGAGTTTTAAGACTTTATTTTAGGAGCAAAAGGGGAGTGATTTGGGGAATTCAGAACTCCTTTAGGAATTTTATTTTAAATTTACTAGTTTAGTTGGATCTCTTTCCTGTTTTTGGTTATCATTTAAGAAAAGGGGTCCTCGGTTTGGGGGATTTCTTCTTCGGCAATTTTTGTAACTCGAATTTTGTAGCAGGGGTTTTCTTAACTTCTACTTTTTATTTTGTGAAATTCTCATGTCCATGAGTGGTTAGAATATTATTTTCAGTTAAAGATTAATTCAAAACCAGGATTTATTTCACTGTGAGATTGTTGTGCTTGCTTTTTGTTCTTTATTTCATATGGTGTTCATGTTGTTTACTATATCTTAGAGAAATCTTTTCTCAATTGTTATTTGTTTCATGTTCAATGAGGCGTTGTTGTTCATTTAATTAAATAACATACTGCTAATTAAAGATATCAAATCTGTAATTGTTTGGTAGATTCAATAACAAGTAGCAATCAGTGTAGCTTCCTCGTAAGGGTTGTTATGTTGAGTAAATGTATGATTTGATCTAAATTGGTCTCGCTTGTAGATCGGTTGGTCTTGGTCGGGTCTTTCTATTTCTTAATGCTGTTAATAGATTAAATTCTTGCGCTTGTTAAGGGTTGTCTATTGGTTAGGAATTAATTATAGTCTTACTTGATTAATTCATTAATACGAAAAGATTAAGTCGGGAGCGCAAAGCCGACGGCTATAACTTGCCCATTATTTGATTTTAAGAATTATTTCTTAATCGATGATCAGTTGAATGAATCATGTGTTGCGAATATCTTTAACTGGAATTACCATCCATTGAATTTTCTCTCAATTAATTTCTGATTCATTTATTTCATTTTATTATTTCACTTTCAATCTATAAACTTCCCCATTTAATTTTATTATTAAAAATCTGGTTGTTTAAAATTATTTCAGTGCTAGTCTTTGTGGATTCGACTCTTTCTTGCCCTATTTGCAATTTATTTGTTGGGATAAGTTAGGTTTTTTATTTTTGGTTGCTTCGACACCCATCAGTAATTATCGTAACTTAGTTGGCTTAGTAACGTGTTATGATGACAATAAATTTATCAGAAAGTGGTTGCCCAGTCAACTGGACACATACCACCTACACAGCTCATTCAAGTAGTTGAGACTACTGCTAAGACTGGTGCTTAGGTTTGGTTTTCATTCATTTGTTATTTTCATCAAAATGTTTGAACAAAAATTAAATGATCAAGCAAACAAATATTACGAAGCAATATGGGATAAAAAATCAGAAAGATAAATAATTTAAGAGGAAAAAAGCAAGAAGAGAAAAAGAGTACAAACCAAAAAGCTGATCTGACAGTGATGAAATAACTGTGATGAAATGAGAGAGAGATTGAGATGGCAAATCAACGGTAAGAGTGAGAGAGTCAATTAGAGAGAAAATAAGTGTTAGAGAGTATGCCCTAGAGCCCATGTAATAGGGATGTTTTTCATATGTATGAAATTTATATTCTTAATAAAAGGCATCATTCATTTATTAATGCTATGTTTGAATACATGAGTTTGTAAATCTTAAATTAATAAATGAAGTCCTAGATATTATAAACACAGTGCAAAGGCAATCATGAAGGTGTTCATGATGTGAGATGTCTATTGCATGCAAATGTGTTAATATCTAAATATCCCTAGTCATAGAATTAACAAGATAGGACATTGTTAATTCGGACAGACTAGCACATGTTATGCTTCTTGAATGGTTCAAGCAGTGGTTCTCATAACTGTGATTATGAAAGATAATCAAAGCTAACATGTGGATGCTTATTAGAAGAACAAGTTCATTGGAGACCTGCAAAGAGAATCCTCACATGGATATTAAATCTATGTCAGTGAGGAATCTCTTCATAGCGGTTGTGCAAGTATCCTTAGACTTGAGATCACCAAAGTTATCTTAAGTAGCAAGTGGTATACTTTGACTCCACAACCAATTACTTCCAACTGGGAGTGAACATAGTTAGGAGATTGGGTATATCATGACCTACTTGAAGATAGTTGAGTGATTGACAAAGGATTCACCATCCTAGATTTAACAAGGGAAGTTATCTCGCATGATTCTATAATTGCCTTGTTCAGAGAATCTCTGGCCAGAGTAATATGCCGAGATGGATGGAGATCCATGAAGGGCATTTTAGGAACAATGGTTAAATTAATAGAACATACATAATTAGATTTATATGAGTTGACAGAAATCCATACTCAGAATCTAATTGAGATAAGAGTGGAGAAAGGAGTAATTGCACGGTAACTGTTTCTATGGAAGAGTATAGTCAAACCATATGACTTTCCTGAAATTTAGGTAGTCATAATGCCTAGCTAGAGGCCAATCATTACTTGTATAATGATGTATCAAAAGTATCAATAGGGATTGATAAGATGATTTAAAGGAGTTTAAATTATATGAGTTTTGAATAGAACTCACAATTACTTATTATACTGCCAACATGAACAGGAACCCAATAGGTCACACACATATAAGGAAAAGGGTAAAATGGTAAAATGACAAGGATAATAATATTTGATATTATTATAAAGGTAGAGAAGAGAATATGATAATAATTAATTAAAGAGTTTAATTAATTATGATCAAATAAAATTGTTCGCGAAACTTTTGAGAAATGTTCTGCAAAATTGGACCTAATTGAAATAATGTATTTCATGATTAATTATTATTTTCTTATAAGTGTTTTAGGACTACTATAAGTGTTATAGGACTGGTATAATAATTAATAAGTCCATTGGAGCAATTATTAAGGGCCAGAGGAATGAAGCAGTTGGCGGAAGCCCTTCTATAAGGGCCACACGCCTACCTCAGAACAGAAGGCCTTAATGGCCTATTTAATGGACCAAATTAATTTATATATGTTACATAAGTGTTATGGAACCCACATATTTAATTTGGTTGGATTTGGAATCCATTTGGGTATTTAAATCCAATTAGTTGTACAAAGGGCCTAGTTTGTAGGTTTTGTGCATAGACTTTTATGAAAAGGTTTAAATTGGATTTAATTAAGCCCAAATGATTATAATTAATTCCAGAGGCCCAATTAATAATTCTTCAGCAATTTTAAAGAGCCCAATCTCATTAAGGAGTTGGAATTTTAACCTAACTATAAAAGGCCAACTAATGAGAATTAGGGTTAAGTGATTAAAAACAAAAAGAAAGTCTTTTCTCTTAATCTCTCTCTCCCTTTTGCACCAACTCCTAAGCTAGCTCTTCGTAATTTCGACCAGCCCTAGTTAAACACCAATTTGTTGGTTGAATTTACCCCTCTCTAGTGTGGATTACTCATTGGAGGTGCTCGATTTTGGACACTGTGGTTTGCGACAACCTGGTGCGAAGTAAAATCAACTGTTCAACAAAAATCAAAGGTGATTTTTCTTATTCTCATATAGTTATATTGTGTATTCATGGAAAGATCAGATCTAATGGTTAAAAAATTTTAAAATTCCGCTCATGTATGTGATGCATGTAACCGTTAAAATCCAACATGGTATCAGAGCCACGGTTTTGCCATGGATATACAATTCTATATTTTTCTGCGGAATAAATTTTGTTTTGTTTTGAGTTATTTATTTCATGAACTTTAAAATATTAGATTTGATTGTTCATGAATGAGAAATATTGATTTCTGGTTGTATGTGTGATCAAATAAATTTGGTGGAAACAAAAACGAAACTTTTGAAGGCTTGTGATTAGGGTTTGGCGTGAAACCCTAGGTGATGTAGGGGCTGTTCTAATTTAATTTCTTATGGATCCATTTAAAAATCATTTAGATGATATTTTATGTGTTTAATATGTGATATTAAGCGGTAGGATCAAACAGAATTAAAATCGAACAAGTTTTGCATGAAAACTAGTTTAGTCGAAAAGTTCGATAAATTGGTGTTCTTTGTGTGTTCTTGATGTGTTCTTGGTTAGAACGACTTTTGATCTTCTAAATCTGATATATATGATATATTAAAGTGTTTTTAATTAATTGGATTAATTAAAATGGGCCTTAAATTAATTTGATTAATTTTAATTTATTAAAACCACTTAATAGGCTTAATTATGTTTACGGACTTGGTTTAAATTAGTGAATGACTTGGTGGGCCCAAGGAGCTGATTTAAATTAAACATTATAAACATTAATTAAGTTTATTAATGGGTTTTAAGGGCTGGAGTGGGCTTGGCTCATTCCAAAAGGCCTAAATGGTCCAAAAGACACAAAACTAGTTTGTGTGTGAACACATTTAGGGTTTTTCTTCTGTGGGTTTCGGCCTACATTTGTTTTAAGCCCAAAATTGATTCTTTTAATTATTTAATATGATTAATTAATTAAATAATTAATTTATAATTAATTAATAATCAATTGGATTGATTATTAAGACAAGAACACATGCATGCAAAAAGGTTTCCTAAAATGAAAGTTTCCAAAATAGAAAAAGTTTCCTAATTTGATCACATCATTAAAATAACTCAAAATATAGTTTCAAAGGTTGAAACAAAGTTAGTAATCCATTTCTTTATGCATTAGAGAGGCATATAAGGGTGTATGATTGGCATGATGGTTAGTTATGGACAAAGCCCAATGTGATTGAGCATAATGCATGTTTTGGCCCAATGAGGACTTTCATGTCCCGGCCACTTGTTTTTGGTTTGTATTTCATTTCAAATTGTAATATGTAATTAGATTACTTAGATTAGAATTAGAAATAGAGATGGAGACCAATATCAAGGAGCAAGATAGGCCGGATGGAGATCCAACAAGCTTGAAGATAATGTAATTATTTTCTTGTTTGAATCATGCATACTACCTAGGTGTGACCTTTTGATTTCCCTCTTGGCTCAGGAAAATCAATGTAGTGAAGTCTATAACTATACCATATTTGTATGCTTATATTTATGTGATAGATATAGGATGCATACCAATGTATGCCAACCATGTATGATGAGACTTAATTGACTAAAACCCTCAAACAAATACTAAGGTATATAAGCCTTCCATTAATTTGAGGAGAACCAGAGTTCTTTATAGTGTGGGTTGATGACCACAGTCAAGCTCACATTATATCGAATATGTTCAAATCTAATTAAATGGGTCATCTTAGCTAGCCCATTAGTTTGTTGACCACAGTCAAGGCTAATGGTTCTAGAGGCAAGATTAGGGAATGCATATATGATATGCATGCATCAAGAGTTGATAACCTAATGATTCAATAGTTGTGTAGAGACACAATTGGCATAGAGATACCTACCTTTCAAGGGTATGGAATTTGGCTTGATGACCACAGTCAAGGTCAAATTACATATCAAGGATTGGATATTGGCCCACTAAGAAAACCATCGGGTTTTCTCGGATTATATAGTGAGGGCTATTAATTCGCAATAAAATAGTGGGAGTAAATGGATTAATTAAAGACCTTATTAATGCATACATATATATGAACATACTCTCATATCTTTTCTTTTTCACATCTAGGTCATCATCATGAGCACATCAAACATTAATATACGATCAATCTTGGATAACAAGCTGGTTGGCAATAACTATTCTGACTGGATCAGGCAAGTGAGAATTGTTCTCAGAGCTGAAAAGATCCACTATGTCTTGGATAAAGATCCACCACCACTTCCATCAAATGATGCCATTGATGAGATCAAAGGCATTTATCGAAAATACATGGAGGATAGTGAAGCAACAGCATGTCTGATGCTGGGTGCTATGTCCTCAGAGCTTCAGAAGCAACATGAAATGATGGATGCTAGAACCATCATTTTGCATCTAGAGGAGCTTTATTCTTCTCAGGCTAGAACTGAGTAATATGAGATTGCTCGAGCTCTATTTAGCTGCAAAATGGTGGAAGGCACTTCAGCTGCTACTCATGCATTGAAGATGTATGGGTATATTGAGCATTTGAGTAGACTTGGCTATGTTATGGATAATGATCTATACATAGATTTAATCTTGTACTCATTGGCTCCAAGTTATGCACCTTTCGTGCTTAACTTCAATATAAACAAGATCCAAGTATCCATTCCTGAGTTAATCAATATGCTCAAGACAGCTGATTGATCATTTAAGAAGGATCCAAAAAGTGTCATGGTTGTCACTTCTGCTAAAGGCAAGAAGTAAAAGAAGAAGAAGAAGATAACCAAGGCGCAGCCAAAGAATGGTGGGATCCCTAAGAAAAAGGTTGCCAAGAAAGAGAATCCCAAAGGAACTTGCTTCCATTGTGGAAAGGATGGTCATTGGAAGCGTAACTGCAAGGCCTATCTAGATTCTCTCAAAGAGAAGAAGCAAGCTGATGCTTCTACTTCAGGTATTCATATGATTGAAATTAATACTTATTCTATTGCTTCAAAACAATCTTGGGTATTAGATACCGGATGTGGATCTCATTTATGTAATGATCTACAGGGATTTAGAAGCTTTAGAAGAGTTGGAAAGGCAGAGATATGTTTGCAGTCAGCTACTGGACAGAACATCTCTACAACAGTTGTGGGGACTTACTATTTGCCTCTTCCTAGTGGATTAGTACTGGAATTAAATAATTGTTATTATGTTCCAGCTTTATCCAAAAGTATTATTTCTTTCAGTCGTTTGATGAACGATTATGATATTTCTTTAAAGAACAAATGTTGTTACATTTTTAAGAACAATATATTTTATGCAAAAGCTATCATTGAGAATGGTATATTTGTTCTTGATTTAATTAAAGAAGTACATAATGTGGATACCAAGAGAATGAAACGTGATAATCTAAATACCTCATACTTATGGCATTGTCGTTTAGGCCATATAAATGAAAAATGCATGACCAAATTACACAAGTCAGGTGATTTGGGATCATTTGATTATAATCATTTGATAAATGTGAATCTTGTTTATTGGGAAAATGACAAAAGCTCCCTTTATTGGTAAAGGAGAACGAGCTAAAATGGTTTTGGACTTAATACATTCAGATGTATGTGGTCCAATGACTACACATGCCAGAGGAGGTTACTCCTACTTCATTACTTTCATTGACGATTATTCCAGGTTTGGATACATCTATCTAATGAAATATAAGTCTGAAGCATTTGAAAAGTTCAAAGAGTTCAGAAATGAAGTTGAGAAACAACTTGGCAAAAGTATTAAAACACTTAGATCAGATCGAGGTGGAGAATACTTAAGTCAAGAGTTTCAGGATTATCTTAGAGATAATGGGATTTTATCTCAATGGACTCCTCCATATACACCACAACACAATGGTGTATCTGAAAGAAGAAATTGAACACTATTAGATATGGTTCGATCAATGATGAGCCGAGCAGACTTGCCTAAGTCCTTTTGGGGATATGCACTAGAAACTGCTGTTTATGTGTTAAACAGAGTTTTTAGTAAATCGGTTGATGTTACTCCATATGAGCTGTGGAATAACAAGAAACCCACACTTTCTCATATGAAAGTATGGGGTTGTCCTGCTTATGTAAAGAGGACAATGTCAGACAAACTGGATGTTAAGTCTGACAAATGTTTATTTGTGGGATATCCAAAAGAAACGTTTGGATATTATTTCTATCATCCCTTAGAACAAAAGGTGTTTGTTTCAAGGCATGTTGTCTTCTTGGAAAGAGAATTTCTCCTACGAGAGGACAGTGGGAGTAAAATTGAACTTGGTGAAGTTCAAAACCCACAAATAGAAGATGATCAACCGATTGAACCCGAAACTGAATTTCATAATGATGAGATTACAGTTGAACCTGATTATACATAAAATCCTAGAAGATCTACTAGGATGCGTTCTATCCCTATGAGATATGGATTTCACATTGATTCAGATAGAGGCATAACTGTAGTAGAGGACAATGAGCCTACAAGCTATCAAAAAGTTTTGAATAGTTCAGAACGTGATTTATGGCTTAAGGCTATACAGTCTGAAATGGACTCCATGTATGAGAACAAAGTATGGAATTTTACTCAACCACCTGAAGGGATAAAACCCATAGGGTGCAAATGGGTCTTCAAAAAGAAGACTGACATGGAAGGTAATATAGTTACCTATAAAGCTCGCTTAGTAGCAAAAGGTTATCGTCAAAAAGAAGGTATTGACTATGACGAAACTTTTTCTCCTGTAGCGATGCTTAAGTCCATAAGAATACTTTTAGCCATTGCAGCTCATTATGATTATGAGATTTGGCAAATGGATGTGAAGACAGCTTTCCTTAATGGAAATCTAACCGAGGATGTGTATATGACACAACCAGAAGGATTCACATCAGGAAATGGCGAAAAGGTATGCAAGCTTCAAAGATCCATTTATGGATTGAAGCAAGCCTCTAGGAGCTGGAACATACGATTCAATGAGACAATCAAAGAGTTTGGTTTCTCACAGAATGAAGATGAACCTTGTGTGTATAAAAGGGTCAGTGGGAGTGCAATTGTCTTCCTAGTTCTATATGTAGATGACATATTGATCATGGGAAATGACATTTCTCTTCACCAATATGTTAAAATATGGTTATCCAAGCAATTCTCCATGAAAGACCTTGGAGAAGCATCCTATATTCTGGGAATAAGGATCTATAGAGATAGATCCAATAGGTTGCTAGGTCTTTCTCAGAGTATATATATAGATAAAGTATTGAAGAGGTTCAATATGGATCTCTCTAAGAAAGGGTTTATACCCATGGTGCATGGGAAACACCTTTCTAAGTCTATGTGTCCACAGACACTAGAGGATAGAGAGAGCATGAATAGAATACCATATGCATCTGCAATTGGTTCTATCATGTATGCTATGTTATATACACATCCAGATGTAGCATTTGCTTTGAGTGTAACAAGCAGATTCCAATCCAATTTTGAAGAGGAACACTGGGCAACTGTCAAGAATATTCTTAAGTACTTGAGAAGGACTAAAGATATATTCTTGGTATATGGAGAGGGCAGTTTGGAAGTAAATGGGTATACAGATGCCAGCTTCCAATCTGACAAAGATGATTGTAAATCACAATCTGGTTATGTGTTCATAATGGGAGGAGGAGTAGTTAGCTGGAAAAGTTCATAACAAGAAACAACTACTGATTCCACGATGGAAGCTGAGTACATTATTGCTTCAGAAGCAGCCAAAGAAGCAGTCTGGATCAAAAAGTTCATAACCGAACTAGGAGTGGTGCCTAGCATTGTTGATCCAATTCCTTTATATTGTGACAACAATAGAGCCATTGCGCAAGCAAAGGAACCACAGTCTTATCAGCGATCCAAGCATGTTCTCAGACGCTACCATCTCATAAGGGAAATAGTAGCTAGAAATGATGTGAAAATAGAAAGGGTTCCCACAGATGACAATGTGGCGGACCCCTCACTAAAGCACTTTCCCAGATTAAGTATGATCACCATATAAATAGCATGGGTCTGAGACATATGAGTGATTGGCTCTAGTGCAAGTGGGAGATTGTTAGAGAGTATGCCCTAGAGCCCATGTAATAGGGATGTTTTCATATGTATGAAATTTATATTCTTAATAAAAGGCATCATTCATTTATTAATGCTATGTTTGAATACATGAGTTTGTAAATCTTAAATTAATAAATGAAGTCCTAGATATTATTAACACAGTGCAAAGATTATGAAGGTGTTCATGATGTGAGATGTCTATTGCATGCAAATGTGTTAATATCTAAATATCCCTAGTCATAGAATTAACAAGATAGGACATTGTTAATTCGGACAGACTAGCACATGTTATGCTTCTTGAATGGTTCAAGCAGTGGTTCTCATAACTGTGATTATGGAAGATAATCAAAGCTAACATGTGGATGCTTGTTAGAAGAACAAGTTCATTGGAGACCTGCAAAGAGAATCCTCACATGGATATTAAATCTATGTCAGTGAGGAATCTCTTCATAGCGGTTGTGCAAGTATCCTTAGACTTGAGATCACCAAAGTTATCTTAAGTAGCAAGTGGTATACTTTGACTCCACAACTGATTACTTCCAACTGGGAGTGAACATAGTTAGGAGATTGGGTATATCATGACCTACTTGAAGATAGTTGAGTGATTGACAAAGGATTAACCATCCCAGATTTAATAAGGAAAGTTATCTCGCATGATTCTATAATTGCCTTGTTTAGAGAATCTCTGGCCAGAGTAATATGCCGAGATGGATGGAGATCCATGAAGGGCATTTTAGGAACAATGGTTAAATTAATAGAACATACATAATTAGATTTATATGAGTTGATAGAAATCCATTCTTAGAATCTAATTGAGATAAGAGTGATGAAAGGAGTAATTGCACGGTAACTATTTCTATGGAAGGGTAACGTCAAACCACATGAGTTTCCTGACATTTGGGTAGTCATGGTGCCTAGCTAGAGGCCAATCATGACTTGTATAATGATGTATCAAAAGTATCAATTAATTTTATTTGATTGATAAGATGATTTAAAGGAGTTTAAATCATGTGAGTTTTGAATAGAACTCACAATTACTTATTATACTGCCAACATGGGCAGGAACCTAATAGGTCACACACATATAGAGAAAAGGGTAAAATGGTAAAATGACAAGGATAATAATATTTGATATTATTATAAAGGTAGAGAAGAGAATATGATAATAATTAATTAAAGATTTTAATTAATTATGATCAAATAAAATTATCCGCAGAACTTTTGAGAAATGTTCTGCAAAATTGGACCTAATTGAAATAATGTATTTCATGATTAATTATTATTGTCTTATAAGCTTTTTAGGACTACTATAAGTGTTATAGGACTAGTATAATAATTAATAAGTCCATTGGAGCAATTATTAAGGGCTAGAGGAATGAAGCAGTTGGCGGAAGCCCTTTTGTAAGGGCCACACGCCTACCTCAGAACAGAAGGCCTTAATGGCCTATTTAATGGACCAAATTAATTTATATATGTTACATAAGTGTTATTTAACCCACATATTTAATTTGGTTGGATTTGGAATCCATTTTGGTATTTAAATCTAATTAGTTGTACAAAGGGCCTAGTTTGTGGGTTTTGTGCATAGACTTTTATGAAAAAGTTTAAATTGGATTTAATTAAGCCCAAATTATTATAATTAATTCCAGAGGCCCAATTAATAATTCTCCAGCAATTTTAAAGAGCCCAATCTCATTAAGGAGTTGGAATTTTAACCTAACTATAAAAGGCCAACTAATGAGAATTAGGGTTAAGTGATTAAAAATAAAAAAAAAGTCTTTTCTCTTAATCTCTCTCTCGCTTTTGCACCAACTCCTAAGCTAGCTCTTGGAAATTTCGGCCAGCCCTAGTTAAACACCAATTTGTTGGTTCAATTTACCCCTCTCTAGTGTGGATTACTCATTGGAGGTGTTCGATTTTGGACACTGTGGTTTGCAATAACCCGGTGCGAAGTAAAATCAACTATTCAACAAAAATCAAAGGTGATTTTTCTTATTCTCATATAGTTATATTGTGTATTCATGGCAAGATCAGATGTAATGGTTAAAAAATTTTAAAATTCCGCTCATGTATGTGATGCATGTAACCGTTAAAATCCAACAATAAGCGAGAGAGAAAGAGAGATGGTACATGGATTATGAGAAATTTGAGATATTTGGAAAATTTTGGGCTTGATCTGTTAAAAATAAAGGATTAGATGGTTGGTTTATATGATAACTCATAACCCATCTATATTAGATGGGTTTAATGGTTTGGGTTATATAAATTAGATTAGATAGGTTTAATAGTTTGGGTTGTATGGGTTGGGTAGTTTACCCATTGAATTGAATTATTCTTCATTGAATGGAATATAGCCCTACTTCACGTTTTGTCCAATAAGTTCTCCAATTTTAATTAGATGGTTGAAGTTTGAATCCTAACCTATTACTAGGTAACCACTTGAAAACATGAGCTGTAGAATTTGTACTTGTGATTGAAACACCATGTTGATTCCCATATTTCTTCAAATTGATTATTCTTGATTCTAGCATTCATCTTAGCGATGAACTTGAAAAAGTCAAAAAAGTTAATATTACAAAGAGTATATTTAGCTAATAAGCACTAGGAAAAGACACCACAAGAGCAAATATTATTACAATAATAGAATGCATACAGGAAAAGGCTTCCCCTCCATGCCCCTCCTTTCCCCTCCTTCTTGAGCTCTACTATGGTAGCAAATTATTAGGTTCGTTGAACAACACAATTCTTAGAGAGAGAGAGTCGCCTCCCATGGCTTCAAGCTAAGAATAATATTTTAGGTACAAAGAACAATATAATTCTTACTCATATTATCTCTCCCACGCTTCAATTTAACAATAATGTGTAAATGCAAAGAAAAATATATTACTTATAATCATATTTCTTCTATATTTTTTAAAAGACACTGACTTGCATGAGTATACAGCAATGCTCTTAACAACTCCTTGAAACACAAGAGAAAACTTCAGCTCTAAACACAAGAGACAACATTGCTGAAAAAACAATAAAAATGCTAGGCTCACTCAGCTGAACCCAATATGCTATCATTTATTTCTCTCTTTTTCACCTCAAAAAAATTACTGGTCTAAATTAAATTACTACAATTTTCACATATTTAATTAGAATTGACCCTTCAGCTATTTGCTTGAGAAAAGAGATGCAACAGCTTGGATGTAATGCAACTAATAAGAACAAAATCAGAGAAATTCATGAAAAAAAAATTCACAGAGAAAAGCAACATCACCAGTTGTTGTGACATTTCAACGAATACAGAGTACGCATCTCGCTGCCTAGGAGACAAAAAAATAAACGAACAATAGTAAATAAAAGATTGCAACTTTTAGGTTTTGACAGCAAATAGTTGGTGTTAACACAAAACAAAGGATCCATGGCTTAGCAAACTTAAAATTTTTAGTATCAATACAATTTTCCTTGGGGCTTTTCTAAGCATAACCATTAAAAAATTTACAAGGAAAAAATTGAATGTCCAAATTACTTTTTGTATCCGCTTGCTAGCCGGGAGATTGGTTATCTTCAAGAATGTGGGAAAATGAGAGAAAGGGGTGATGCACCTTCAGAACATAACTAGGCTTTATCTTTCTTGCACATTTTCTACAGTGTAATTTTGGGTTTATACATTCTTATATTCGATTGTTGATCTTTTCATAAATTAGAGCGGATTAGTTTAGAATCCCGGAGGTACTAATTACAACTATTAAATTTTTCTACAGTGTGCATTGTGAATTTGCCTTATGAAATGTTTTTAATAAGATCACATAATATTTTAAAGGCTTAATATATAATTGGCCACTCAAACTTGTACATTTTTGTCATGCCGACTT
Organism: Excoecaria agallocha; assembly: GCA_037975025.1. NCBI lineage: Eukaryota > Viridiplantae > Streptophyta > Magnoliopsida > Malpighiales > Euphorbiaceae > Excoecaria > Excoecaria agallocha. The sequence continues at coordinate 38,644,165 of CM075812.1, read as the reverse complement.
TGAAAGTTAGTTGCTTATTATTTTAACATTTATAGTTGAATATTTAAAGTTAAATAAACCCCTAATGTTGACTTGGCATGTCATGTGTCATAAGGTGCACTAATGTGGCATTTATAATTGTATATCACGTGTCTAAAATGTGTGAGACCTGATGAAATACTCTATTTTCTTTTCTTTTCTCTTTGTACAAACAAACCTGATGGTTGGATACAAGTCAACCTAAAAAACACTCCTAAAACAAAGTTTAACCTCCCTTCTGTCAAGTAAACCAATGGCTACAAAATCAAAAGCAATCCCAACCAACCAATCCAACATATTGCAATAAGATTAACTAGAGGAGAGCAAAAATACCTTATAAAAATAATTGAACTCCTCAACCACAATAACAACTGATTCAAAGAAGACCATAGAGTAGGAAGTTACAATTGCTGACACAATAAAAATTCTTAGGCCAAAATTGAAGTAGCCTCATTCTCCAATGACATAAGGTAGAATTAAAACAACAACAGCCCGGGCAAGAATTAAAAACATAAGGTGAAGTGTTGCGACCCTAGGATATGTACTAGATTGACAAGTAATAAAGTGGGGTATAGTTAGGACCTTTAATATCGAACCTAAGGAAATTATGTGTGTGAAAACTGTGGAAATTAATTATATGCTAAAGAATTCCTAATTGTTTGTGTGTATGAGTTGTTTAATTTGTATAATGTAACTTTAAAAACTAAAATATACAATGAAGAGAAATTAAATTATACTAATAGTAAATTGAGTATGTATTAAATTCAAAAAAATTAGCAAGTGTGAAAATCTATAGAAATTAAACGTTTCTCAGGTTAACTCATCTACCCCATACCTAATGTGAATTAATTTTACCTAAAAGTATACATGAAAGAATTTGGGATAACCCTCTTAACCCAAACATCCCATTCTGGAGCCAACTATTTTAGTTGCTAAATGTCCCATTCCAGAGCCAGCCCAACAACAAGTCTAAGCACGGGTCTAACATCCTAAGTTTAGTTTGTCATCCAATTTCAGAGCCAAGCAACCCAAAATCCATCTATTTCACTCCACACTCTAGTCTTAAAATCACAAATACTGCACATCTAGAGTCCTATTCTAGAGCCGTCTAAAATATACAACATTCATGCAAGAAAAACTAAGCAAAATCATTCATATAATCTAATCCACTAGGCTCAATACAAATGAAAGACATATGATTAAAACCATTCATCCATGTATGAAAAATAACTAAATAGATTGAAAAACCATGAGATATAAATAAGTAACAGTGAAATAGACCTTTCACTCATGTAAAAATCAAAATATGCTCAATATTCACATTGTGAGTAGGGGATTAAAAACTCCCCAAGCAACAAAAAGGACTACTCACTATCCATAATGTAAAAGATAAATAAAGTAAGAGTGAAAACTAAAAAACCCATTTGAAACTGAAGATTTGAAGTTGATAAAGTTCCTTCTCTTCTTCTCCAAACTGCACTTTGATTATAAGCTTAAATCTTCAAACAAACAACTAAAACTATGACTATCTTTGTGTTTTTGAAGTAAAACTAAGCTAAAAGAGTGATTTTTACAAGTAAAACTATAACACTAAGTATGAAAAACTCTCCTCAAATGAAAAACTATGTTTTCTCTCTACTAAAATACCCTATGCACGAAACCCTAAAAAAGACTCTCTTGAAATAAAAAAAGTTCGTAGCTTTTATAGAGGTATCTATAAAGATACAGCTGGGACACTTTTGTCTCAGCTAAGACACAAGAAGACAAAGTGGTAGGTTGCTTTAGGCATGATTAGGACAATTTTGTCTCAGCCGTGACGAGCTTCTGGATCAAAACATGTTTGCAGGCTGCAATGGCCAAGACTGGGACAAGTTGTCTCAGCCATGACCTTGGTGAAATAGTGAGTTTTGATTTCTATGTTGGACACGGCAGGGACAGTTTATATCATCCATGCCTTAGCAAAATTTCCTGCACAAAATGCAAATTAAAACCATTAATCACCAAAAAACTTTAAATTTATCAAAATAACTAAAATGAACATATGAAAAATATTTTACCACTAAAAACATGCAAGATAAGACACTAAAATATACAAAATTATCCTAAAAACAAACATTAAAATCAAAGCTATCATGAAGAAAATCCAAGAGTCAAGAACAAAAATAGACCCTTCAGGAATGCAAAGTAGCCAATCATTAAGAACCCCTATTTGTTACAAACCATGCCAGGATCTAAGAGAAATCCAAGAATTAAAATAGAGTATAATGCAAAATTTATATTCAAAATAAATGAATTTTCTTAATAATTAATTTCTTGCATTAGTCTCAAACTTGCATTACAACTAAAACAGAGTACAATACAAAATTTAATTAGCAAAAGCAAAACTTAAAAATTTAAAGACCCAACTAATTTCCCAAAATCAATCAAAACATTTCACTTAATAGAAATTAATGATTTAACTATTTTCATAAAATAATAGTTATATAAAGATCAATAAGTAGGAAGATCTTTTTTGACAATCTCATCACCAAGAGCAGTAATATGATAATCAAGTGATTTGATGGTATCCTTTTTCTATTTCTCTAAATTACCTAATTCTTTTAGCAATTTTGCCTTTATTTTCCTCTTCTTTGCTGCCAATTTTTCCTCCAACTCAGCCTGAGTCTCCTTCTTTATCTTGTTTAGTGCCATGGTTATCTCAATTCTCAAGACTCTAATAACGGTGGCTGCTTGCTCTATCTCCTTAGTGAAAGATAGAGGAGCATCAATTAAGGAAGTGGCAATGGCACCGGTAAGGAGGGAGAGGGATTTGGAGGGTTGGGGTGTTTGGCTTAGTGGATTTGGAGTTTGGGTTTGGAAGTGGAAGGAGAGGACGAAGATAGTGTAATTAGAGGTTTTGAGTGAACTATGAGAGAGAGAGAGGGGCAGTGGAGGTGGGCATAGGGTGGCGGAGTAGCTTCTTTGATCCTATTTCCAGAGAGAGAAATGCAAAGAGAAACTAGAAGAGAGAGAAAGAGGAGAGTTGAAAAAATTTAATTTTTACCTAATAAAAATTAATCCATCCATCACAAAATAATTGGGTAAAGTTGACAACTCAATCATGTCAATCGTTTGCATTTCACACACTACTCATACATGCAAGAAGCATTTATTTGCTTAATACTAATAACTATAAGTGTTAAAATGATATATCCGTAACTTTAAGGGGTGACGCGATAAAAGTGTGCAAGTTCGAGTGGTAAGTTATATATTAAGCCTATTCTAAAACGATAATATTCTTACCTAGAGGTGGGGACTCAAATTTAAAAAGTTCCATTATTTTAAAAGTTAAAATTAGTTTTATCGTTCAAATATTTTTTCAAGAGATATTATATAAAAATATTATTACTATAAAAATAATATGCTTATTGATATCAAATTTAGTTGATTTCAGCCATTTTTTTATATATTTATAAAATTATTAATTAAGTGTGCATTTGATAATTATCGACAAATAATATAGTTATATACTTTTATGAGATAAAAAGCTAATTTTGCTTTTAAAATGTTAAAAATGGTACATGTTTATAATTAGAATGTTTTCTTTGAGACAACACATAAAAATATTATTACTTTAAACATAATATGTTTATAGACATCAAATCTAGTTGAATTCAACCATTTTTTATACATTTATAAAATTAGTAATTAAGTGTGCACTTAATAATTATTGAAAAATATTATAATTATATACTTTTATGGCATAAAGGTCAAATTTGCTTTTAAAATATTAAAAGCGATACACATTTTACCCATTCAAATATATTTTGGCCAAATTTGCTCTTAAAAAGCAAAAAATGGTACACATTACCCATTTAAATATATTGTTCGATCAAAACAACCTTTAATTTTATGTATGTACTTTAAATTTGCTACTAGAAATAATGAAACTTTAGATAAGCAAAAAAAAAAACATTACAAGCTGATTAAGTTACATAAACTTGTCACATGTACATTATAAATTAACACCATTTTTTAAGTCTTGAAAAAATGATTAAATTTTTAATGTTAACCTTGTCAAGCTAACTGATTTTTAGTTAAACAAACATAAAATATCTAATGGTAAGAAATTTTAACCTTTTTTTTGTAGTTAAAATAGAGTATCAATTTATAGTGCCTTGTGGCATGTTTGTGTAACTTCAATTAACCTACCATGTGTATTTCGGTTTGCTTACTATAATACTGTTAGTTTCAATAATAAATTTAAGCCAATTAAATAATGGCAGAGATATTTCTGGCCCAAAAATATATATGTTGTATTTTCAGTACTTCAAAGTTCAAGAATAAATTTAGCCCAAAATATATTTTAGGGGAAAATTTGGCCATTTTCCTTATATTTATTCATGATTTTAAGAAAATCTAACTAAAAAATTATTATTGTAATAATTACATTAAAGTGTAAATGCAAAATATTTTGTCTACTCGAAAATATGAGACATGTGTAAAATAAAATATAAATAAAAATATTTGAGGTTCCATTGTATAAACAAATTATGTTTTTAACTTTATTAATGATAATCTGTTGATTTTTAAAAAGAGAGGAGTCATGTGTGTAAGGAGTAGGAGGGTCGTCTGGGTTTGCACGTGGTTGAGAGGCAAGAGTGGTCAGACTTATTAAACTGGGAATCCTGCAAAAAGAAAGCTAGCCCGATCGGACTGAGCTTAAACTTTGTAATGATTAAGTCAGTTTTAGACATTTTAAAGAGAGAATGTATTGAGTTAATTTCTCTTGTTATGTGTTTTCAGAAATTAATATGGTATTTATAGAAGTGGAAAATCCACTTGAAAGGCCTACTTTTTGTGTCAGAGTAGGTGGGAGGCGATGTGATTTTTGACAAATGGCTGTAGAATGTGTTAGGCACATCTGATAAGATAAGTTTATCAAAGCTGATTGGGCTATCTTGTTAGATGGATTTTGATATGCCTTTGGTAATGTGTCGGAGGCAAAATGGCATTGGGCCTTTGGTAGTTTAGACCTCTTAGCTAGTTGGGTTTTTACTTTTTTTTAGCCTATTTGTTTATAAAATATTGAGTATTATCATTTGTCCCCCCCTCCTCCCTCAATACTTTGATCAGCAGATCATGCTATTGGGAGGTTTTAGATCGATATGCATTTTTTCACGAAGTGGCTGCATCTTTATGAGAGCCTTCTAGACGATTTTTTTCACCTGTTCGTTTGGATTTTTGGTTGGCATTTGGATATGTTGTTTTGAGGGCTAACTTTCTACCCACTATCATTGTGTCTTTGGGCTTGTTTTGATCCTTTTGACAGAAGTTAGATACTACACCCTTTTAGGGATGACTTTTCTAGCCTTTTGACTTATGTGTCTCAATTGGGCTTGGTAACCTTCTTGCTTTGCAGGTCGGATTTCCCTTTCTTTTTGGGTCTTTTTCAAGCTTTGGTGATATCCCGTCAAGTGGGTTCTTGTTTGTTTTGGCTAGTTTTTAACCATTTTGCTTCATTTTGATATCATTTAGTGCCCGTTCAAGGGTGGCTTTTATAGCCTTTAGATCTACGAGCTTTTATTGAACTCTATGCGCCCCCTTCTTTATAAGTCTTTAGCTTTTTCAAGCTTTAATGAAACTCCATCAAATGGTTTTTTTATTATCCTTATTTTGTTTGGTTTTTGTGCTTTCATACCTCTTCGGTGTTTTATGGTCATTCTATGTTGTTTGTTCTTATTACCGGATGTTCCTGCAAAAAAGAAAGGGGGAGTACATATCCATATATGTGAGAATTTTACTTTCTTTTTTGAAGGGTTATCATTCCTAATGTTTCTTTCTTTCGACGTCTTTCTTGCTTTGGGCATGCTCCTTATGCTTTTTAGGTTGCAATTGTCTCCTATACTTCCCGATTTATGTTTCCCCTTCATGCGGTGGGTTGTTTTTTCTTAGAGACAGTCTATTTATGGTGTGATCACTTCTTTCCACCTCGCGTTCCTATTCATGGTGGTGCTTGCTTTCCCTTGAAAGAAATGCATTAGTGTGAATTGTTAATTGAAAAAGGTAGAGTTCACCTTTATTTCCCTGAGTTTTCTAATGTAGTTTGATCAGGTTTTTACCCCCTATTGGGTTGTACTTTGTGTTTTTGATGTCATAGGGTCCTTGTTTGCTTTTGGCCAGTCAATGGGTTATCCCTTCTTGATTCCTTTGTCCACCTTTGGTTTGGATGTGGTCTCTTTACAACAATCTATCCTTTGGTTGCTACTTTAAGTTGCTATTATCTTTAGTTCCCATTCGTGTTGGCTTCTTTCGAATAGATGGAGTAGATTGTAGGTGGTTGGTCTTTGAACTTCTACCAGTTTTATTTTTATTACTTTTTGTCTTGTCCCTTTGTTAGGGCAAAGTTGCCCTTTTTGCAAATTGGTCTGTTGATTGGGCTCTTCTTTCAATCTAGTAAGTATGATGGGTATTCTTGGCATCTTGTTACCCTCTTGAGGGGTTGTTGGCTTTCTATTTAGAGCTTTGTTTGGCTCGTCTTTTATTGTTCTTCCTTTTTTCTCTTTTAACCATGGTTATTACAAACCTCATTTGGATGAGGCAGACCTCTTTGATTGGTCTGTCCATGCCTTGATTGGTCCCTTTTGTAAGTGGTCTCCTTTTTTTCCTTTTTAGGAGCGTAGATGCTTTTGCTTAGTTACTTCCTCAAGTGATTCTTGTTTCGAAGCTCTCTTATGGATTTTTACTGGCTCTTGCTTTCAATGGGGCTTCGAGTCGTATTGCTTCAATTTTTCAATCCTTGACTCTTACTTTTGCTTAAGTGGTGTTATTAGGGTAGAGACCCCTTTTGTTTCTTTTCTTCACATGATAATCTGTTACAGTTGTCTTTTTGTGTCTTGGTTGGATTCTTTAGTCACCTTTTCCTTTGGGATTTATTAATTTCACATGGAATATACTTCGATATTATGGAGTTTTTTAGAAGGTTAGTTTAAGTCGAGAGCTTTGATTATAGAGTGCTTCAACATTTCTATCTTTATAATGATTCTTTATTGGTTTGATACCTCTCGTGGAGCTGACTATAGATGATCATCCTACCTGGACTATGGCTCACCTGTGGCATGAAGTCTTGATCTAGCCCTTCTTAGACTATCTTTGTGGATTTATCCTTGACCTACTCTCAGCTTTGTGTGGGGCTTCTTAGGCACTCCATCTACTTTTTCATTTTTTTTATTTCTGTTGGGTTTTTCCCATCGGAGAGATCAATCCCGCTTTTGTGGGTTGTAGCCTTTCAAAGTTTTTAAAGATGTATGATCGACTAATTATGGCTTTCCTTGGGATTTTTGAGATTTGATTTTTTTGTTTTGCCTATTTTTCTATCATAATTGTCTTCCTTGGTGCCCTCTTTCTTCTCTTTGGAGGGACCTCTTCTTGGTAGGACATCAATTAGAGTTTTTTAACTTGGGTTTTGAAGATTAATTGACCCTAATTTAATAATTTATCCTCGATCGGTCTTGTTTGACTTTTTTGATTCCCTGTGTGATTTCATCTTGATCGGGGAGGGACTTTGGTTCCTCCAATTGGGTTTTATTGATAGGGTTGTTTCATTGTGTGTGAACCCTCTTATTTTCTTTCTTTATCTTATTATTTTGCTCAAGGTTGTTCGAGCCTTCTATTTGTCATGCTGGCAATAAAGTTTTGATTATGCTTCTCGAGTTTTGATAAACTGGCATAAGTGCTTAGCCTATTCGAGCTTTCTTTAAGTGCTTGAGTATCTTAATGATGTCTCTTCATGGGGCATAAAATATTAGCCACCTTTAATGGCTGCCGCTTTTTGTGTGTTTTTTGTGGAGATTTTATTATCTTCTTTATTCAAATTTGACGCTTTAATTTTGGCTCCATATTTATTAGAGGTGGCCACGTGGTGACTTCCATCAGTGCTCTAAGGTGGATTTTCTTGGGGATCCTATAAGTAGGAGTATCTCCTCTTCACAGTGTACTCATGAACTGCTAGTGCCCTCTTAATTTTAGTGTGCAGTCCCCTCTCAAATAGCTGGCACATTTTAGCTAGTGGTCTTCTATAATCTTTCATGTAGGCACTCAACCTCTCAAACTCCCTGTCAAACTCTTGAACTGTGCGAGTACCTTGGCGCAATCGCCAAAATGCTTCTTCCATAATTTGTTGATATTCCTTACCCACATATTTATCCTTGAATTGTTGAAGGAAAAAGTCCCAAGTCAGTTATTCTGGTGGGATGTAATGCCTGGTTGTATCCCACCATGTGCAGGTTGGACCCTAGAATAGAGCTACTGCCCCTTCTAGCTTCTCTTCTGGAGGACTGTAGGTGATTTCAAAAAGCCTCTTTATTTGATCCAGCCATTCTTCTGCCTCTGTGGCTGTCACCTGCTCTCGCCCATAAAATTTTTAGCTCCAAGCCTCTTTAATTGTTCTAAAATAGATCTCCTAGATGGCTGAGTTGGCGACTGCTACTGTGGTTATGAGGGAGTTGGGGCCTGAAGCTGTTTATATAATAGGCCCGCCACAAATTGTGTAAAATCTGAGGGAGCTTGTGCTGCTGGCTGAGAAGCTGAGGGAGCTGGTGGCGGTGTCTATTGAGTGGGTGCATGTGATTGAACAGTCAGAGTGCTAATCATCGGTCTGGCTTAGGCTGAGGCCACACTCTTTATGCTGCTCGCCAGCTCACGTGCTTGCCTAAATCCAGAAGCCATTACTTTCACTGAAATACACAAAGGGACAGGTGAGATTCAATTCCAATTCACTTAGTCTCATGTGGCATGTACATATATCTTCCAATCATTCACTCATACACATTTAATTACTCCGATCTTAGGATCGTCTAAACCCGCTCTGATACCACAAAATGTGATGCCCTATATTCCGCCATGTTACCATAAGTCGAATGATATTATTATAGTCATCATGATGTTACAACGATGCATTTTGAATCTAGGTAGTGGATCGATAGTTTAATTTAACACTTGATACTTACATTTACTTAGTGTCACTAGTTTACTATTTATTTGTTAAAATTTTTGGCAATACATCGACTTAATATTTATGTTGCCCAAACCTGCAAATGGTAAATTCTACACTCCCAAATAGTAATCTCCACTTCTAATACTTCAATCTCATACATGGCACTTCTAATATCAGTCACAACTCATCAATCCAATGCAGTATTTACATCACATATTTTATGGCATCCACTAACATTTAAGATTTATTACACATAGCATTCCATACATCGAGTCCAAAGTTTAAATCTCTAGTCACATCACGTTACAAAATTTTTATTTATATGCAACACATATCCTGAGGGTCTTCATATGTACATGCCACTGGTATTCCTTCACTATTTCCTTCCTTGACATGTCCTTACGCACAGTCAAAATAAACCACGCGCTAAGTAAATTTGTTACTTAGTGGTGGATACAACTACACAAAATTTCATCTAACATGAATTTAAGCAAAATTACTATTTTGCCCTTAATATTAATTTTACTTAAATAACCTTAAAATTTGTTTACTTAATGTGTTAAATTACTATTAAATTTTTCTCTTATTTAATTTCTTCATTTAAATTTATATAATTTCCTACATTTGGAAAATTACCATTTAGTCCTTAAATCTTTCTTTTTGCCACCTTTTATTTTATTTAACTCAAATTTCTCACCCTTTTGTTACCTTCGGCCTTTATTTCACTTTAGATGGTATATTTCCATTTTAGTCCCCTAATTAGCTTATAAGGTGGCAAATTATGTTTTATTCCCTAAATTTTTTCTTATTTGCAATTTTGCCCATTTTCATCTATTGTATTAATTTAACTCCTTTAATCACATTTTTAATGCCAATTTACCATTTTACCCTTATTTTTCGTGTAATTACATTTTTACCCCTATTTAACATATTTACTCCCATTTTTTTTATCTTTTTCATTATTTTATTACATCTTTAATATCTTTTATGTTATAATTGTCTTTTTCTTCCGTTTACTTACAAAATGACAAATTTGTCCTAGTAATAACCAGTGAAAATCCTCTAATTGGATAAATGGGATGAAGATTCCAACAATCTCGATGTATTGGAGGGACTGCATGACACAGGCGCGATAGCCAAATTCTTCAGTATGTCCATGTCTAAATATAAATGCACTGGAGGGACAGTACAACATAAGGCACGATACCAGATTCTCAAGTGTACCATATAATGTGCCGGTAAGACTAATTTTGGTATACATACTAATTAAATCTTACATTACACCGTAGTATGTCAAACCATCACATCCTAGGGTCCTGGATTATCCACTATCTACTAAGGGCAATGTTCTTTCTATATCACATTATATTCCACATCATTATTCATATTTATTTAATTTTATCATTATTCTTTTGACTTAATTTACACTTACTCTTACTTTCCATTAACATATTTCTCATTTTTATGTATAATTTCACAAAGAAATAACTAAACCATGTCATTATCTTACTACATACCATTCGGCCACTTCACAAAGTTCCACCTTCATTATGTTTTATTCCTCAACTACATACCATTCACATCTCTATTTTCATTTCAAGCATCATTATACTCACATACACTTGATTTACCTTAAAATCATTAAAGTTACCATACTTCCATCATTATGTATACTAAACCACTATTGTGTACACTTAATAATTTTCATTTTAATCACACCCATTATCTTCCTTATGCGTGTAATGTCTAAATACACTTAAACAGCTTAATAAACAATCATCTCACTTAGGTTTACCTAAGGTATACCATTCAACCTCTTTAGGAACTATCCCCTTTAATTTGTTTTCCTTAATAATTAAAGTTCATATTACTCTAATTCATCATTTCATCAAACTATTTTAATTTATTTCAATAATTTACTCAATTATGCATAGTTACATAATGTAATTTTTGCAATAATTCAAAGGAAATTGATGAAATTAGATGTAATTTGTGTCCACTAACCTCTAGATAGCTTGAAGAACACCTACTCCTTCTCCTTGCTATTTGACTTCTTGTTCTCCTCTTTCCCTTATTGTTCCTCTCTAGGTCGAAATTAGAAGGAGGAATTTGGTGAGTTTATGCTATGATTTAAATCAAATATAAACTGCTAAATAATTCTCCTAATCATTTCTTAAATGCCTATGTGAAAATCCCTAATTAATTCCACTCAAAACTCGTGAATTCACTAAATGAGGTCATTTTTCTCTTACCTTTTTTCTTTGATTTCTTGGCTTCCTTTAATACAAGACCTTTTCTAGGTTAAAGAGTAGGAAATTATAAGTTTTTGGTTGAATTTTAGGCTTAATATTCAAAGAGAAAATGCTTGATCAAGTAAAAATGGTGGAAAAGAAGGGGGAAAAGGGTGGTTCGAATTTTTCTGCATATGAGGGGGAAGTTATAGAAATTTTTGGGTTATTTTTAGATATTTATGGGCTATTATCAGGTGTCTTCAAGTTTACTAAAGGAATGGCCAAGATTCATTTGCTAACTATCAACTCTAATGGCCTTATGTTAAGCCACTTGTCACTAATTCAAGTACTTCCCCTCATCTAAAAAATCTGAGATTTTACACACCTGATAATAACCTTATAATAACAACTTCCATGTCTCCATGTTGTTAAATTCTCGGATCTGGCCCTTCTTTTAACTCGGTCTTGGTTTTGCACCTCGAAAAATAAATTTTTGATCCCAAAGTCAGAATGCCTTAAAATTTTTTCCCATGTGCACTAGCACATTCAAGAGCATGTTTTTAAAATTTTAGATCATTCCAACATAATTTTGGTATACTTTCTGCCCTAAAGGCAAATTTAGCCAGTCCAAAACCCAAAATTTTAAAATTGTCAGAAAATTTATTTTTCATTTCCAATAGCTTATTTATGTTATTTCTAATGGATCTATATGATTGAAAGAATTTTTGAAGCTCTATAGAATTTTTTAGAGCCTAGTCAAACTTTTGGTCAACCCTTTTATGGTAATCGAGATGGTGTTTCTCTACTTAATTCGGGGGCCTATTTAGGCTCAATTTGTCTTCAAATCATACCATTGGGCTCTATTTAACTTATATTTTCTCATCAAATATTTAACTTTTCTTTCCAGATGGTTCACCCATCCCCTAATTGCTCGGGGGTGAGCACACTTAGCTTTTGAGTTTCTATGGTTTCCTTTACATTATACCAATGTTATCACTATGATAACTATCCTAAGATTATTATGTATACTCTAAAACACACTATGGATGATAGATAAAATTTCAAAGTGTTATAGCAACCTCAAATTGGGTTAGCAGAATAGTGATTTCAACCTCAAAGTTAGCCTCACAGAGAACTAACTGTTTTCTTGCTGTTGAGGTTGGCATTAGCTCGGAGGTGGGGACCTAGAGCTTGGAGATCATATTAATTAGATATCCTCGACCTCACCCTTAGATCAAAGAGGTCATCAATTTTGATAGTTAAGCCAGTATTGTCCACTTATAGGTTGGCTCGTGGCTCTCTTCTTTTGGCCTTAGGCTTACTTTAAACTGGGGCCTAAAATGGTGGACTATTTAAAGTTAGGCTATTAGTAGAAGTGCTCGAGGTGTTACCATCTAAAATACCCTCACTAATCCTAATATCACTCGAGCCTTCTAATGCACTCATTTTTTTAAATAAATAAACAGAAAAATGGCAATGCAAAAATGAAAGGAAAGATCTAAGTCACTAACCTATATAAATTAAAGGTAAAGCTAGGAAAAGGAGGAATAACACAATAAGGCAAGAGAAGGAGGCAGAGAAAAATAAAGAATGGAAATGAAATCACAAAGCAAGAAAGGTAGAAATGAGAAAGTGTAAAAAGCTTTTATAGGGCAATAGTGTTTGGAATGTGGGAACATCATTGAAATCAGCCAAGACATCATTCAACTGCTCTAATGAAAAAGTCCTCCCTCAAGGTACTAGGCTTTTGGCCTTAGAAGGAATAACACCTAAAGCCCGAGTCACTTCTCTAGGATAGTCAAAAATAATAGAAGGTAGATAGGGTTGAGTACTAAGTACGAATCTCACACTAACTATCACAGCAAATTCCTCAATCATATGGGCTGCCTATTTGTCATTCAAAATTTTGAAAAATAAAATATTTTCCTCTTCCTCTTCCCCATTTTCATAATCACCATTAACATTCCTTAAATATTCCTCTCAGTTTTCCTTCTTTTCTCTTTTATTTCTCAATGATTTTATGAGCCATTCGCGTCTAAACTCTCTTTGGAATGACATGTATCTCAATGTGCAATCTATTTCTCCTTCCATTGTATTTTGATATACCCATTTTTTCTCCATTTCAATATACCACGCAAAGATGTTTAGGCTACACTAGCTCCACCCACATTGAGATGGATAGCCCCTTAACAGGTTGAGAGATATCGAGCCTTATCTCAAGTATAGTTTTGATCTGGCCGATTCATGTCTCGATAGTTTCTATAAATTATAGGGATGATCGAGGAGGTCAACAGATTGTTAGTTGCTATGTGATGGACTGCATTTCTCGCTCTAGCTTTCTAGACATATCCCAATATGACCTTAGACTTTTTGGCTATGCTCCAGTAGGGGGGCTACCAGTGATCTGACATAAGAGAAGGGTAGTCCAATTTAGAGTGAGGGACATCCAGTATAGCATCATACAAAAATGCTTCGCAATGGGACCAAATGTCTTGACCTTAGAGAGGAGAGTAGATAGAAAGTACTGCACAGCTATTACACTTCTCAAGATCATGTAACAGTCAGACACGGCCAAGAGAACATTACTAGCCTTATAGGCCCTAAGGTACATTTAGCGAGTTCTAGCCACATCATATCTCGGCTGCACTGGTAGTCTCAAGTCGGTCAACACTATTGACATAGTCTATCTATGGGCTATACGCAAAGGTAAGAAGGTAGATATTACACACGAGATCATTACCACCTTACTAAGAGTTACTACCTAGCCAACATCATAGATATGCATTGTAAGAGTGGTGACTAGATTGTTACTTGACCTGGGGACGGATGAGAGAATGTTTGGCTGACCACTCTAGGAGCACATCTTTGTGGACATGTAAGCCGCTCTCATTATAAGGATGGTTAAGCCGATATAAGGGGGAGAGGGCTAGTATAGATTATTAGCTATCCCTGAGATGAGAAAAAGCTACGGCCTGGATCCCGTTGTTCTAGAGTAGCTAGCAGAAAAGAAGGGTTAGGATTAGCCCCAACCACCTCCTATGACGTCAGTTCAATATGATGACCAGTGGGAGGAGCCTCAAAGGGGATGTATAGACTATAATTTTTAGATGGATATATAGTTAGATCTCAATGAGCTTCTTGGTGGATCACCTCAGCCACCAGTGCATCCACGATCATCCATTAGGCCATAACAATCACCAGCTATGAGGTTGGGTAGATATGCGCTATATGACCATCCGAAGGCTTTCATTCCTATTGCTATCGGGACATATGATCATCCTATGGCATCTAGATCCATCGTTTCACCACCAACACAGTTGGTTTCAATACCATTACCCAGTGATATCTCAGAGAGGCTGTCCACCATAAAGGATGCTATCAGTAGGCAGGGCCGGACTCTATGGACCTTACTATCCATAATTTAGTCCTTACAGGCCCAACATTAGGCTAATGTGTAGGCCATTAGGGCAGACCTGGTAGCTACTGAGTAAAAATTTGATGTGACCTTACAGGCAGTTAACGAGTCCCTCACTCATATTAGAGAGTAAAGGAGTCGCATCAAAACAAAGGTCCCCAAAGTGAGGCAGGATGTAGTCGAGACAAATGAGCAGCTGAGGAGGTAAATTAAAGACCTGAGGGATGATTTGATAACATACTTACAACAACACTCTAAGGCAATCTCAATGATGGGCTTGAGTTCAGAGCACGTAGTTGAGGTGGTAGCATAGATTTTATAGCCATTGTCCACTACATTACTCGAATTTGAGTTCAGATTCAGGTAGCAAGAGTAGCCTCCAACACCACCGGAGGTAGTGGCACCACTTAGGCCTTTAGCATTTCATTATCCATCTAGGCCAACCAACCACAAATTACTAGGACCTTCTCAGTAGTTTTATTTTGTATTTAGGAAGTCTTAAAACTTTAGGAATATTTTGATGTGTATAAAAATCATGACATTTATTTATGCATTTCGTTTTTCTTCACTTATCTTGTATTTATGTTTGATATGCTTAAAATTTAACTATAATGTAAAAATGACAGCAAGTTGCATGATCAAAATAATAACATGAAAAAGGAAAAAAAAAAAGAAAAAAGAAGAAAAATGGGAAAAAGGACAAAAATAAATCAACCATAATTGACAATAAGGTCAAGTTCAATAAGAACAAGTTGAATAAATGAAAGCACTAATATCACACCTTGTCCACAGGTACTCAAAACCTCATTAGAAAGGTATAGAATTTAAAAGGAGGCACACTTCTTGATTATATGATAGAAAAAGGCAACATTCACACTAAACTGTATCAAAATGATACAGTATTTGTGAATGAGGAATGGATACGAACTTGTGATGGTCCTTAGTTTTAGTCACGATTTTGAGACACCCATGAAACCATAAAAGATCACTTGAATAGGTTGAAATCAAAGAGACACTTATAAAGCCACAAGAAGTCACCTAAACAGGTTGAAATCAAAAGAGATGCACAACAAAAAGAAGTATAGATATTTTTTGATTTTGGAAGAATTTAAGGGAGATGGACAAAAGTCATCCCTATTCCACTTGGACAAAAGAATTATTGAACTGATATGAGACTCCACTAGTAATGGGTCCACATGGCTAAAGATAAAGGGCAAGACTTTCACCAACAATTGATATATATGGCCAAAGCTAAGATCATAGTATAAAACTAAAGCACACCAAAAAATGGACAATTCAGAAGGTTCTTTTAACTTTCAATGATGAGGGAAAAAATTATGTTATAGTGTCTCTAAGGTAAACCTACTCATTTAGAGTAAGCTTACTATCAGCGACTCCTCACAAATGCATATTTTTTAAAAATTCTTGAATAAGAATTATAGACACCGTGACCCAAGATAGCCTAGATCAGGGTTTTTCGATGATGAGAAAATAGCATATTGCTGACAATAGGTTTGGATCTCAAAGCTCCAATCGTGGATTTCTCATTCTCTTAAAGATTTTTCATGATTTTCTAAATGTTTTCAAATATTTCTAAGTTTTTTAACAAAATATGCATAAAAACCATGATTTGGGTCTTCAGTGGTCACAGACAACCGTCTGTCACTTGAGGGATCCTTATTTATGGGCCCCTCTCTCTTGTGTAGCCTATACTAGAGGTATTTAGGGAAAAATAGGGTTTAGTGATGAGGTACAATCGCCTCTCATCAAGGGATGCTTGTCCCTAGCTTGAAACCTAGATTTTC
The DNA here is from genome assembly GCA_037975025.1 of Excoecaria agallocha. Lineage (NCBI taxonomy): Eukaryota > Viridiplantae > Streptophyta > Magnoliopsida > Malpighiales > Euphorbiaceae > Excoecaria > Excoecaria agallocha. The sequence goes on along the minus strand of CM075812.1, from coordinate 38,627,722 downwards.
CCACATTTTCTTGGGTTTTCAAGAAAGGGAGTTTTATCCTTTAAGATTATTCCGAATTTGGGGGATTTAATCTCTAGATTTGAGGAGATATCAGTTTGAATTATAATCAAATTCCTCATTAGGTATAAAAACTCAGATCTAGGGTTTTCTAAGAGGAATCATTATTTTGGAGAGCCATTTTTAGAGAAAAAGGATAATTCAATTTCTCTCTCTTTAAAAACTCTTGGCTCTAGCAATTCTTATTGAACACACACATATACACAAACGAATTTCATATCTTCTCTTAAAAATCAAGGGGCAAGATTCAGAGTAGAGATCTAGACTACATAATTCATAAAGTTAGAATATCTTATGAGGGTAATATTCTAGGCCTATTCATTCCTTCTTTCTTTATAATTTTATTCATATGTTCTCATGATTATTTAACATTGATTTAATATGATTTTTGGACATATTTGAATGATATGCATGCTTATTGATATACGATGTGTTACTGGACTATAAAATATGTTAGAGGCTTGATAAAGGAATATTATAAATCTTAGATTCTTCCATTGTTGTATGTGTATAACTCCCTTTTCTTTTTCTAATTCTGCAATTATATGTTTTTTTGTTATAGATAATACATTATTAGGTATTTTAATGTGTTTTGGTGTGACTTAGCACTTAATATTGCATGTTTACAGCTAAGAATATGATTTGTATGATTTTTTTTGATATTTCATGAAATTTTGCATTTTTTGGTTCTATCTAGAGGTTACAGATGAGAAGATAGGCTGAAGGATAGTCGTCGCTCATTTGATTGATTGGACGTCTCAATTCCATCTTCTTATCCCGTCCCTTATGACCATCGCTCACTCCTTTTGGCCCTTCTTAAGTGTATTTTGAGGCATTTTTGTATGTATTTTAGGCCTTTATGTATTTTTACATTATTTATTTATTTTTTTATAATATTTATGCATTATTTAACATGTTGTCGCTATTGTATAGTATATTTCTGTACCTGTATTTATTCTATTTTTGTGAATAAGGCCATGATTATTTTGTCATAAATGCTAAGTCATTAGCTTTGTGTGATTTTTTTTAAGTAATTGATATATTTATAGCTTTGGAGGATTCGTGGTTTTTGTATGGGAAGTTGTGCTCCCACACTGGTCACCATCTCCATCCCCTGGTCATATCAATTATTTTATTTTATTTATTTATTATGGCTTTGTTTATTTATTTATTTTTGCCATTATTGGTTATTTTATTTCAGATGCATTATTTTCGAGTTTGTAATAGTTAGTAAAAAAGGATTTTTCAAACACGTTAAAATAAAAACACTTAAAACATTTTCTAGCAAATAAATTGGGTTTTTATTTTGCAAAACATGGACCAATATCAAAATTTTTAACCCAAATTAACACAATGTAATAAAAGCCTTTTTATATATAAGTATGAGGGAGCTAACACTTATAAATTAAATCGATAAATGATTTTATGTATGTAGATGGATCTCGTTTTGAATTATTCTTTAGGATAATTTACCTTTATAATAATTAAGTAGGTTTATTTTTTACTATCTTTTACTGCTTTATTTGCTTGAATGAGATGTTTACTTAATTTTGTCTTAAAATGCATCATGTGAGAGAGGAGAATGGATTAATTTCAAAACTCAATTATAAATTGACACCTAACAAAAATTCCTAATAAGAGGGCTGTCCTAAATACCAGCCTCTATTTAGGCATTAAAATAAGGTCGAGAATCAATTCCTAACATTTTGTTGAGTGGTGCCTCTATGACACATGCCTCTTTAAGCCCATTAGTAGATGCTTTCATAGTTTGACCATCAGTAATAATTTGGATTCAATCTTTTTTATTGCAAAATGAGCAATTTATGATTAAAAGCGAGCCTCATTTGATCTCAGACCTTAAAATAAGGCCCCCAAGAGCAAACTTGAAAGCAAAGGGCAACTCCGACATGCATCACAGTGGAGACTACATTAGGGACTAAAGAGACCTTGCTCCAAAAAGCATTTTGGTTATGTTATTTATAATTGGGTTTTATTCATTAATCCTATCTCCTTTCTAAATTGCATTTAATTCATTTTTTAGCCCTAGTACTATCCTGAAGCATGCTTTACGTTCACTCAATTTAGGGAGATGTCAAAAAGTCCCACTAACCTTAGTCTAGTATGAAATGGTATATAAAATGGTGACCCATTGGTCATTATACTTGTGATGAGCTAGATCTATTAGCAGGGACGATGCTTAAGTAGCCCTACAAAAGTTTCATCACCCTTAACTCAAGCCCATGTAATGACAATAGCAACTTTTCCTAGGTTGTATAACCATAATAACCTTTTCTATGCTATGTGGACCCTTATGTATTGACCGAACTCAAACAAATTAGAAGGGTATCCATTAAAGGCTGTCATACCGCGGCAAGCCTAACCCGATCTGTATGAGTTAGTAAAGATACATAAGGGTTAAAACCTATATTCCTGTACTTTTAATTAGAGAGGTTATAATGTCTGTTTTTCGTCGTGCACCATGTGTATCCATTGGGTACCCTGTTGATCCATGGGCTAAGCCTACCTAGGAAAGAGACCGTATAACCTCCTATATGGGAGTAATAAGGTTGGAAGGCTATTGATATGCTCTTATGTGGTTGTGATTGACATTTAACAAAATCATGCATTGCATTCATGCATCATGTCTATACTTTGCCCATACATCATTCCTAACCTCTAATTCTCACAACAATTATAGACTCATCTAAGTGGTCCAAAGGGTCAAACGGGTGCATGATTTGGGCATTTGTATTCAGTCTACTAAGATCAGATTCGGGTTTAGATTTGGATTCAGAAGTCAATTCTGAGTTGGGTTTAGGCTAGTTGTTAGAAAGTAGTTAGGAAACAAGTTCTAAAATGGTAAATGATGAAGTGAATGAGATCAAAAAGGGAAATGAGATTGGGAGAGTGGCTGATGACACCACTATGAGGTTTTTGTTTCTGAGGGAAAGGACGAATGTTACTCCTATTGGGCCTTCGATAATGAGGGATGACTTAGACTAAAGACTAGATAGACATCTGTAAGAGTTTGAGGAAAGGATGTTAGCTATGATTGGTGGAATGGTGGCTTCTATAATGCTTAATGTTAGAAATTAGCCTGTAGCCTGTTAGCCTTTAAATTTTCTTCTAAGCTACACATATTTGTTTGCATTTCAATCATTTTTGCAGTATTATCTTCTTGAGCTAATTAAGTAGCTTTCTCCTGCCATTCTAAAAATGATAGCTCTTTTAGCATATAGGCCTTTGCTTCATTCTTCACATCCTACTCTATAGAAGAACAAAAATCACTTAAAACAAATATCAAAATAATTTATAATGAACAAAAAGTACACCAACCTCCAAGCTGTCCCTCTTTTTCTTAGCTAACTTAACCATCTACACCACTCCAGACCTTTATTCATTAAGGAATTCCAGTAAATCTTGTGGAAAAAAGGATTTGTTCCTTTTTTTTATTATTACTTACCACATATCAAAAGGATGGCCATTAAGCTCTTAAATAATGTCCTAAGTTCAAATAAACCTCTTAATGAGCAAACAATAACCTCCTTTGTTGATATCGAATGAACCATCTCTTCATAAGGTTTTAACCCATGGAAAAAATAGCTCCTAATTAGCCCATATTGTGCACATGTTATGAATTGTACTTGTGCTATGACTTCCAAAGAAAAAACATGTTAATAAATACATAACTTGTTGTGTGCTGTAAATAAAGGATGCAAATTAATAAAAAAATTAGAATTAGCCATAATATCAGTAGTATATTTTTAAAAAATCTATGTTCTATGACTCAAGATACCTGTCAACTCCCCAAAATAACAGTAACACATTAAGAGGAACGGATAATAAATCAAAGGCAAATTAATAAGCTCGCTGAAACCAACTAATACAGTAACTACCCAAAAAACATTAGATAAGAGCCCATTACAGTCCCTAAAAACACAAATAGAACCCAATAGAGCTTAAGAGCCAAATAATCATCTCCATTTATTTATTTAATTTTAACTTTGCTTTTATCAGAAACCAAAAGAAAATGCAAAATTATACAATCTCAATTAATACAATCCAAATACAATGTCTACAAGTGCACATGGTCATATCATTTAGGAAAACCATTAATATAAAAAGAAGTCCCAATTTTCAATAAGCACATAATGGATTTTGCTTTTATGCAACCAATTCTTAAAATCAAGCCACTTATGAAATAATATTCTTGAAGAAATAGTTAGTAAATCTTATTGACATGTTTTAAGAATCACTTAAATATTAACAAAGTGCATTACCAGATCTATTCCTCCTCGACTTTCCCATATCTTGTAGATATCTTCATGGCCAAAGCTACGAGCATATGATAGTGGTTGCAAAAGTTGAAATATCAATATGCATTTGCATCAATTGTATTTTATCAATATATTATTTTGTGAATTAATGTGAATTACATAAATAATCAAATATCAGACCATTAATCTTTTCTCAACATTTTGATTCAAATCAAGTAAACTAAAAAGAAAATGATACTCAATTTCTTGCATGTGTATAGGTAGTAACTAGTGAATGCCATAGAAGGTGTCAATAGCAACATAGAAGATGTAATGTATACCAAAATAAAATCACACAATTTTAAAAAAGCAAGATGATTTCTTGTTCTATACAAATGAAAAGACCTCTAAAATCATAGAACAGGTAACAAGTCATGGTTAATGCAATAATAATGTAAAATACATGAAAATAAACTTCACTTGCAATAAGAAGAAAAATTTCCTATCATCTGTACTGAACTTCAAGATATAAACCCTTATTGATTAAGAAAATTTCCTATCATCTGTACTGAACTTCAAGATATAAACCCTTATTGATGCTTAATCTAACCTTAATTCCTCTTATGCTTGAGCTAAGATGTGTTTAACTATAATAAAATTGAAATTCAATGGAATAGACATGAAATAATTTTTAAATAATAAAACATCAAATAATTATATTACCCGCATTGCTGGTAAGCCTTCAGCTGATGAAGAATCCATAATTAATCTTCTATGGTTGTTTGCTTATGAAAAAAAAAAGAGAAAATAAAAAACTCTCAAATTAAAGATTAACATCAATGAACAATCCTTAAAATGAGAAAAAGAACATAAATGAAGAGAGAAAGAGAAAACTCCAGTGTAATAATCCTTAAAAATCAAATCAAATTTAAGTTATGCTTAAACTTTTGAAATAAATGCAATAAGAGTGAGTACAAAATTAGGTGGTAAATTTTCTGAGAAACCAAACAAATTTAAGTAATTTATAAATATAAAAAGAAATGATAAAGAATAGAGAGTGAAACACAAAAAAAAGAAAAAAAATAAAGAGAAAATTGAAAGAAAAACTAACCTAAAGGAATAAGAGAAATTGGGAAACTGAAAAGAGAAATTGAAAGAGGAGGATTTTCTAAAATCTACCAGATCTACAACTTACCTGAAAAATGCTTTTCCTAAATGTCTCAAATCCACCATTCCTACATCAAAATAAGAACATACAACAATTGTAACCTATTTTTCAAAATACAGAAATAAAGTTCAAAAAATTTCAAGTATAAGAAGAAGATAAAGAAAACTACAAAAAATTTATAAGAAGAAATAGAGAGAGACATAAAGAGAGAGAGAGAGTACCATGAGTGAGTGAGCTTACAACTAAAGGAAATGTTGTGATCTAAAGATTCATCAATTTTTGCTTTGCTTGTTATTTCTCTGGTTACTCAATACCGGTAGAGGGAAAGGGTAAGGGAAAGTGAGAGGGCAAGGATGAGGGCAAGGGAGGAAGAAGCAAGATAGTAAGGTAGGGAGAGAAAGAGTAAGAGGAAAAAATGGATAGGGGAAAAATTTCAACATATATATACCTAGGGCAAAAATGAAAATAGCAACGGAATAATTTTTCATTGCTATAGCAACCGAAAACACATTCTATTGCTATTTTAGCAATAAAAAATTATTCCATTGCTACTTTAGTAATGGAAAAAAAAAATTTTGGTAATTTAACAACAACAAATACATTCCACTGCTAAATTACCAATGAAATTTGTTTCCATTGGTAATTTTCATTGCAAATTTTCTCTATATTTTTCTAGCGCTTTATTTAGCAACGAAAATGCAATTTCCTTGCTAAATTCCGTTGTAAAATTTTTGTGCTAATAGTTCCCTCCATTTTTAGCAACAAAAGACAACCATTTTCTATTTTTGTAGCTAAAGCTAAAAATTTCCACTAATTTTAGCAATGGAAATATTAGCAACAAAATTTGATTTTCATTGCTAATTAGCAGTGGAAATCAAATTTTGTTGCTAATTTTTTGTTGATATTTTAGAATTTTTTTTGTAGTGATGAAGAAAATCATATGATGGTTATGCAAATTTATGTGGAGGATATTGTGTTTGGAGCTACTAACATCTCCATGTGTAAGGACTTTAAAAATTTAATAAAAGAGGAATTTGAGATGAGCATGATGGGAGAATTAACCTTCTTCTTAGGGCTACAAATATATCAAAACAAGGATGGAATCTTTATTAATTAGGTTAAGTATACAAAGGAGTTATTGAAGAAATTCAAAATGATGGAAGCCAAAGCAGTAAGCACATGAATGAGTCCATCAATTAAGATTGATCTCGATGAAAATGATAAAAGTGTGAATCAAAAGATTTATAGAGTAATGACTGGTTCATTGCTTTACCTAATAGCAAGTAAACCTAACATACATTTTAGTATTTGCTTTGTGTTTGATTTCAATCAAATCCAAAAGAATCACACCTAACAACAGTCAAGTGCATCCTAAGATATTTGTCGGGAACTCAAGAGATAGATTTGCGGTATTTTAAAAACTCAAGCTTTAATCTTGTTTGTTTTTCAGATGCTGATTATACAGGTTGTAGAATTTAAAGAAAAAGTAAATTTGGAACTTATCAATTGTTAGGATAGGCACTTACCACTTGGTTTACTGGGAAATAACACTCAGTTGTTCTATCAACTACAACAGTAGAGTACATAGCTGCTAGAAGTTGTAAAGCTCAAATTTTATGGATCAAACAACAATTGATTGATTATGGATTCAATTTCAAAGATATACCAATTTATTGTGACAACACTAGCATAATAAATCTTACAAAGAATCTAGTGATGCATTAAAGGAGAAAACATATTGAAATCAGACATCATTTCATAAGGGATCATGTGTAAAGAGGAGATATCACTTTAAGCTTCATCCCTACTGATCAAAAACTTGAAAACATCTTCACAAAACCATTGAAAGAAGAACTATTTTGCAAAATCAGAAGAGAATTAGGTATGGGCATATTAGAAAAATCATCTTAAAAGGTAATTACATTATCTTTAGATTTAATTTATTTTCTTAGTTAAATAGCTATTTGTATGTGTTTTATGTTTTCTGGGTTTGTAGTTTCATGATTGTCTATACTCTGTTTTAAGTGATGTATCGATTTTTAGAAAGTAATCGTTTTAATTAGAAGTTCATAACACGTTTTAATTTTCCCATTTCATTCATAAATATCAACATATATTTTTAGCTTTAAAAAGAAATTGTCTTTTTAAAATAACTTCCATTTTTGGGAAATAATAAGTTCTCGCTTTTTATTCCTAAAAAAGACGGGTCTTCTTGTTTGATTTCAAAAAGGCACCTTTTCACCAAATCATTTAATGCAAATCTTTCTTTTTGGCTTTTCTATATAAAGTTAAAAAGGTTTTTTTCTTTAAAACTCACTCTTTGACTTTCAAATCTCTCTTTCACAAAACCTCAAAATCGCAACAATGGTGAGAACCAAAATCCCTACTCATAAGAAGTCATTCCCTAAATCAAAAAATAAAGAAACTTCTTCCTCGTACAAATCAAAATCATCATCAATGCTGAAGGTCAGAAATATTTGGAATTTTCTCATACCTAAGTCAGTAGATTGGGAGGAACTCAAAGCAACAGAGACTCAAGTGGCTATTTGGTTAGAGTGACTCAACTGGAAAGGTATTTTAACTTCTGAGTTAGATATTTACCCTTCTATTGTCAAATAATTCCATGGGTCTAGGAAAATTCTTAATGATGAGTCTTTTGCTATAAAATTTATATATAACTATAAAATTGTCACACTGGGAACCATAGCTATTTTTTTAATTTGAAAAATGAGGGCTTTAGGTTGATCAAGGGCATAAAAATTGGAGAAATAGGTGGATTGAACAAATTTGAGTTTTTAATTGAAACAGCAGATATAAAAGAGTATGAAACAAAAGACAAATCACCACCCTCAACCAATATGAAACTTCAATTTTGAATTCTACATAAATTCATTGTGAAAATCTTAGTTCCTAGGGCTGGTAGTGCGGATCATATGATTGATATTGATTTAATCATTATGTGGCATATATTTAGAGGTTATCATATAAATCTTCCCTATCTCATATTCCACTAAATAGTGAATACTAAAGAAAACCAAAGACTGCCTTTTGCCATAATACTCTCTTCCATTTTTAAATATTGGAATTTGTCACTTGAGGATGCTAATTGTGAACAATTTTATGAAAAGAAGAGAATTGGAAAAGATTTCTATAAATGTCTAAATTGAGGCTTCAAAGGCCGAGAAAAAAAACCTTCATCTACTAGAATAAATAGGCAAATCATTAACAAGAAAGTCAAGTTGCATTCTACAATAAAAAGAACTCATTTATAGCCTAAGAAGAAGTGTTGATGATCCATAATCCATGCAAGAAAAATTGAAGCTTGCTGATAAGAAATCCAGTAAGGATAAAGAGCAATTTGAAGGTGAATCTAGCACAAAAAATTTAGAGAAAACAAAGGAAACTAAAGAAGAAAAGGGAGAAACAACCGAAAGTGATGTGAATTTAGATGTAGGAATGGAGGTTGGATCGAAGAAAAATGTAGAGGAAGTTAGGATAGGGATAGAGGAAGTTAACACAGGGACTAAAGCTCCAGTAACATCTAGTCCAAATATTGATTGCAAATAGGAATCCTTACTTTGGCTAAACCTGTGGAGCATATTGGAGGATTTGTACTCAACGCTAGGGGAGTTTACAAAATGGACTGAAGATATGTTTACAAAAACTAAATATGGAACTCCTCATGCATCATCAGATAAGTCCATGCATGATCCTTCACACTCACCATCCCCAACTCCTAAACCCACTCCCATTGTTGTTCGTCGGTCTATGAGATTGATTATCAACTGCAAGTTCAAACTAACCCCTAAGCCAAGAGAGATTGGGAGCAACTCACATCTTAAGGATATTGAGTGAATTTGTAACACCCCAAAATTTGTATCAATCATGTTTGACATGTTTTGGAGTGCAAACAATAACCTTAGGATGGTATTTGGGGTAATTATAGTAGAATAGTATAGTAAAGGTTAATAGTGTAAAAGGATTAAATGTGCTCAAGCTAAGAAAATTTAAGGATGGGTGACCTGACGGACAATTTTAGTTAATCTTAGAATAAAAATGAGTGTTGAATCGAGTCCAGTGGTACAATTTGAGATGAAATCGAATTCAAATAGGTCATCAAAAAAGACAGTGAAGATTTTGCCTAATACCGTAAAAAAGGTTGACCAAAAGTTTGATCGAGCTCAATAATATTCCAAGGACAACTAAAAAATATTTTTTTACTAGATCTACTAGAAATAGTCCAAATTAGTGTCTGAAAGTGAAAAATAAATTTTCTGACGAGTTTGAATTTTTAAATTTTTGATCGATGGAATTTTCCTTTAAAACTGAAACTATACTGAAACAAGCTCAAAATGATCTAAAATTTTAACCATATTCTTTTAAATATATTTATACGTGCAGGGTAAAATCTTAGAGCATTATGATGAGTGAAACACTAGTTTCTAAAAAATAATAAAAATTGGTTTTAATTTAATTAACCAAGTTAAAGGGCATTTTTCATTGGTTAAAAGGTATAATTGCTATAAGAAATTGGGTTAGAACATACGAAAATAATAAATAGAGCAAGGAAATTATTGGATGAATTAATTGGGCCAAAAATCAATTAATTAAGTGAATTGGGCTAATTTGGCCAATTGGTTGGACCAAGATGGTTGGACCTAGTTTGGCCAAATTAACACAAGTATTTAAAGGGATAAATATCAGATTTCTCCAGATTTTCCCCCCTCTTCTTCCCCTTAGATGCCGTCCCACACCAATGGAGAATTCTCCATAATTCCATAAACTTCAACCTACATAATTTTGTGTTCTCTACAATCTTAAGGCCCTAAATTTATTTATAATCATCTTAAGAGCTTAATTAGAGTGAGAAAATGGAATAAATTAGGAGAAAAAAAAAGAAGAAAACTTAGAGAAGTAATAGAAGAGAAATTTGGCTAAGGTAAGGAAGCAAGGGAAAATCAAGGAGAATAATAATGGAGAAGGCCACCTAGATGATTTGGAGTAATAGTGAGGTTAGTAAACTCAATCCTATATTTTATTTCATTAAATTTCCTTGAATTTTGCCTAAGTTACATTACGTAACTTGAGAAATTTAGATGTGAATGAGAAACAAATTTAGATATGTTAGTAGAATAAATTAATAACACATTAGGATGACTAATTTGTGAAGAAATCAATTATTAGAGAAGAAATTGAAGGGTCGGCTAATTATGTCTTAGGATGAAATATGTGAAACTTTGATAATTAAGTGAATATTTGTATTGAATTCAACAATATAATGATGTCTAAACATAAATTGATAAAGTGGGACTTAGGATCTTATTTAGACATAATGTTTGCTGTATGAACAAAATGATACACTATTATGTAACTATGTAAATTCAAGGGAAAAAGGTGAAATAGCTTTAGATAATTTGATAAAATGATGATTAAATTTGTCAAGAAAACAACTTGGGAAGTATACATCTTGTGTTGGCTGAATTATGTACTTAAGTGCAATGTGGGAAAATTTGATGATTATTAGGGTATTAGTAAAAATTAGGTAATAGAATTTGTGAATATTATGATAGAATGGATTATTGATTAGGAATAAAATAGCAGAAGTACATAATTAAGCACAAGTAGACATAATGATATAAGTATAGGTAATTTAAGGATTATGATGTAAAGTAGGTGCGTATCACCATAGGGCTGATTAAAATAGATATGAAACATATATGGCATGTGAACGAATAAAACATAATGTCTATATGGGAATACTAAGAGGCTGAATGCTATACCTTATGAAAATGTTTTGTTTTTACCATGTTTGAATATTATTATTCCTTATGTGATGATTTCATATGTGATATGGATAGATGTATAAAGGATGAGAATGTAGGATGTGATACATAAAGCTAATAACATAAAGATTGTTGTAAAAATACAATCTAATGTGAAATAATGAAAAAGAATGCACTTAACAATTTCAATAGGGGTAAAATTGTAATTATATGGGAAATAAGGACATAGTGGTAAATTATGCGTAAAAGGTATCATAAGGGTGATAAAATAAGCAATAATGTAAAAAGGGTGGTTAATAGATCAAGAAGGGAAAAACAGTAAGTGTGTAAAAGATAGGGATCAAATATTAATTTACAAATAAAAATTGTAATAATTGAATTAAATGAGAAATAAGAGTAAGAATAGGATTAATAAACTTATAAGGGATAAAATTGTAATTACGCAACAATTGGGGGTAAAATGGTAATTATGCAAGAAATGTGAAACAAAGGGTAATTAATGCATAAAGGATGTCAAAAATGTGAATAAAGGAAAAATAATGCAATAAACATAATTAATAGATTCAAAAAGGGTAAAAACATAAATAAACGACAAATCAAAGGGTAAAATCGTAATTAGACACTAGAAATGTAATTAAAGAAGTTAAAATGGCCAAATAAATAAAAAAAAGGACATAATCGTAAATAAGGACAGGTTCAGGGATTTAAACGTAATTTTTTATTTTAAGGGCACATATAGGGACTGAAATGTAAATTTACCATTTAGGGTGAAATAACAGGTAAAGGAAGCAAAAGAGGTAATAATGGAGTTAAATAAGTTAAATTATGGTAAGGAGAAAATATAAGAACCTAACTGTAAATTTCCACTTCGCGAGATAGAATAAGGACCAAAATGTAAAATTTCACACTTAAAAGAAAATAAAAGTCAACCAAGACAAAAAGGGATCAAAATGGAGGTCAAATAAAGTCAAATATAATAAATGAATAGTTTAGGGACCAAACTGTAATTTTGCATTCAAGTAGGTATTACATGTAAATTAATAAGAAAATGGAATATAAAGAAATTAAGTGGCCAAGTAAACAATAGAAAAAGTTAATTAAGGTCAATCAGCAAAAAAGTAACTCAAGAGGAGTAAAATTGTAATTAACGAAAAATTATGAGGACCAAACAGTAATTCACCATTAGATAAGGTAATAGGAGGTCTAAAATATAAAGTTCGAAATTAGAATATAGTAGAAACAAGAAGGGAGATTAAAAGGGCAAAATTAGAGTAAATTTAATACTAAAAATGAGAACCAGAAAAGTTATGAGGATTAGACAGAAATTTTCCTCTATGTAAAGAAATATATGGATTGAAATAAAGAATTTAAGTAAGAGAAGAATTAAATGGTGATTTAAAAGAACAAAGGAATGAATTTTGAACTAATTAAGAAAAATGGCATTAGGAATAAAAATGGAAATTTTTATTTAAAGAATTTTCGTGGAAATGGATTTTTGAGTAATTGTATCTAATGTTAAGCAGCCGGGTTGTAAGGTCAGGCATGGAAAATTTCACGTCAAAAATGCAATTGACGTATGCACAAAGATCCTTAGGTGTTCCATCAAGTAAAGTTTAGTCACATTTAGTACTAAGATTTGATAATTAGCATGTATTAAATTTTATTGCATATCTAATTATAATTAACTGTAAACGTATAATCCGATGTACATGTGAATGGGCATTTTCACACTATGTGATGGAAATGGATGAATGTAGTATAAGAAATTACACTGTTAAAATTCATACGAGGGGAATGGAATAGTAACTTACTAGCTCAAATTAATAAAGTTATGACATAAATCAAATTGAACAATAAAAGACAGCTAGATATGGTATCGATAACTGGAAAACAGAAATTGAACCCAATAATTAATTATTGATAAACTCATTAGAGGATTAACAAAATTGAAGAATAATTAACTTGAGTAATCATACATTGTCATCAATGACCACTCTTAACATATGGATTATAAATGAACATAGGGTGTTACAAAATTTGTCATTGATTTTAAACTAATTTTTGTCATCTCTCAGCTATTTTTAGTTTGCAGGATTCTATTTTCTTTTGTTTAAACTTTTTATGTTTGACTACTTTGTTGGATATTTGTTGATGTTTGATGGATTATTTAGTTATTTTTCAGCCATGCTTTATAGATTAATGTTTCACACTTTTTGTTGATGACAAAAAGGGGAGGATAGATAAATGTTAAGGGTGTATGCTTATGCTACATATATGAGTGTTTGTGATATGATGTTTGTACTTTGTATAATTATTGTTATGAAAATTTCTTTAATTCCTTGTGAGCATATATTCAGGGGGAGTTATACTTTTTGTTTTGTCATCATCAAAAAGGGAGAGAATGTTGGCTTAAGGCCCATATGGTATTTTGATGATAAGAAAAATAACCTAATGTCTTTGGGCTTTTAAAAGTTGAATATGCAGGTCCATAAAAGAAATATGTTGCTTCATGTTCTATCAGAAATAGATCAGGACAAGATCGTGCTCGACTCATATTAGAACAAAATCGAACTTAATTGTTTAAAATGAATCTGAAGATTGTGTTTTCTTTAAGAAACTTTTGTGCAATCATTTATGAGGATTCACACACTCACACTCATTATTTTCTTACATTTTCATCTTATTTAAAAGTGATCTCTTTCCTAAAACAAAAATTAATTTAAGATTATCTTTTTAAAATAAGGAAAGAAAAAATATTTTCAACTATCAAATAATCTATTTAACGAAATATTTTTTTTGGAAAAATATTTCTAGCCATTTACATGATCTAAGGAAAGCTTCAAATCAGTCTTTTAATAAGGAAACGAATTTCAAATGAAGAGTTTACACCTAACAGCTATAAAATTTTTCATATATATTGTAGTTTTTCAAAGTGTAAAACATGACTGAAACACTTTTGTTTTGAATTTCATTTTGCTCTAAGTTCACTTCATCATGGGCATTATTCACATATCCTCAAAATTATTATAATTTATAATTTTAATCATTTTATATTGAGGTTTATCAATCATGTGAGATAATTTTGGTTAGGTTGCTAGGGCCTAGGAAAAGAAACTAGCAAGTGTTTAGGTTATTTTACTTGGGAAAAATAGCTAAGTGCTGGGAAAAATAACTAAGTGTTTGAATCCTTTTACTTGGGAAAAAGGATTAAGGATTTTAGAATTTTATACTTGGGGGAAAAACTTGGATAACTATCATTGTAATAGGCTTTTGACTCTTGCCCGCAAATAAAGTCACCTTAGAAAGAGAAAAACTCTTAAGATGAGTTATCTTAAGGAGAGGATGTAAGCATAGGCCAAACCTCTATAAATCGCCATGTCAATTTCTCAATCTCTCTCTCTCCTTATATTTATGCTTCTATGGTTATATGCATGTTTTTGAGTCCTGTCCATTGCAAAATAGAAATTGGCTATCTATCATAAAAATAATTTTACAAGATAAAATTATATAGATTTTGTATTAGCTAATTGCTAAATTTCATTCATGTTTATATAATTTGGTTAATAAGGTTGATCAAAATATATTAAACTATTTATTTGTTATAAAGTTTATATGAACTCAATATATGTGCTTGAATTGTTTAAATTTGTTCCACCTTTGCTTAAAAAGTTTTAATACTCTATTCACTTCCCCCTCTAGAGTACATTTAGGACTCACAAGCCAGACATCCTAGCCACTGGATGACTATGGATTTGTAATCAGCAATATTTACGAGTTAGTGGAAACCTTGTTATTTGAAAATTCTATAATAAAAAAAATATGTAATTGACATATTTTACAATTTGAAATATTCAATAGTCATGCAATGCAGTGCAAAAGAATTTCTTGTCCATATTATGTGAATCATGATTCTTTAAATGGTACATTTAGAGTATTTCTTTGAATTGTTACTAAAACCTGAGGAAATTTAGATGCCATGTGGGGAATGGTGGTCCTATTTTGCATCTGCATAATTTTATCATGTATTTTGGCTTATGCTAACAATGTATATATTGGTGTCACCACCATATTTCTAGGTGGCCTAAATCCTTAATTTGAAAACTATGTTTGATACCAGCCTTCATTTGATTTATATATTTTTACCGTAGCACTTTTAAAATTATAGATTATGGAATGATCTTGCTGGATTTTTAGTTGATAACTTGTAGATACTTTTAGTTTCTTCTTAATAGCTGTGTGATAATATTTGAATCCCGGTGGGATATGAAGTTACAAGATGATTCTCGTAGGTAAGCCTAGTTAGGTTGCACTAAGAGCTAGGATGAACTATTATTTATTGTAGAATAAAAGGGTTGCAACTTGATAGGCCTTTTGTTTTTTTTTATTTTTTATGGGACATATGCAAATCTTAGTAGTTTTGAATTTTTTTGACTTATAGAAAATAATAAATTTTTTTCGAGGATTAAATATAAGTTTAGGCAGGAAATGCATAAGTTGTTGGGTTGTTATCCTTTGGGCCAAAAAAACTAAGATTTTGAAACCTTGAGGTTACTAATGCGACGAAAAAAATAATAAAAAATATGTAATAATTTTAGTGACAGAATGGCGACGGATGGCATTTTCGTGGATTTTTTTATATTGGTGGGTGAATTTTTCGAAGAAAATTCAATTATCATAGGTAAATTTCCCAACAAAAAGCCAATTTCCATCAGAAAATTTACCAACGGTAATTGATATTTTGTCCAGAAATTGTCCCTACGCTCATATCTCCGACGATACATTCCATCGTTAATTTTTATTTTCAACAAAAAATTAACAATTTCTGTCAGCAATTTCCGTCGATAAATGGTATTTTTCTTATAGTGTAAATGGAAATAAGAAGATTATGTAAAATGTAAGAAAATGAGAATTTGTTAAATTTGAATATAAAATTATTAATTAGTCCATCCAGATATTAACGACCTTTATATATTAAATAATAATAGATTTATATTTATTGTATATGTTTACTTATGACATGATTTATGCATACAGATAAGAACTTGAATGCCAAAAATATACTCATATTTAATTGGTTAAGAATTCTATAAAAAGTAGTACTAGGAGATTATGACATAAGGAGTTCAAAGTGTAATCAATTTAAGTTATTAACCCATGCTTTGCATTTCTTTAAATTTGCCTACATCATGATAAATCTTGAATTGTAATATCCATGTGTAATTAGTCATTACAAATGATTAAGAAATGGGTAATGAAAGGTGACTAGAATTTCTAGTCTTATAATTTTAAAAACTGACTTGTGCATATGTTTTAATTCTTATACAAATAAGAAGCTAGTATGACTACAAGTATTTTGTCATGAGAATAAAAGATAATGGCTTCTAAAAGGTTATATCGTGATATGTGTATAAATTTTTTGTATATGTATTATTGTTAGGCAGCTAGACTATGCAATGCTTATAATATATTATGTGATTTATTTGTCTTAAACTTATGTTGTATGACAAGTAAATTTAGTGGAGTACTCTCACTAAGCTGCAACCTTAGCGCGTGGTTGTTTTCCGCATGCAAGTTTAAGAAAATGTTCTTGAGACTAAGGTAGGGCCGACAATTTTGTGGATACTTGAAGAATATTTGAATTTAGGAGGAAAAAGTACTAGAAGATTCTTTAGAATATGTAATTTGGTAGTCTAATTTGATTTTAGCATGTATACTCGACGGAACACTTTGGAGAATTATTGTAAAATGGGTTTGTATCAATTAGTTGTATTAAGTTATTAGTTTATAATGATTTAAAGGCATTTATGCTAGAAACTTATGCACTATATGTGTTAATTTAGGAATGTGTAATATGCTATGGAAAGGTATGATATTAGGGTATATGTATTCATATAGCGAAATTAAGTATTGAATGTCGCTAGATGTGTGTATTGTTTGGAATTGTATGGTTGATGTACTACGGAGGATAGGAAACCTGTGTTAGAGTTTGTGTGGAGTTGTAGATATAGTTGAATGATTTTATAAGTGTAAAGTATCTTTATTTGTAGGAGGATAGGCAAAAATTATGGAGAGTCTCTATCAAAATTTTGTAAATAGTAACAATTTAGATTATATCATAGATTAGAAAAGAGTTCATGCTATTCGTATAATATTGAAACATAGAATAGCTAGTAACATTTTTGTCCAGTTCACTCAATGGACCAAGAATAGGGTGTTATAATAGAGGGCTACCCAACTAGATTGAAATCAATTTAGTCAGTGGGTTGCATTCTATTCAATCTAAAATGCATCAACACAACTAGATTTGGGTTGACTTTAATATCTATTTTTTCATCAAATAGTTTTTTTGGTTCAATTTGCATAGGGATTTAGGCAAATAAAATGTGATTTTTAAGTAAAGTGGTATTCTAGAAAATTAATTTCCTATGTCTCTAGTTTCCATATAATTAAAAATCAAGTCATTTGGACATCTTTATCCTAATATATCTCTAAAAGTGTGCAAACTACTCTATTTGATAGGTTCACTACCATTGGTCTATTTCAAGTCAATTTTCACTAGTCTTGAGGGCAAAAACATGTTAGAGAGTATGCCCTAGAGCCCATGTAATAGGGATGTTTTTCATATGTATGAAATTTATATTCTTAATAAAAGGCATCATTCATTTATTAATGCTATATTTGAATACATGAGTTTGTAAATCTTAAATTAATAAATGAAATCCTAGATATTATAAATACAGTGCAAAGGCAATCATGAAGGTGTTCATGATGTGAGATGTCTATTGCATGCAAATGTGTTAATATCTAAATATCCCTAGTCATAGAATTAACAAGATAGGACATTGTTAATTCGAACAGACTAGCACATGTTATGCTTCTTGAATGGTTCAAGCAGTGGTTCTCATAACTGTGATTATGGAAGATAATCAAAGCTAACATGTGGATGCTTGTTAGAAGAACAAGTTCATTGGAGACCTGCAAAGAGAATCCTCACATGGATATTAAATCTATGTCAGTGAGGAATCTCTTCATAGCGGTTGTGTAAGTATCCTTAGACTTGAGATCACCAAAGTTATCTTAAGTAGCAAGTGGTATACTTTGACTCCATAACTGATTACTTCCAACTGGGAGTGAACATAGTTAGGAGATTGGGTATATCATGACCTACTTTAAGATAGTTGAGTGATTGACAAAGTATTCACCATCCCAGATTTAACAAGGGAAGTTATCTCTCATGATTCTATAATTGCCTTGTTCAGAGAATCTCTGGCCAGAGTAATATGCCAAGATGGATGGAGATCCATGAAGGGCATTTTAGGAACAATGGTTAAATTAATATAACATACATAATTAGATTTATATGAGTTGACAGAAATCCATACTCAGAATCTAATTGAGATAAGAGTGGTGAAAGGAGTAATTGCACGGTAACTATTTCTATGGAAGGGTACAGTCAAACCACATGACTTTCCTGACATTTGGATAGTCATGATGCCTAGCTAAAGGCCAATCATGACTTGTATAATGATGTATCAAAAGTATCAATAGGGATTGATAAGATGATTTAAAGGAGTTTAAATCATGTGAGTTTTGAATAGAACTCACAATTACTTATTATACTGCTAACATGGACAGGAACCCAATAGGTCACACACATATAGAGAAAAGGGTAAAATGGTAAAATAACAAGGATAATAATATTTGATATTATTATAAAGGTAGAGAAGAGAATATGATAATAATTAATTAAAGAGTTTAATTAATTATGATCAAATAAAATTGTCCGCGGAACTTTTGAGAAATATTCTGCAAAATTAGACCTAATTGAAATAATGTATTTCATGATTAATTATTATTGTCTTATAAGTGTTTTAGGACTACTATAAGTGTTATAGGACTGGTATAATAATTAATAAGTCCATTGGAGCAATTATTAAGGGCCAGAGAAGCCCTTCTATAAGGGCCACACTCCTACCTCAGAACAGAAGGCCTTAATGGCCTATTTAATGGACCAAATTAATTTATATACGTTACATAAGTGTTATGGAACCCACATATTTAATTTGTTTGGATTTGGAATCCATTTGGGTATTTAAATCCAATTAGTTGCACAAAGTACAGTTTGTGGGTTTTGTGCATAGATTTTTATGAAAAGGTTTAAATTGGATTTAATTAAGCCCAAATGATTATAATTAATTCCAGAGGCCCAATTAATAATTCTCCAGCAATTTTAAAGAGCCCAATCTCATTAAGGAGTTGGAATTTTAACCTAACTATAAAAGGCCAACTAATGAGAATTAGGGTTAAGTGATTAAAATAAAAAGAAAGTCTTTTCTCTTAATCTCTCTCTCCCTTTTGCGCCAACTCCTAAGCTAGCTCTTGGGAATTTCGGCCAGCCCTAGTTAAACACCAATTTTTTGGTTCAATTTACCCCTCTCTAGTGTGGATTACTCATTGGAGGTGTTCGATTTTGGACACTGTGGTTTGCGACAACCCGATGCGAAGTAAAATCAACTGTTCAACAAAAATAAAAGGTGATTTTTCTTATTCTCATATAGTTATATTGTGTATTCATGGCAAGATCAGATCTAATGGTTAAAAAATTTTAAAATTTCGCTCATGTATGTGATGCATGTAACCGTTAAAATCCAACAAAACAGAATTAGTTTTATTTGACCTCTATTCTATTATTTTCACTATGTGTTACAAGTTGAGTCCACCGTTAGTTGAATTCTCTAAATTTAGTTTATGGTTTTGTGAAATTGTTAAAAAGATTAAAGCTTTTGGTGTTTTTGTCACTCTGTTTCTTGATTTATTTGCTCTTGTATGTCATTTTTATTATTATAATGGGTTTTATATGAATAAAAAGTTTCTCCTTGTAATGTTTCATTCCTTCGTTTTCACTTTTTAATGAGATTATTTCATTGAATATCTCAATTTTAGTGACCATGAACATATTTTCTCTTTATTAGAAATTGATTTCTAAATGGTCTATTTAGAGTTTGCAGATGTTTTTTTCTAATCAAGTCCAATCATTTTGAATTATTATAGTATTTCTTCAAGTAATTGGTATTGGGATCAATGACTCATCTAATAGCAAATTAGTAAACAAAGGACTTCTTTGATTATGCTCCTAGTTTTATTGTATAGGTGACATTAGTGTAGGTTATAATCTATCGTGATGGCCAGTTCTACTTGGTTTTCCTCATGCTCTTATTAAATAAGTGTTCAAACACCCTCATGCCTATAAAGTGCTATACTAGCATAACGTGCAATTATTCAAGTTTATTTGGTAAACAAACGTTTGTTCTAAAGCCAATTTCTATACTTCTTGAATTAAATCATTTAATAAAAAATCATTTCCACTTTAATGCACTACAAATTGAGAATACCCATTTATTTTCAATAGATAATAAATTTCAACTTGATGATGTCATAGAGCATAATAGTTTGATCGAGAGATTATGAATGTTATATTTGATCAAAGTTGCAAAAGAAATGGAAAAGATTGAAAAGAATTCTCAAGGGAGTCAAATCCCTAGAAATTAATGGAAGAAGAAGAAGAAGAAGAAGAATAAGAAGAAGAAGAAGAAGAAGAAGAAGAAGAAGAAGAAGAAGAAGAAGAAGAATAGGAGAAAGAAGAAAAAGATATGACATGGCATGTATTTATTAAAATAAACTCTAGTGGGTCTCACTTTTTTGCTAACTCAGTAGCTATCGTTAGTAATTAACGAAAATTTGGACAAAATCCCTTAATTAAAAGGAGACTTGAAATTAGGGGCTATCATTGTAACATTTCAAAATTTTGATCTGACATTGAAAAATACCTTATAGTTCAGGCCTTATTTTATAATTAATCCAAAAATAAATATATTAAAATTGATAAAAAAAAATTGACTTTAATAGCTAATTTTCTTTGCGATAAAAATTCTTCTAGTGATGAAAGAATTGAATTGTGAATGCAAATATAGTCTATAATATATTATTCCTGTTCTTTCTTCCAATTGATTCATCATTGAAATTTTAAATAAAAATCTAACACCGCTTTAAATCGCAATAGTCTGTTGTGTCGGTATCAGTATTGCGATTTCCATATAAAATCCATTTTTCTAAATAGTTTTCAAAACCAATCCACTTTTCTAAATATTTTTTAAAAATACATTAATTTGAAGGCTAAAGGTGCATTTTTCCCTTAATGTTTGTCAAAATGGGAAAATTTTTCCCTGATATTTCATATGATACAATTTTACCCCTCATGTTTACAAAATGAGAGATTTATGTCCCTACCATTAATTTTCATTAACGTTTACCATGTAGTCGTTAGCTGACCACTAACATGGATGATGGGTGATGTGTCAAGCAAACATTGGATATGTCAGATGACACATGGCGTGCATACATGTCATGTGATTATAGCCGAAGGTGAATTTTTGACATGTGATACGTGTGCATGTCACTTTATGGATAAAAAACAATTTACCTAATTCCTGCCTTTCTCTCTCCCTCTCTCTCACATATTGGGTTTTTTAATTTCTTTTTAATCCACCAAAAAATTAATCACATCCAATTTGATTAACAAATAGCAAAATAAATGATAAGCTAATTAGAAAAAAAACATGTAGTGATTGTGGATCAAAAAGTTTGACAAAAATACTGTGAAATTTTTTTAAAAGAATTATGTGATTACTTCAATTAATTATAAGTTTTCCTATCAAGCTTAATCAATTTAACCCATTAATTACATGGTGCATTCTATTCACATGGTTGTTTCATGCCTGCATAACATCTCAATATGGTTTTGAACAATTGAAAAATATAGTAGCAAATAGAAAATGGTTGTGACAAGAAACAAAAACAAGAGAGAGTGATGTAGAACAACTAAAAAACTAAGCAATCAATAACTCAAAGAAGAAAATTCAAAGAAAATTTAAGACAAGCCAATAGTTGCCAACAGAAGGCAAATGAAGAACGGAGAATGACAATGCTAACAAGAATTGTGTGAACAGACAATCATATGGTCAACGCTAATAGCAAGTTACGGTAATAGCATAAATTTTTCATTTTACAAATATAAGAGGCAAAATTGCATAATATATAAAACATTAGGGGAATTTTTGCTCATTTTGGCAAATATAAGGGGCTAAAATGCACCTTTGGCTATAATCACGTGATATGCACACATGCCACATGACATCTAACGTGTCCAATATTTGTTTGACACATGTCACTCATTTTTCACTTTTGCAATCAACTAACGGTTATATGGTCAACGTCAATGGAAATTAGCAGTAGGGGCATAAATCTCCTATATTGTAAACATAAAGGGACAAAATTGCACCATATGAAACATGAGATGTAAATTTTCCCATTTTGATAAACAAGAGAGGTAAAAATGCACCTTTATCCTAATTTGAAAAATGTCCCAAAAAAACCAAGAGAAAATTAATGGTGCATTTGCTTACAGAAAATAAAATATTGTTTTATGTTTACTTGAAGAACTAGAGTATTTGTTTTCTATATAAAATTTGAAAAATGCATTCACCTGTCAACAAATGAAAAATTATTTTCTTGAAAAAAGAAAATGGAAAATAAGAAAACATATTCATTTATTAAAAATGGAAAATGATCTCTAAATTAAAAAATTAAATTATATATTATTAAAAAATATGTATACTCTAATTTTTAAAATTGAAATAATATGTATATATATGATTAAATTATAAATTTATTAAGATGATTCAATTAAATTTAATATTTATAAATTAATGAACATTGAATTAACAAAAATATGATAGTAACAAAAAAAATTGCAATCAATTTCTAATTTCTATTATTATAATTGTTACATAATCAATCAGCAATTGCCTCTTTAAGTATTTTCATTTTCATTTGTTGGGATAAACCAATATTAATGCCCTCCTGTTGTACTCCAGTAGTGACTTTTTCAGGCATTGTTAAATCTTTTCTATCATATATTGTAAACAGTTGATCGAATCTATCTTCTATTCTGATAAATTATGCAATATGCAACATGCAATGGGAATAAGCCTTTGTTGACATGAAGGATAGTTTGGTATTGATTTCAAAATTAGCAATCTATCTTTTAACACTCCAAATGCTCTTTCTATCACATTACGTAAGGATGAATGTCTCTAGTTAAATAACTCATATTTTCTTGTAATTCTTCCTTATCCACGAAATTCATTTAAATGGTATCTTTCACCACGATATGAAGCTAAAAATCTCGGTATATTGGGATAACCAGTATCCATGATGTAATAATAATCTATAAATTAATATCTATGTTAATCAAATGATAATAACATAAATCAATATTAAGAGAGAAATGATAACGAAAACTCTTACCACCACTCGAAAAGGAAAATTTATTTTCCTTTCTTATCAATACATCAAGAAATACTCTAGAATCATTTGTTGTCCCTTCCCATCTAGTGTACACGAATGTAAATAACATATTATAAGAACATACAACCATAACATTTTGGGTCACCAATGTTGCCTTTCTAACACAAAAGGTCTTTTGTTTAGAAGCTGGTGACCAAGCTGCCACATGAGTACCATCTATGGCACCTATGCATTTCTTTACTAGACAAAAGCAAAATATTTAACTTACAGTTAATATTATATGTATGTTACATTATTATATACCATAAATTAATTAAATTATAATATTTTAATAATATATTATCTTACCTTAAAATATGAAAACCATTTGGGATTGCTTTGAATTTCTGGCTGCATAGGAAATATGTTCACATGTTTGATCAAGTGAGTACCTAAAGTAGCCAATACTCTAATTACCATCTTGCATCGTTTATGAATAGTAGCAAGTGAATGTTGATATTGTTCCGTTATAACCCTTTGATGAAGATTATGACATAAAATTGACAAACCTATGGCAACTCCTTCTTTTATGCTAATATCCTTTTTATCTCTTAATAAAACCATCAATTTTAATTTTTCACGTAAATTTATAAACCCATATGGTACCATACGAAATCCTTCATAACATCTAGTTAGATTTCCTTCAAGAACTTCAAGAATGTAATTTTTTTACTAAGTATTGAAGTTCTGCAAGGAACCCTTTCTATTAAATCCTAAGCCATAAAAAATCTAACTAAAAGTAAATCTAAAATATCTTCATCCTCATCACTACTATAACTATCACTACTCTTTGAATACACTAATACTTGATTTTGTTGTAAATTTTGATCAATAAATCCTGCATCAATTTAAAAAAAAAGATTATCAAATTTAAAGAAAAAATAAAAACAAACAACTTATATATATATATAATTAAAGAAATAATATAATTAAAGAAATATTGAATGTTCATTTACATAAACTTTCAATTCAATCTCTTCTTCTGTTGCTGTGCATTAATACAAACATTTTTCTCCATTCTATATTGACAAACTTTTCTAGTGCTTTGTTATAAGCAACACTAGAAATATCTTCTATTTTTTCCAAAATATTCATGCATGCCTCTATAGTACTTGGATCAACTTGAGTACTTATAACTTGATTTCTTTCTAATTTATATCTGTTGTCTTTTGCTAATTCTTTTTTAGCTCTAACACTTAAACAAGTAGCCTACATTTCCAAACATGAATCCAAATTTTTAAATTTTGTTTCTTTTTTAGCTCTATTAGAGCGAGGAATGTAATTGGTAGGACTTCGCTTATCTTTTGAATTAGAAGCACTAAACACTACAAGAAAATAGCCAAATAGCAACGGAAAAATAGCAACAGAATACCAATTCTGTTGCTATTTAGCAACAGAAAATAAATTTCGTTGCTAAAATTGGTTGAAGTTTTAGGGATTTAGCAACGGAATACAAAATGGTTGTATTCCATTACTAAAAAGGAGGGAGATTTTAGTGCCAAAATATAGCAATGGAAAATAATTTTCATTGCTAAAAATGGCGGTACTTGACAACGAGAAAAATTTGGGATGAAAATTAGCAACGAAAATTAATTTTGTTGCTAAAATAGCAATGAAATTTATATTTCGTTGCTAAAATAACAACGGAAATTAAATTCCGTTGCTATGAATATAAATTTTGTTGCTATTTTATGTCAAATTTAGTGAAGGTATAAATAATAGCAACGGAGTATAAATTCCGTTGCTAAAATAGCAACGGAATATAAATTCCGTTGCTATTTTATGTCGAATTTAGTGAAGGTATAAATAATAGCAACGAAATTATTTTCGTTGCTAAAATAGCAACGGAATTAATTTTCATTGCTATTTTAGCAACGGGATTTAATTTTCGTTGCTAATTTCATCCCAAATTTTTTCCCTCCGCCAAGTGCCATCATATTCCATTTCTAAATTATTTTCCGTTGCTATATTATGTTGCTAAATTTAAAATCATTGTTAAAATAGCAACGGAATTAAATTTCGTTGTAAAATTTAAAATTGTTGTTAAAATAGCAACGAAATTAAATTTTATTGCTAAAAAATAATATATAGAAGAAAAAACCCTATTTCTTTCATTTTTGTTCTTCTTTTCATGATTTGGCATTTTCTTTTTCTCAGATCTGCCACTTTTCACTCCGTTCTTCCTCAGATCTGCCACTATCCGATGATCGGACGACCGTGAGTCCTCATCGTCTCCTTTCTCTTTGCTGCTTTTAAGGGTTCGTAGTTTCTATCCTTTTTATCCTTTTATTTATTTATTTATTTATTTCAAATCTCTGTTTTAAGAGGAGTAAGAAGAAGAAGAAGAAGAAGAAGAAGAAGAGAGCTGTTCAGTTTGATTTTAATTTTTATGTTTGTAGCTAAGAGAAATGGCAAAGAATGTTGGAATTCTTGCTATGGACATCTACTTCCTTCCCACCTTCGTTAATCAGGTTTGATTTTACTTAATTCAGCTTTTCAGTAGTTTGATTTTGTATTCATCCTCACTAAAGCACTTTGTTGCAATGGGTTCAGCAGTGGGTGTATTGCTAGACCCGCGAAGAGCATATTTGATAGCAGCTCTTGGGGAAACAACTAGGAAGCCTACTTTCGAAAGGGTTCTTGAGAGGATGAAGAGGAACTCGAAAGGCAGAGTAAGTCTAGTTGTCCAAATTTCTTCATCTTCATATATTTGGTTTTTTGAAATTATCACCACATATGAAACAATTTCTTATGTGTCAAAGATTACATGGATTGCTGGCGTCATTTTGTCTCTTCTGATACAATCCTGAAAAAATACTCTTCAACAGTTGCTACAATCTTCACGGGTATAGCATCTGCAGTTCTGTTTGGCCATGCTTTGACTATGAACTTTTTGTTGGGAATTTATATTGTGTTCATCTCGATGCACCAGGTAATCATCTGAAATGATTGATTAACTTTTTATTTAATTCAGACTTGAGCAACGAGAAACTAATAATGTATTCTCTCTTTGCTTGTCGTTTCTCCTAGCAGTTCATTTCATCCCTTTCAAAAGTGAAAGATAAACAGCAGAATGGGGTGGTGGAAGTAATGGACGTTTCGGATAACAACAGGTTTGCATACTCGCATTGGTCATAAGCAAGTCTCTTTTTAATGGAAAGGCTAGACATATCACTCTATTTAATTTACTGGCTCATCTTAGTTTTTTTTCATACTGAACTTTGAAAAAAATGCTAAAATGATGGGTGGAGCCTTATTTAATCATTTCAAATGCCAAATATGTTTAATTCCTTAGATGCAGATGAGAATGGTGGAGAACTATGAAGAAACGTTTAACTATTATTTCTACTGAAAATTTTTACTACATTATTTCCCATTCAGGTCCAAAGAATCATTAATAAACATGGCGGCTGGAGAAAATGAAGAGGTGATTTAAATTTGTATGGATACACCCTTTTTCTGCACCAGTTTTCAGAGTTGTATGTGAATCTCATCTTATGTTTTTGGTTTGAATTTCATTGACAGGCTACTCATTATGTTGGATATGATGAGAGACAACCACTGCTTCCAACCTAGAATGTAGTAAAGTATGTTACTCTTAAAGTAGAAAAGTGACTATATGCATTTAATTTTTTTTTCCTTTTCTAATTATAGTCCACTTGATGCTGAACATGTTTGTCTATAAATTTCATTCCTATGTTGGGAAGCCTAGAGATAAGATACTATTATTTCTTCTCTTTCGCTTGATTTATTAGATAATATATTTGTTTCTAATTTACATTTAGGTGAGGAAAAAGAGGGGTTTTGCTTCAAAATTCATGTCAATGCTGCAAAAGAATTGGACAATTGAGGAATAAATTAACTATCATTTAGTTTCTCACATGATACTTGCATTTCTTTTTCGTTAATTGGACAATTGTGCTAATATTTTGTAATCGGTTTTATTTTAGATAGTGTTAAAATAATAAATAATTATATTTAAATTTATTATTAAATTATTTGATTAAGATATGGATTCCTTTCACTTGAACTAGAGAAAGAAAATAATTTATATGAGTGAAAACAAGAAAAGACCAAATATCCCTGAAAAATCCTAAAAACTTTAAACTGAAAAATAACAACCTTAACGTTATTTTTTGGGCCTGAAAATGCCGTTACGAGAGAAAAAGTTATGACCACAATAGTCTGTACCGTAAAAATAATCCATGTAGGCTGATTTTCTCGTATTCTTTGGGGGCTGTTATGGTTGGTTTTCTTTTATTGTTCTATATGTTATTTTTGGTGTCTTATGAACTGTATATGGTAATCATATATGTTAAATCTACCTTGTTCCATAACATGTTTGTTAAATCTTTTGAAGTAAATTCATGGTCAAACACTATTTGTTTGCTATAATTGCTACGTGAGAGGGCTTCTGACTAGCAACTAGTCTCATTAAGCATATATAAAATTATGTATTAACATGGACCACTGGTGTAAATTCAAATGACTACCTTGTCACAAATTCCTACTTGATTTCCACATTAGAACTATAATTTATTCCTTGAAAAGCATCAGAACTAGTCTCATTTTGTATATATGTAAAATTATGCAGCTTATGAAAAAACAAAATTAACTTTTGGTTGCTAAAATTAGCAACGAAATTGAAATTTCTGTTGCTAAATTAGCAACAGAAATTTCAATTTCGTTGCTAATTTTAGCAATGAAATTGACTTTTCTGTTGCTAAAAAATTACCAATTCACCAAAAATGAGTTTGTTGAATTTAGCAATGGAATTCATTTTTCGTTGCTAAATTTAGGAATAGAAATGAAATTGCGTTGCTAAAAAATAGCAACCGCCGGATTAGCAACGAAAATTTCCGTTGCTAATTTCCGGTTGCTAAATTGCATTTTTCTTGTAGTAAAATTTTCCCCATTTGATCCATTATGAATGCCCCCTTGAAGAAATTCTTCTTCAATTTTGTGACTGTCATCTAAATTATAAGGTATTTGTGTAGAAGCATGGTGTAGATGCCCAGTAACAGTAGATTTACTAAAATTTGACCTAGTAAGTCATAATGCTTGCACCCATTTTTTTTTAAATGATTTGAAATTCTTGTGCTTCTATAATTTAATTTAGGAAAAACATTTTAAATATTGATATCTATAATATGTACCTTAATGTAAAAAAATAATTAAAAAAAATTAAACTAATACTTTACCATGTAAAACATTTGCCAAATGTCCTCAACAGTAAATACAATGTTTGAATATGAATCATAAGTTTCTCCGATATATTCCAATAATTCAGTGACAATTGTATTTTCCCTTTATCTTTTCAATACCATATCTTTCTCCTACTACTATAAATAATTTTTCATCCATTTCTTGCCAATTAGATGGTTTGAAAGATGACATTATATTCGGATCCTTTTTAACTCTCTCATATAAAATATTTAAAAAAGCAAGTTCATTACTGTCAAACCAATTTTTTGATTCTTCACCATTTCCATTCTTTCCTCCCATCTAATTATCTATATATAACAAAATTTTCATTATATGAAGCACAAAAAATTTTAATATATTTTAAGCACATATTTGAGAATTAAAAAAATAACAAGAAATATAATGACAAATATAACAAAAAGTATTCTGAGCACAAAATTTCATTTATCATTGTTTGAAATAAAAATAAAAATATATTAAAATTTCATTAAATATATTGATCAAAATCTTTTAAAATATAAATAAAATAATGCAAATTTTAAATCATTCTTCTCTTTTTTTAAACAAATAAGAAATAAAAATAGAAAAAGTCCAGAAGTATACTTGATTTATGGGTCATTTATTTGATAATTTGTTTAAAGTGTACTTGATTTATGGGTCATTTATTTGATAATTTGTTTTGTGGTAGAAACAACGGCCTAGTAAAATATTGAGTGAGGTAGCCCTAATCCTAAACATGACAGAGAATGGTATTTTCTTGTTCAAATCAAACTAATGCATATAAAGCCACAAACATCAATTCCACCAATCTTAAAAAGTACAATGAATAGATTATGAATAATATTGATAAATTATTATTGTTGTGCATATCTTTATTACATCTGAATCAAATGGAAAAATCACCTTAAATAGTACACGGCAGATTCAAAAAGCAAAACCTTACCTGAAAATTTTTTGTAGCATGAGGATCGTTAGGATTTTTATCCGAGTGAACCTGTCATGCTTGTGAACCAAAACAAGAAAGGAAAAAAAAGGAATTAGTAAGGAAATTACAAAGGCTGCAACACTTAACGATAAATTTGAAGAGGCAATAAAGATTTTACATGCTATGCTAAAATGTGGTTAAAAGATTAGTGTTATATTAAAATATAAAAAGAAAAAAAAAACTATTTGGATATATATATATACTACAAAAAAATGCAGAATAGCGACAAAAATTTGCGATAACAATAAAATTTGTTGCTAAATGCACAATATAGCGACAACATTGCGACAAAAAAAGGCTTTCGTTGCAAATCTTGAAAGATTTGCTGAGAAAACAAATATTGCGACAAATTAGCGATGATAAATTTTTATTGTTGCTAATATCAGGCGCCAAAATTTTGGCACAAATAATTACGACAACAAAAGTAAATTTGGCGACAACATTGTTATAGTTAATTAGCGACAACAAAGTTGTAGCTAATTGGTGACGATAATGTTGTTGCTAATTTAGCAAAACATACTATTTCGTACATATGGTTATATTGGCGACAACATTGTTGTAGCTAATTGGTGACAACAATGTTGTAGCCAATTTGGCGACAACAATGTTGTAGCTAATTGGCGACAACAATGTTATAGCTAATAGTTGTCGCTAATTTGGCAAAAACCAATTATGTTCATATACCAATATTGGCGACAACATTGTTATAGCTAATTTGGTGACAATAATGTTGTCGCTAATTTAGCAAAATACAATTATATTCATATACCAATGTTGGCGACAACAATGTTGTAGCTAATTTGGCAAAATACAATTATGTTCATATACCAGTATTGGTGACAACATTGTTGTAGCTAATTGGCGACAACATTGTTGTAGCTAATTTGGCGACAACAATGTTGTCTCTAATTTAGAAAAATAATATTATGTTTCTAAACCAATATTGACGACAAAATTGTTGTAGCTAATTGGCGACAACAATATTGTAGCTAAATTATTGTCGCTAATTTGGCAAAATACAATTATGTTCATATACCAATATTGGCGACAACATTATTATAGCTAATTTGGAGACAACAATGTTATAGCTAATTTGACGACAACAATATTGTCGCTAATTTAGCAAAATACAATTATATTCATATACCAATATTGGCGACAACATTGTTGTAGCTAATTTGGCGACAACAATGTTGTAGCTAATTTGGCGACAACAGTGTTGTAGCTAATTTGGAAAAATACAATTATCTTTATATACTAGTATTGGCGACAATATTGTTGTAGTTAATTGACAACAACATTGTTGTAGCTAATTTGGCAACAACAATGTTGTCGCTAATTTAGCAAAATAATATTATGTTCCTATATTAATATTGGTGACAAGATTGTTGTAGCTAATTGGCTACAACAATGTTGTAGCTAATTGTTGTCGCTAATTTAGTAAAATACAATTATGTTTATATACCAATATTGGCAAAAATATTGTTGTAGCTAATTTAGCGATAATAATGTTGTAGCTAATTTGGCGACAACAATGTTGTCGCTAATTAGTAAAATATTCATATTTGTTGATATAGTTATATTGAGAATTAAAATGAATTAAAATTATTATTTTAATTAGTTTACAAAAATGAGTACATCATATTTCATATTTTATGTTTAACTATTTTTATATAATTTTGATTTTTAATATTTATATTTTATTTATATTTAATTAAACCATTTATTTTAATAAATTTAACTAATTCAATTTAACTAATTATTATATTTATATTCAATAATATCAATTATGATCAATTATTGTAAGTTATATAGTAAAATAATTAAATTGAAAGAATATAACACTTATAAAATTTTTAGCTTGAAAAAATGCTGTAGCCAATTTTGCTACAACCATGTTGTAGCTAAATTCATGAATTTTTGAGCGGGATATAAAACAGTGTTGGCGGGTTTCATTTTTTCTAAATCCAAAACCTTACCCCTTATGTGCTGCTGCCCTCTTATTCCCCTTCCTCTCTCCCATTTTACTTCAAAATTAGGCTTGTATGCATGGAGATCGTTGAGGAACAACCTATTATTCATAATCTGTTTGTATACATATCTAGCTTTCTCTTTTCTTGTGCAATTTATTTGCAGTGATGGGTAAGTAATACACCAAACCCCTCTGTTTTTTACTTTTTTTTCCTTATCGAGAAACAGTGTGTGTATATATGAGGGTTAGGGGTTTTGGTGTATAGAGAGAAGAAGAAGAAGAAGAAGAAGAAGAAGAAGAAGAAGAACAACAACAACAACAACAACAACAACAACAACAAAATTTTTGGGGATTTTTGGGTGTCAGAATATAATTGTTGATTTTTGAAGGAAGCTTTAATTTTGAAGGAGATGTACGTCGCTTCTATGTGCAAGTCATTCAAAGACTCTCTCAAAGTTCTTGAAGCTGATATTCAACATGCTAATACTCTGTAAGTGAATCTTTTCAATTTTTATTTCTGGGTCCTTTTTATAGGTACCTGAATTTTTTTTTTTAAATTTTACGATTTAGATCGATTGAGTACAAATGAGTTCGAGGTAGAAGATGTTGTTCGATCGGATTTCCTATGTCCTTATTGTTACGAGGATTTTGACATCGCATCTCTGTGTTCCCATCTCGAAGATGAGCACTCTTACAAGTCTAAAGTCACCGTAAGTCAAAAAGTTTTGGTTTTTTATATATTTTTTTAATTTGATATTTTATGTGCTGCTGGTTCTGGTCTTTTTTTTTTGTTCTATATAGCTCTTAACTTGTTGTGTCATTCTTTTTGTTAAAAGAACTCTTCATCTCCTGTATTGTATACTCCTTCAAGGTATTCATCATTGTCTTCCTTTGCCTTTAGAAATCCTAGATGTGGGTATGATAATCTTGATTCTTTGATAGATGCTATTGTGCCTAAATCTATTAGAATTGATTCCATGAAGTTCTCCAAGTTTGATGAAGGACTGATTGAGAGCCAAATGATTGAGCATATGAAGAATTTAACATCAAAGAATAAGATTTTTAAGTCATTCATAGGGATGGGATATTATAACACACATGTTCCACCTGTTATTTTGAGAAATATTATGGAGAATCCAGCTTGGTACACTCAGTATACTCCTTACCAAGCTGAGATATCTCAAGGCAATGGCTATGTGTAATAATATTTTGAAAGGAAAGAAAAAGACTTTTATTATTGCTAGCAACTGTCACCCACAAACTATTGATATTTGTAAGACTAGAGCTGAAGGTTTTGATCTTAAAGTAGTTACCATGGATCTTAAGGATATCAGTTCTAAGTATGGGGATGTTTGCGGGGTCTTGGTTCAGTATCCAGGGACTGAGGGAGAGGTTTTGGATTATGATGAGTTTATTAAGAATGCTCATGCTAATGGGGTTAAGGTTGTTATGTCGACGGATTTATTGGCTTTGATCATGTTGAAGCCTCTTGGTGAACTGGGGGCAGATATTGTTGTTGGATCGGCTTAGAGGTTTGGTGTTCCAAATGGGTACGGAGGTCCTCATGCAGCATTCTTGGCTACCTCTCAGGAGTACAAGAGAATGATGCCTGGAAGAATTATTGGCATTAGTATTGATTCTTCAGGGAAGCCTGCTCTGCGTATGGCT
Organism: Excoecaria agallocha; assembly: GCA_037975025.1. Classification (NCBI taxonomy): domain Eukaryota; kingdom Viridiplantae; phylum Streptophyta; class Magnoliopsida; order Malpighiales; family Euphorbiaceae; genus Excoecaria; species Excoecaria agallocha. The sequence goes on along the minus strand of CM075812.1, from coordinate 38,594,223 downwards.
ATGCAAACCAAGGAACAGCATATTCGCAGGGAAAAGGCTACCAGTAAAATCTGCACTGCTCAAAGTAAGACACTTTTTTGTTTATATTCTTATTATTTTTTTTATTTATTTGGAAACTGCTTGTGAACTATGGAAAAGTCACTTGGAAAGACATGTTTTTCAACATAAATTTCAGGAATGATTCTTCCTGGTGCAAAATATTTTTGGGAATACCATTTATTTGCATTTTCTTAACGCAATAGGATAACTGAATATGTGGCCCTTTATTTAGTTGAAAGGAATATTTTTTTCCTATGTATGCATTACTTGCCAATATGGTTGGTATGTATGCTATTTATCAATAGCTGATACTACTTACAAAAGTGAAATAAATTTGCAAGTTGTGGATGCAAACACCGTAAGTTCAACCTTTCCATTTTTTTAATTTGATTGTGAATTAAACCTCTTTTTTACTTGAAGCTTGTTTATGTGGAGAGCTCAAGAAGCACACTGATTCCATCAAACTGCTTTCTCTCTTAGTAAAATTGGTATCGGGAGAGAAAAAAAACCCTCTCAAATAGTAATTCTTCGTATCCTAAAGCCAACCCTTTCTAATACTTTCATCATTAAAAGAATTCTTATATGAGAAATTATAATACTAAATTCACTGTTCGTAACTGCTTTTTGTTGGATATCTAAATTGAATTCATTAGTGTTAATTTTTTCATACAGCAATATCAATTTGAGCATTTAGGCCAAGCTAGGATTTTGTGGCTGCCGCTTCTACTAATTCTAGAATCAGTAACAAGGTCAGAATTTAGTTTACTGCCTTGTGTTCATAATTCATTTTTCTGTTTGGTTAACTTAGGAGTTGCTCCTAACATAAGGTTGAGCTAATTTTGATTCGATTTAATGTTCTTGGGATTAATATGGAGAGAATCTTATTTAGTAGACTTAGTCATCTTCTATCCTAGCTTGAACTATATGGTTTTATTTTCTAAATCTTGTGATGTTGCTCATATCATTGTGGTTTGAGTTTAGTTTGGTGAAGTGGTAGGAAGAAAGCGGTACACTACAAGAAAACAGTAAAATAGCAACGGAAAACTTATTCCGTTGCTAAAATTGGTTGAAGTTTTATTGATTTAGCAACGGAATACAAATGGTTGTAGTCCATTGCTAAAAAGGGAGGGAGATTTTAGCGCCATTATTTAGCAATGGAAATTAGCATCGGAATGCATTTCTGTTGCTAAATATGGCAGTAATTGAGGGAGGGAAAAATTGGGATAAAAAATAGCAACGGAATGCATTTTCATTGCTAAATATGGCGGTAATTGAGGGAGGGAAAAATTGGGATAAAAAATAGCAATGAAAATTTTGTTCCGTTGCTAATTTAGCAACGGTATTTAGTTTCCGTTGCTAAATTAGGAACGGAATAAATATTTCGTTGCTATTTAGCAACGATATAGTTTCTGTTGCTATTTCACCTAACCCTAGGTATAAATATAATTATTTTCTACGTTTTTCTTTCCCATTTTCTGCATTTTTCTTTTCTTTTTCTTCCATTCTAAGAAAATCCTAGTTTGTTCGCCTCTCCTTTGTTGCCTTATTTCATATCCACTTTTCCTTGTTCCAAAACAATTAATCATTCTCTCTCGTTCTAAACCCTTCGTCACCTTATTGCAGTTTCAGTCAAGCATGGACGTCGATCCTCGCCTCCATGAATAAGCTGTGAGTTTTTTTTTTTGCAATCTCTCGTTCTCTTTCTGTTTTTTCCCACTTGTAATATCGATTCTCAAAAATCATTTCCAATTTTGTAGAGCTAGAATCGACTGCTTTTAGATCCTCTTGGAATGTCCTTCTCTTTCTGTAGACCTCTTGCGATTGATTTCAAAATCCTAATTTTTTCATTCTTATTTTGAGGAAGAGAGGAAGGAAAGAAAGCTGTTGACTATCTTCGTGCTGCTGACTGAGAGAATATAATCATAAATTTGGGACCATTTTGAATGTTCCTGACTTGGCTTCCTTCATAGCTTTGCCTGAGTTCAAGGAATTACACAAAGAGGTTTTTAGTTTTGTCTTGGCTATCTTTTATATGTTAATCCCTTTTATTTTATTCTTTCGTAAAGCTGGGTTTTTTTTCTTGATATTTAGTGTTAGGGATTTATTTTCTTTTACTATTTTATTATCATTCTTCCTTCTTCTTTCGCCTCTCTCTAAAAATCTAAAATCTAACTTTCTCTTCCCCATAAATCACGTTCTTTCACTTCTTCATGCACCAAGTTTCCCTATCAATTTTATCTCAAAAAATCATCTTAGTGCATTAACAATTTCGAATTGAAGTCCTATATATCTATTTTTGTGTTTCTTGGTTAGAAAAATCCAGCTTTTTCTCATTTATATTCTATTTCTTTCTTATATCATTAAATGGTTGAGAGGGACTTTGGTGCAAATTTTTGTGTGTTTGGCTTGAATTGAAATTATTTTTAGTATAATCAGCGTCATTTTTTAGCTGGAAGTTAATTTGTTAATTTAATTGTATTGCTTCATCACATTTAGATTTGTAAATTCTTGGGTACGATGTTATTTGCTGTGATTTTCTTGTGTTGTTTTTCTTCGCAAGCTGGTTTGATGTTTATCATTAAGTCAGCTATTTTGAGCTGGAAACTAGAATCTTGTATTGAAATGCCAAGTCTATTGGTGCATCAAGTGTTGGTTTAAACTTAACTGCTGAAAATTTGGTGTGGAAGTAGCCAATTTGTTCCTGAACAATTACGAAAAATTGGTTGTTTGTTTAACTGAAAATCGAGATTCTAAAAATGGAACTTACATATGAAATTTGGATGGTTGATCATTGTAAAATCTAGAAGAATGATTTGAATTTGTTGTTTGCTCTCTAAGTGTTTGATAAAGTGCTTCAATGGGTTTTTTATGCTCATTTTTGCTAATCTTAGTGTGAAATGTTTTGGTTTGAGCTAATCTTCAGCTTTCAATCGATTGTGGGTCAAATATTTTGAGGTTTTAATTTATGTTCATCATGTTGTCGCTTTAATTTTTGAGCTGTGATGCTGGTGAATATACCCTATTTATGGCAATGTTTTGAGGCAAATTGTAATCGCCATTTCATATCTTCATAGTTTAGTTCTAGTGCATTGGAGTTTCAATATGAAACTACTTTAATACATATACATTTTATAGTGAAAGGATTTATTATTTTTATGAAGGACAATGCTAGTAAATCGAATGTGCATGGCTAAGTTTGGTGTAGAAGTGAAAATGTTAATTAGTAGAAGGGCAAAGTTAATAATATATCACTATCTCATAATATTATTATTGATTAAAACACAAATAAAAACTACTTGTTAAAGAATTTCACAATTTGTTTTCCTGTTTGAACACCTAGCTTCACCATGCATCGCCGCCTTCCTTTATCCAATATTTATCCTCTATCAATATTTGACTTACAACTTTTGAACTTTCATCCACCTAATTTTAGCTTATTCATCTGCTTCAATTTTTTTTAGGCTATGTTAAAGTTATAGCAGCCTCAAATTTGCTACATTATTATTGTAATTAATTCAAGTTGAGTAATCAATTTCCTGTGTTCTTTGTTGACTTTTTCTATTTCAATGAAATTTATTGCATAATCCGCTCATCTTTGGTTACATATAGCTCACTGTATTCCATGCCCTTACCTGGATAAGTAATCCCTAGCATGTACATGAGTGTTTTAATATTCTTGAAGAAGAATATGTGTGTTTGTGATTGTTTTTTAATTTTATATTTCTACTTTCTTTTTTCCTGATACATTGTAGCCTTGCCCCGTTGAATCTCAAAATATGATGAGATGAAAAACAAATTGATGTTGTAGGATTATTTGATTTAAGAAACATAATCATTTAAGAACTTGGATGTGTTTTTATTTAGCAATAAAATAATTTAAGAATTCACAATCAAATTGAACTGGTTATCCAGCCCATAATAAAACAATAAAATCGTAAAAGTAAAAAAAAATAGATGTTGTTTGAGTAGAAGAGAGAAAAAGCAATTATTAGATGACATATTATATGCATGAAGGACATACAATATTTAACATATTGCACTTACATGCACAAGAAGACGAGATGTTGCACTGCATATCTGACCATTTGTCTAAAAGCAACAAAAGGTTGTCCATAAATATTAATCTATTTCTAGCTTCCCACATACTCTAATACAGATAAATCATAAATAGTATTCGTCTTAGCTAGCTATGAAGCTGGGTTAATACAAATAATTTTGGATCTTTTCCTTGTGGTTTTATTGTTTTGTGTATTAACTAAAGGGACTGTTGCTATGATTTTATCATGAATTTGGTCTCCGCTGTTTGTTTGTTTGTTTTTGTTACCTAATGTTTTAGTGGATAGCCCAAGTTTTTCTCTGTTTCAGTCCTAGCTAACTGGAACTATGATGTTTTGCATTACTCTGGCATGTTTGATAGCCATCTATTATTAATATCCTTTGTCTCATAAAGAAATTCAAACTGGACAATTTTTTTTGCACTATATTGCATTTCGTGGAATATATAAATAAAATTCATATATTAATATAGCAGTGGAAGCTAAATAGAAATTTTAGGGAAGGACCAACATAGTTTCATCCTTAAGTGCACAATGGTCTTCTCTTCCATATGTTGTGCAACCATTAACTCCAGCTCGCATTGTATTGTGAGTGAGTTTTCAAATAAACAAATGTAATACAAGTCAACAAGCTTTAATTTTTATATTTGTTGATCCAATGGCTATATTTCAAGTAGAATCTTTAAGATATTATGTACTTTGTGTGTGTGTGTGTATCATATTGCTTTTCTGTGAAGATCCTAATGATATTTTTGAATACATGCAATAATTTGAGCAGTGTTTGTCAAGGTACTCATGACACTGCATTGGTAGTGTTTGTTTTAAATGTAAGATTTTTTTCCTTACTTCTAATTAAAAATTTAACAATTGACATGAACATTGTAAAGTTTGGGTTGTAGCAGGTCAAGACCAATCTTGTTTATATCAATTTTCAAGGTTTGAATTTAGCTTATCTCAAATTTGGATTGCAGTAGGTCAGGATCAATCTCGTAATACCATAGTATTTTCTAATTTCCTTACTTTACTGTCTATATAGGCCAAGCTTATTTAGAATTGGGCTCTTTATTTATGATCGCACCACTTTCTAAATTTGTAAAAGTTGTAGCTGTAAATAGGCTATTAACGGTCATTTCCCATTCTATTGAAATTTTTTATTTTTTTAAATAGATTTATGAATAGTTTATAGTTTTAACCTCTTTAAGATTTTATTTTCAAATTTAGCTCCTCTACATTTTTCAACCTCTTCTAATTTTAATTTTAGCTCATATTAAATTTTGTATCCACTCCCATATACATTTCAATTTTAACAAAAATTGAACTCAACTATATCAATTTAGTTATTTGAATAATTAATTTTATTTTTATTAGTAAAAGCATGATGTCTTTTTAAAAAATTCAATTTTTTGAGGTTGAACAATACCTTTTTATTATTAATAAAAACACAAATGAAATTGTTTACATTATTCATTAGTTTAATTTTAATCAATGATATAAGAGAATTTCTATTTATTAATTTAGTTTAATTAACACAACTTTCATTCCATGTTCATTCATGACTTGATTATTTATTAAAATTCAGTAATCAAACCGTTTTCACACATGTACTTCTTCTTATCATGTGTGGATATAAGTTAAAAATTTATCCTCGTCAAACTAATTATATGAGTAAAGGAAAGCATGTAGTCATGCACAGAGCACCTTATTTTATCCATGTGAATAGGTTTCAAGCTTGCATGCAAGTTACCTTATTTCTTTTCACCTCTGAGCTACTAGATTTTGAGTTTCTATAAGATTGTGTTCCTTTTATGAGGTTTACAAAAGCTATCATGTTTGTTTTCTTCTATGAATGACAAGCTAATGATGCATATCTATTGTCTATTATTTAGTAACTTAATTATCTTTCTCATCTTAGTTTATGTATGTAGTTTCCTTTATGAATTTGTGTGTACATAATACTGATTTTAGCTTTATTGTTGAACAGGTTCTGCTGCTGGCTGGGGTAGGCAAGATTATGCTGGTGTAGTCTCGGTGAGGGAAGTTAGTCTCATAGAAAGTGATAGATTTCACATACATAGGTGTAAAAAGAGCAATTCAAAAACATTAGTTGTTCTGCATCTTTGCTCTTGGTCGGTCTTCCTTTCAGATATGTGTGTGTGTGTGTGTGTGTATATATATATATATTCTAAGCCTGCCTTCTAGGAGTCCCAATATGTGTGTGTGTGTGTATGTGTGTGTGGTCATTTTGGCAATAATCTGCTTCTTTTATTGCTCGGCCAGAAGCAGATTGATATTCTGCTAATAAAAACCCATAACCATTTATACTATAATCATTTATCCTGAAATCTGGTCTCTGGTACCTGAAGATTTATAAAATAGGTGGGACAGGGAGACCTATTGATAGCTGACTGTTACAATTGGTAGGTGCTATTTTTGCAGTTTCCCAGTTTGATGGTATGGTCATTTTCCCATTAATTAATTGTTTATATTTATATGCATAAAGACCTCAGAATTACAAAACTTTTGCTTCCTTCTTTTCAATATATTAGCCTTTGTACTGTAAAATCAAAAGAATTTATTGTTTGATGGCATGCACGTGTGATGCAATATTGAACCAACTGCTTTTGCTTTTTAATCTATTGTGTTAGATTCATTTTTATACTTAAAACTAGCAATCTCAGTAGTAGTGTGTAATACAATTCGTACATTAAGTATGTACATAAATGTGAAAACTTTAAAGCATGAATGTACATATTTATATTTTTGTTGCTAAAATTAGCAACGGAATGGCTGTTTCCGTTGCAAAAATTAGCAACGAAATTACTCTTTCTATTGCAAAAATTAGCAACGGAATTGCTTTTTCCGTTGCTAAAATTTACCAATCAACCGAAAATGAGTTGGTTGAATTTAGCAACGGAATAAAATTCTGTTGCTATATTTAGCAACGGAATGACGATTCCATTGCTATATTTAGAAATGGATTGAATATTCCGTTGCTAAAAATAGCAACCGCCAGATTAACAACGGAATTTTCCGTTGCTAATTTTCGTTGTTATTTTGTTTTAGCAACGGTCCGTTGCTAATTTTCGTTGCTAAATTGGATTTTTCTTGTAGTGGTATCAATTTTTTTTAATTTCTTATTTAATTGGCTTTGGTGTTTATTTTAATTATAAAATTCTATTGGCTGTAAATTAGTAAGATTTGCATATGAGCCATATATCATCAACTAATTTTCATGTGAAGATGTGAACAAAAATGAATTATAAATTTCTCTTACTAATTTTCATAGTAAGATTTCTTATCTAATTAAGATCTACATGTGCAGTGTTTTTTTATTTACAATTGCTTATTGGAAAATGATATACAATTGATGCCACTGTTGAATAATTGAATAATTACAATTGATGCCACTGTTGAACTTAATCTTTTTTTCTATTTACTTTTTTTTAATTGCACATTATTTGTTTATGCTAAAATTCATTGATTTTTAACAGTTGATGTATATGTTTCATTTTCTTTTTGAATTCTAATATTACAATATATTTATAAATTTTGACTTATAATAATCTTACTTTTAGACTATTCTGTTTAGAAGAGTTAAAGCTAATCTAGTTTATAAGTTGAAGGATAATAATTCGAATGAAGAAGGTAACGTTGATTTCTCTTAAAAGTTTAAGGGTTAATTATAAATCATATATGAATTGATAATTTGAGTCTGACAATGCAAGATTTTTTTTATTTGATCTAAAATTGATAATTATCATAAGTATGGCTTTTCTTTTTTGAAGAGTTGATTATAGAATCTTGTGAAGGTTATTTGCTATGGACGAAAAATCGTCTTTTCTTTTACCCAGATGTTTCAAATTTCAAGTTTATAATAATTTTTTTATTTTTAATTTTTTATTAATAATTTATCTTGCATGGATATCAAGATATTATTTCATTTTACATGTGTATATTTGCTTAACGAGTGACATGCTAGTCTTTGAGGTTTTTTTATATAGTTCTTGCAAAATAGCAACTGGTTTTGTCAATCTAGAGCAGGATCAATTGATTTATTTAAAATTGACTAGACTAGTTTTCCTGGGTTAAGTCTATACTTTTCTTTTGGATACAAAACTAACAATTTTGGAAGAAAAATGAAAGTTATTGTGTGCTGCTTTATTGATCTTTGTTTTAAAAGCTTTCAATTTTCATTTCTTGTACATAGTTCATGCATTTTCATGGTAAAATCCCGTTGTAGGTGAGTTTAAAATGAGCTATCAAAAATCCTATGAAATTTGTTCTTGTAGATGAAAACTGACATGGTTGGGAACTAATTTTCAGCTGATAATCAATACTCAGGAAGAAAAGTCTTATTGCAATGGGCTTTGATCGCTCTAATGTCTTACATGATAAGGTGATTGATGTAGCTAGATAGCTAAGTGCTTTTTACCTAATAAAAAAACAAGTTAAATATTTTGCTAGCTTGTCCTTTTACTTCTAGATATATTTTGACACAAGTAGGAAATCTTCAATTGGACAGCTGACCGTTTGGATGCTAATTTAACGTAAATGTCCATATCAACTTTCATAAATTGAGTAGGGAAATTATAGACTTATTGGTCCCCACATCATTAGCAAAATGCTTTATATTATAATGATGAATATGTGTTCCATTGCTTTTTATAATAAATGAGGGGAACATAAACCATTGTTCTCAAATTGTGTCTAACAGGATCTCCACGATTGAGTTGTGACTTTTTAAAATTAATTTGGTCTTGTAATCAAAAGCAACATGAGAATATGGAATTATATTTTGGAGTCTAATGACATTTTCAATCATGGTAATGCTTTAGAGTACAAAGTTTAGGGAATATGGAATTATCTGAGCCAAATCCTAATAGATGGAAGTCACTATAGGTAGTAGTTGGCATATTAGAATGGCTATTGGGGGCTGATTTTTTTACTGTGTTTACTATGCATTGAAATTTAAGTTTTCATGATAGTTCAATTCTTTTTGTAGTTCATCAATTCGAGTTTTCATGACAGTCATCAAATATATTTCCCAGGTCAGAATTATTTCCTATTTGATTCTAAAAGCTTCATTTGGTTCTAGATTATATGGTGGTCAAGTCATGGTAAATCCTAATTAATCCATTTGCTGGGTTTTGTATTGAAGTTTCTACATGTTACCCATTAGCCGCCACTCAATGCAGGTTGCATACTTTTAGCATCTTTTTAATGCATGCAAAGATGTTGGTATACAATTATTTCTTATTTTTGATCCAGGCATCATTTGATTACTCACAGTGGTCTTTTATGCTTTTGTTATTTTTAATTTTATTTAGAAATCTTAATTAATTTTGACACAAGGTAGCATATTAGACTAGACTTGCTTATCATTCCAATTCCATAGCCATGTGATAGATTGATAAAACCCCATAAACAACCAAAGCTAAGCTTTTTAAGATTTGATATTATTCCTAGAAATCTCGAAAAAGATGATCCACTTCTTGCATTTTTAGTGGGTTTGTATTAATTTTCTATTTGTTTCTCATAGCTTGTACTTGCAATATTTGTCCACTATGCAGATTGAGTTTTAAGTTGAGATTTGTGCTGATCATGAACAAGAGATGGATCGGCGGGTCAGACAAATCCAACAATAAATGGAGATGCAACAACTTTTTTCAGCAGTAGATTTAGGAGCAAATGTATCTATTTACATTATAATTATAAGTATATAGTATGACATTTTGGGTGACATTTGTTATTGTTATATATGCGTATATTATTTTAGATATACAATTAATGATATCCATTTGTAAATAACAATCTTTTCATGAATATATATATATATATATATATATTGTATTAAATATTAAGTAATCTATGAATATAAATTTGTCATCTGTGATTTATCATTTAAATGATGAAATTTTCATATTAATTTAAAAATAAAAAATAATTTAAATTTAGCAAGGGATTAGCATGTTTGAACAATAGCTATTTAGCGTCAACAATGTCGTAGCAATATTGTTACAAAAATATTGTTATAGCAAAAATTTGCATAAACAATGTCATAGCAATGTTACGACGAAAATATTATCGTCGCAAAATTTTGTATAAACAATGTCGTAGCAATATTGCGACGAAAATACTGTCGTCGCAAAATTTTGCGTGAACAACGTTGTAGCAATGTTGCTACGAAAATATTGTCGTCGCAAAATTTTGCGTAAATATTGTTGTAGCAAAATGGCAACAAATATTTAGCGACAACACTCTGTCGTCGCTAAAATTTGGCGACGACGTCTTGTTGTAGCTAAATTCTGCTACGACTTTTGTTTCAAAATAAAAATCGTCGCTAAGTTGTCGCTAAACTGATTTAGCAACGAAAAAATATCAATTAGCGATGACTTTTGTTGTCGCTAATTTGCATTTTTTTAGTAGTGATATAACCTCAAACTTGGATCACTTATGCAAGATTTAAGGAACCAACCCTAGCTACAACTATAACCAGAGTAGATCAACTGCAAAAATAGATGGATCAATTACATACTTGTATAAGCACTAACATATCATCCTACCCACGTCAGAATTGGGGTACATAGAGTTTAATAGGACAACAAACATTCCATTAACATAACTTTTGTCAATCAAAATGGCAACTTGATGAAAATTAGACAAGTTTTTTGTATTTTCAACTTTCATCCCTACAAGATGCAACAGATGTATAAATTAACTTATGTTAATGAAAAGAAGCAAGCTTATCCAAGTTCAAAAGAAATAAATGATAGCTTCAATTTACACCTCAAGTTTCATGCATTCATCTGTTTCCCAAATTAAAAGATTCATACAACATACATAAACTAAGCATGTGTTAGGGTTTTAGAATGGAGAAATAATTTACAAAACATAGATCATCTAGCTGAGAAAAATGAAAAGTAAAATCAGAGAAAAATTGTACTACAACATTGAAGTCAAAGATGCAAATCCAAACAATCAATTAGTTCCATCTGATTTAGATACAAAGAAGTTTATAGTCAACTCAAATAGATGTATATCACTCAGCAATGCAGTAATATTTTAGCTATTCATCAAAGCACAACAACACATCCTTTGCGACAAATTTTGCATCAATGAAAATTATTAGTAAGGTAGAGACTAGTACATGCTATTAAAATAAATCTCAATAACTACCAACAGCATAAGAGGGTTAAGATTATGGCAAAGATATTCTTGTCTATACATCACCCTCATAGGAATTCATAGGAGTTAAGATTATATGATATTACTTTTGGCACTACCTCATATAAGCATGAGCTTTGCTTTTTAGTGATTCTTAGAAAAACTAAATCATTAAAAAGATTTAAAAAAATGAATGTACAATGAAGAGTTCCTATTAACCTTCAATGGACTCAAAGATGTAGTTGCCTCATCCTTTATGATGTTTTGCAATACTGCTCTATCTGCAAAAGCTCTAGCTAAGTCCTCTGCAAGTTGATAAATTTGACAAGTACACAAATAAAAATAGAGATAGTATAGATGAATAAAAAAATATAGATAGATCTTGTAACACCCTAATTCCTTAACCATGGATACTTATTGATCATCATCAATCATAACCTAGTAAAGATCATGCAGAAATAATAATAATAATAATAATAATAATAATAATAATAATAATAATAATAATAATAATAATAATGATAATAATAATGATAATAATAATAATAATAATAATAATAATAATAATAATAATAATAATAATAATAATAATAATAATAATAAGAAAGGCCATCATTACATGCCAAAACAATTAAATCAACTTATAAATAAGAGGGCCTAACATAATTGGCCAACAATACATAGTGAAATCCTCAAGGGCAATAGTGGATTGCCTGATCTCCTTATCACTGGTCATCTAGGCACTAGCTATCGATCCACTGGAGCTTATCTTGAAACCTACACGGATAAACAAACTCGTGCTAAGCTATAAAGCTTAGTGGGAAACAAATTTCTATAGATAACCTCTTTCCTTGAGTCATATAAGCATGCATAAATATACACAACATTTTTATCAAGCACCAAATAACATATGAGTTTGTTATACTGATCATTTGAGAAAGACTTTAACCTCAACAATGAATACCCTATTACATTCATCTAGAGTATTTACTTGACTTAGCTCAATCCTACTTAGACTGGTTTATTCACTGACATCATCATAGCTTACTATTTATGTTAAACTATTATCATTCATATATTTCTTAATTCTTTCTTCTTACAACTCAAGAAATCATTATTATTTATTGTACAAGATCGACTGGCTTTAATTAACCGATATGGCATGCTTAAGAATGTGCTTATATCATGCAACATCCCTTTTCTCATTATTAGACATGATTTCTTCTACAATAACACAATTTTCACTCTTGTTTCATGCATAAATGTTTCTTAATATTATCTTAACATGGTAACTTAAACCTCTTACAACACCAATTTATATCATACATTACATTTAGTTAGGTCAATGTTATCATTATGTATATGTGCGTGCAAACCTTCATTTACATCTTATAATCCTTTTTATCAAGAGGTTAAACATCATAGTTATTAATGGTACAAGATTCCCACTTACAGCATTAAATCATTTGGTCCACTTACGATAGGTATTTAACATTAATTCATACTATAAGGGTGTATTTAAGCCATATAGCATCTATAAGTAGTCCTGGTAAGCCTATCTACTTCATATATTTAGTACAATTCTCATATTAGGTTCATAAACTTTACATCCTTTGTGTTATCTTAGCATGGTAACCTGATTCTCTTACAATCTTCAATCTATGTCTTGCATTGCACTTGGTTAAATGAATGTTATCATTAAACTTACATATGTGTAAACATTTATATATATATATATATATATTTCAACAGATTAGCAGAGTTTCATGTGATTATAAAGAACAAGCATTACACATCATGATTATAAAACAAAGTCTCGATGTCACATGTATGCATTTTATAAATAGAGCACATGAAGCTTAGTGTACATGTTATAGTCCATGTAAGTTCTAGTACAATATTGTTCATTTGGGGTCCATATATTCTCCATGGAACCCATCGATGGAGTTCTACTCATACGGGAACCTTCCTCATGGTTGAGGTGATATACATATCTCATAATCATAATATAATGAACATGGCATCTCATTTCATAAAGACAGTTATAGCCAAAAGGAATTTTAGATAAAACAACACAATGCAATAAGACATTCATCATGCTTACGTTATCTACGTGAAGAAATCGATACATATATATATTTACCTATATATATATATATATATATATCACTTCATTTTTTTTGTACTTTTTATCATCTATAATAGCCTGCCTAAGTGCTAGTTCGAAAGGTGGATAATGGGAGCAATGGATACCCGAAGGTATCAAACTATAGATATCCGAAGATATCAAACAATGGACCCAAATGGGATCAAGCAATGGTTCTAGCAAAGAACAAACCATGGACCCAAACGGGGTTGAACAATGGTTCCATTAAGGAACAAGAACTCTGGCAGCTACGACTGTATCCCTCTAGGCATGCCTATCTAATCCACAACTGAACTAAGACCTATAGGCTTAACTTTTTAAGACATCTTGGTTTAACATATGCTTCTTTACTTAGCACATCATTTGGCTTAGAGCTACCTTTTCATAAAAGAATGCATATCATTCTTTTTATAAAAGAATGCATCAATATTGATTAAACATACTTTTCTTTACTTAATATAGCACATTTGCTTAATGTCATCATTCGTATAAGAGTGCACATTATTCTCATCATACTTCAAACATTGAGCTCTAGGCTTCAATACACATGTATGCTATCATATAATCATATAGTTACATCAACTTTCATTCATTCATAGAATGATAGTTTTAGGTTTGAACAAATAATAATATGTAATATTTCATAATTAGCATTATGCATGTCCGCATGCACATCTGCATATATATGCAGCTTAAATCATGAACATACATGATTTCATTACTCATCTCAACTGAACAATATATAGAAATTACATAACTCATGGATAGTTCTTGATGACGTACCTTGTTACTACTTACTATGAATAGCTCCCTATTCTCATAATTATTCACATTACGACATGAACATATATATAGCAACACTCAATCATTTATGGTCCATATACTAAATAAATGAGTTCTCTTACCGTTTAAGGTCAACGCATGTTTCGTTCACTTGATTCTCTTTCAAGATTCATCAGATTATAAATAATCCGTTATATACCATAACATTGTCAGATGGGTGTATATATATATACTTCAATCGTCTTACTTGTATTTTCATCTTATGACATCTTATACTTCTTTGGGGTATATGTGATCATGTCATCTTAGTCATTAGCACACTATTGATGGGCATGAGTAATCATAATATAGTATAGGCATGAATAAACAGGCGAGCATGTTCTTATACCTCAATGCTAATCATAATTCTTCTTTTGACCTCGAGGGCATTCAAGCTTCTACGGTTTCATAATTAAACATAAGTCATATTGGCCCATTCTTTTTATCTTAGATTTGCAGCCTTGCAACTATTATCTTATTACAACTAGGTTAAATCGCAATATTTAAACGGAATCATTCCCTTGACCTAGTACATACCTCATAGCTACTTTGTAGGTCACATTAATTAACATAACCTTTAAATTATTGTATTGCCTCCTGCTCTCTCTCTAGGTTTATGCTCATTAGGCCTTAAAAATACTTCTTAACAACATATCTCATATTAGTATCCCCATGCACAAGGGCCCCTTAAATTAAAAGTTCAAGTGGTCTTTATATCGTGTTTTCATAGGTTTATTCTTATAAAACTTTTCAGTCTTCTATATACATACTTAGAAATTATAATTAAATGATCTTACCCTACACAACAATTTGATGGCTTAAATGACTTACAATTTAGTTTAATACATTCCCTCTTATAAGTTCATTCATATCCTTCAAATTCAGATAATAACCCAATAACATATTATACATCACTTTAATGTTCAAACTCTCTCAACATTACTCATGGTTAACTTGTTTATCTCATTTATAGACCCCACATTATTAGTTCATAGGTTAATGAATGCTTTTATAGCTTGGGTGAAGGAGAACTATTTGAAAAGAGGATGTATAAATGGATGGGCTTTTCATGAGGAATAATAGCCAAGCGGTAGTGCATGACTCGTGAAGACATTCACGAGTTGAATAAAATTTCATGACTCGTGAAGTCATTCACGAGTTAGTAGAAGGCCAAACTAGGTTCACGAGTCGTGAAGAAATGCCTGACTTGTGAAGGGACTCATGAGTGAAGAAAAGGAAGGAGATTCATGACTCGTGAAGAAGTTCACGAGTGAAGAAATAAAAATATAAGTTCACGACTCGTGAAGAGGTTCACGAGTGAAGGAAAGAGGCGCACGACTCATGAAAAAGTTTACGACTTATGAAGAATGTCACGACTCGGCACCCTAAGAAAGAACATTTCTGGAAACGAAAACAGATCGATCTGATCTCATTTTAAGTGTGCCGAAAATAATCCCATAGGCCAAATGATCTTCAAAACTCATTTTAAAACAAATAATCGTTCCTTACTCATCTTAAAACAAATAATCTTAACAGTACTCATTTAAGAATCCAAACATCTAAACCCTAATCTCTAAAAATCCCTACACAGATAACAAAATCACAATAATTCCCATATCTGGCTTTTGAATCTTGAAACCTCCCTCACTTCTCTTGGTCTATCCCCTTTACTCTTGATTCCTTCATTCTCCTTCATGAAGTTGGAACACCTAAAACCCTAGGGCTTCTTCTTCATTCCTGTGACCAAGAACGAGAGAGAGATAGAGAGAGAGAGAGGGAGAGAGAAAGAGAGAGAGAGAGAGAGAGAGAGAGAAAGAGAGAGTCCCTTCCTCATCTCTCCAAGTGTCCCAATATAAATGAATGGAGAAAAATATCTTTCCAAGTAAATCTCCAAAATGCCCTTAAGCACAAATAAACCCCATTATTTCAATTTCTTCCATCTCAACCCCAGGACTTTCTAATTCATTTCAATTACACCCCTTTTTTTAATTATAATTTAACTTGACTCATATGCTTACACGCTGAAATTATCAAAATATCCCTCTCGAGACTTAATCTCGATAATTGCAAAATAATTCAATTTTGCCTTTATTAACGATGGTCCTCATTAATTAATAATATTTCGATTAGGGTCATGATTGGGTCCTTACAGACCTTATAATATGGACTCCACCATCCACTAGTGCATGTTACATTTCAACTCATCATTTTTTAGATGATGTGGATGTGATTACTATGAATTGAAGTGAACTAATATTAGGTATTTACATAAATGAATAAAAAAAATGCAAAAAAAAAAATGAATGATTATCAGATATTTTTCCCTATGTAACAAGATGGGATTATTGGCTCCTATGTTTTTGGAAGCCATAACAGTAAAAGGTTCAGAAGTGTTAGGAAATATTCAAGTACAAGAGTTGGCCCTATTATAGTAACTATGTTGGAATTATGTAATTAGATACCAGCTAAAAAACAAGAAAGATTTTTCGGGTCCTCTCGATTTAGCTAGTGGGAAACTAAACTAGAGACTAAACATTCATTGCACACATTGGTTATACTAATAATAACCAATCAAATAGTATAGGTTGAACCAATGATGCAAAAGAGAATGCCAAAATTATAGGCCAAAAAATTAACATTTCTAACACAAACAAGAAATAACGTTAAAGAAAACCAAAGCAAAAAAAAATATTACCAGAAAACCACAACATGCCAAAAGAAATAGAAACATAGAGCTTATACAGTTAACACAAAGCTTGAATGATTCCATTTTGTTTTAGTAGTAAAAGATTGATTCAACTAAATTACTCACTAGTAGCCATAGAAGCAAATCAAAGATCCCAAAAAAACATAATTTACAAAATCAAAATCAAGAACAAAGAGAGGAATCATATTTAATGTTTTGGTTTATTTTATTTATATGACTAAAAGATGATGACCAAACAAAATAGAAGAAGCTAGATAAAAGGGCTCAGAGATAGAAACAGAACCAACAGAGAGCCATCGATTACAACCTTAAGACTGACCATACACCATATTAGCAGAATTTGATATCAAAACAAACATCAACAACAAAATAGTAGAAAAGGTTACCTTAAACAAAGATCATCGTCGGCTTTAAGTTCCTGCATAGTAAAAAATCGAAATGCTTAATAAGTCCCAAATCCAAACAAGCAATCAAACAGAAAACTCAAGAGATATAAAAGAATTTTCTTACAATTTGATTCTAATATGAAAAATCAGCTAAAAAATGGCCCTATCCAGCTGAATATTGGTAGTTATTCATAATTTACACTGAGAAGAAGAAAGAAGGGCAAACAAACCTAAATATTTTCTCTATGAATAGTTTCTGTTTCAAATGAAATTGACTCCAAAAGCCCATAAATTGAATATAAATAGTTAAAATCACGAACCGAATCAAGGAAATCGTTTCAAATTTTGTTTTGATTGCAGCAATCCAATTTGGTTGAGATAAATCAGGAGAAACCGAAATCAGATTTTGTCATGATAGAGTATGCGATAGTTGAAGAAGAAAAAAATAAATGAAGCATGAGATGGGATTCGAAGAGAGCATGAGATGGAATATGAAGAGCGTCATTTCTGCAAAATAAGGCGTATTTTTATGGAAAAGGAAAATTTTTGGAAAACATAAAAAAAATTAGTTCTTCAAATTCTTTTATATTTTAAAAAATTAAAAAAGCTATTTTCTGTTTTGTATTTGAAAAAATTACATTAAGGACATGGTTTTCTATTTCCTATTTTCTACTCAGAAAATTTTTTTAGGAAACAGGTACTGTTTTCTAAAGTAAACAGGGTCTAATACTTTCAATTTGAGGGAATCAATTTAATTTAATTTCAGTTCGGCCAAAAACAGATTAATTTAATTTATACGGGGTTAGGTGTATGATATATAAAATGAGGTGGAAATGGATTTCGAAAATCTTGGTTAATTTGTCTGAGCGTTACTAGCTTGTAGAGAGAAAAAGGGCCGTTAGCAATGAAGTATCAACCAGTTGGGGCCTGCAGTGGCAGAGAATATGGTGTCTCTCTTGCTTACTCCGCTTTCCCCAATACTCATTCGCCACTGTCATCCTCGTTTTCCACTTCAAATTTCAAATCCCAACGGTCACTTTTCATGCCCAACAATTTAATCCTTCAAAAATCAAACCCTTTCTCTCTTTCTCCTGCGAAAAGATTATCTACAACTACCGTAATTTGCTCTGCTCAGAGAACTTCTCCGGCGAAGGCTCTGCGCCTGATCCTTGACTCGCCTGGTACTTACCAAGGCCCTGCTTGTTTCGATGCTCTTAGCGCTAAGCTTGTCGAGAAAGCCGGATTCAGTTTCTGTTTCACTAGTGGTATGCGCTATATATATGTAATCAAAACATAAAGAAAGATGATGATTTCGATTTATTAGAAATGTTGAACTTCATGAGTTCTTGTCCAGATGATTGAAATTCTTGACCAATTTTGCTTGTAGTTTTGATCAGTAATATTTGTGTTGAAGTAGTCTTCTTCTTTCTCTTTTTCTCTTTCTTGAATTATTACTTCTTTTTTTTTGGTTATAGAATTTAGTTATTACTTCTTCATTACAAATGAGTTATTCCTTCTTCATTACAAACAGTTAACGATTGCATAACTTGGGAGTGTTATAATTAAATTAATATGCTTTCTGGATGCTTGAATTGTTGATTTTAATGATATGGGTATGCATTTGGTGAGATTATATATTCTTGTGAGATAGTTTTGAATAGATATAAATGTTTACAAATACTGTATTGTTTCTTCCATTAGGATTTTCAATATCGGCTGCTAGATTGGCATTACCTGATACTGGCTATATTTCCTATGGGGAAATGGTGGATCAGGGTCAGTTGATCACTCAAGCAGTGTCGATCCCTGTCATTGGGGATGGTGATAATGGGTATGGAAATGCCATGAATGTCAAAAGAACAGTCAAGGGATATATAAAAGCTGGCTTTGCAGGAATTATACTTGAAGACCAGGTTTGTATTATATAATTAAGCATGTTCTGTTTGTATATGTGTGTATTACTGATCTATTGTCTCAATTTTTCCTGTTCTTTTCCCACTCTCATGAAGTCCATGGGAAGAGCTGCTTCTATTAATTTGATGTGGATATTATGTTAAAGTGAAACTGAAAAAGGTTGTTTTGAGTTTAGTCATGTTAATTAAAAAGATATCTTCTGATTCAATAGAAATTCTTCTTTCAATATTGGTGAAAAATAGCTTTGATCTAAGATTTTTTTTTCTTTTTCTTTTTAGTTGAAGAGTTTCCAGTAAAATTAAAGTAAACTAAAAGTTGTATTGCATATGCATATAGTAAAAAGAAGAATGTGCTTGAGATACATTGATCTCATATTATTAATTGTGCATGTCCGTTCTTCATATTTGAGGTTTATGATGGGGTAGGGGCAAAATTTATTCTTATTATAAAAGAAGGTGCACTTTCTGCTCCATATATGAATGTAGTTGATATAGAATTTCTGAGCAAATACTTGTTTGTCTTGAAAGAGAACATGAACTGTAATTAGAAGATTTGAATAAGATAATTTTGTCTCAGCTGTTTTCCTATCTAAAATTGGATAAATGACCCTTTGCAGCCCTGATCGCCTTTTGCAGATACATGATATCATATTTTTCATTCATAATTGTATTTAAAAAAATATATATTATATACTTCAGAAAATGAAGATTGTTTATTATTTAAGTTTGTTTATTATTTAAGCTGAAAATTTCTCTTTCTTATTTTTTCTGTTGCTTATAAATCTTACCATGTAAGGTATCTCCGAAAGCTTGTGGTCATACACATGGTAGGAAAGTGGTGTCTAGAGAAGAAGCACTTATGCGGATTAAAGCTGCCGTTGATGCCCGTGAAGAGGCTGGCTCTGATATTGTCATTGTTGCACGCACTGATTCTCGGCAAGCATTGTCCTGGGATGAATCACTTTGGAGGTCAAGAGCTTTTGCTGATGCTGGAGCAGATGTTCTTTTTATTGATGCACTAGCTTCGAGAGAAGAGATGAAGGCTTTTTGTGAAATATCTCCCCTCGTTCCCAAAATGGTATATTTTTTTTTTCCTTTGGTGTACACCGGATAGTGCATAATTTGTATATATGTATTCTTTAGATGTCTCCATGCAGATATCACATCTCAACCAATAAAATTTAACTGTGGTCAGATGCAGTTTATTATATGTGTGTAGCCTGGTCATCAAATTCTTTCTTTGGTTGGACGCACTAGTGCTCATAAATACCATTGAATTGTTGGATCATGTACCTTCTCATATAGTTAATCCGTTAACAGTGCTACATAAAAGTTTCTTTAAAAATGATGCTCCATATCTTCAGATACTCTGGTTTCCTTTCACTTGATACATTTTAATTATTCATTTTCTAGCTAAGTTTTCGTGAATCCAAGTGCTGCAAATAGTAGTTTATTTATCAGAATTTCGAGGGCATTCATGAAATCAAAATCCAATCAGTTAACAATCCCCTTGAAAAGGTTAAGTTGTTTTTTAATTTGTGAAGTTCAGATGATGGTGCTTACTTAGATTCATATTGAAAATCATGCTTTATGATGCTCACTTTAGAAGCAGCATTTAGTTTCCTTCAGCTTGACAGAATAAGTTGTGGAGATACCTAATGGTCTACTCAGTTTATTCCAAAAGAGCAACATGAGAAATTAAGCACAGCCCTTTCTCAAAAAGGGTGGGTTGATTAATAATAAAATTAATAGGCTGTACAGGAATGTTTGGTTGCCTTTAGTGGATGAAGTAGGATGAATTTGCTGAAGTTTTATAAGTTTACTAGAGGCATCCTCTTCTTTTCATGGATTCACCAGCCACAATTATTATCATCAGCACCTTCATAACTAACAATAATTGTTATCTCATTTTCTTCTGGCCAAGATATTCCTTAAATTTAATTGCTCTCTCATTTTCTTCTTGTTTTAAGAATACATCACCATTTTAGGATGGAGCTTACTAGGACAACCTGTTCTGCTTAAACCTCCTACTAGCTTTCTTTCCATTGGCTCAAAAGAGCATCATCCATGAATTTTCACTTTACTGTATTTTGTAAAGTGAAGTGATTATGCACTAACCAATTTGATACTTAAGCACTTTGATAAAACAGAGGTAGGAAAATAGAAGAAAGTTATACTTTAAGCTTCAATAGCAAATGCAAATTCGTATCCTTGTAAATTACAAGAGTTGTAGCAGTTACCATTACCATGTAAACCCGTGTGTTAATGCTTATGAATCTTTTATATGCCTATGCAGGCCAATATGCTTGAAGGAGGGGGAAAAACGCCAATACTCAACCCTTTGGAACTTGAGGAAATTGGTTATAAACTTGTAGCTTACCCACTTTCCTTGATTGGGGTATCTATAAGAGCAATGCAGGTAGGTGTTTATCCCCCTTTTTTTGTTGAACAACTTGGCAAAGCTGAATAAAGTTATTTATCTTGTTGTAACTGTGACCTATTTTGAACATCATGCATCATCCTCAACTGCATTAAACTAGTAGAGATGAATGATAGTGTTATTATTTCAGCCTGCAAGGAATAAGGGAATATGAATACTGATAATTACAATTTTGATTCTTGTGATTTGGAAAGTTTGTCGTTTATATAATTAGACTAGTTTGTTGTTTATATAATATGAATATAATTAGACTAGTTTGGTTACACGCTGTTCTGCTGCAAAACCATAATTTACATACTGCTATTAGGGATGACTTTTCAGAGAGCTATTTGCTCGAGTATTCCTTTCAGTTCTTTGGTTCTTTGGTTGAGCCCAAATAATAACAAAAGTCTATCAAAGCACCCCAAGATCCTTATTTTTCTACTCACTTGCAGGATTCACTAAGTGCCATTAAGGGAGGTCGAATTCCTCCTCCTGGAAGCATGCCTACTTTTGATGAAATAAAGGAGATCGTAGGTTTCAACACTTATTATGAAGAAGAGAAGCGGTATGCTACCAGCACCAATCAGATGCTGAGGCCAGGAGGTGAATGACAATTGAATCTCCTATGCCTTGAGCAATTTCATTTTTCTAGACAATATATGCTATGAACTTTGCTGAGATAGTTTTATCTGCTAAATTGGGTGTTTTTTAACTCACTGTCCCTGAACTTCACTTCAATCAAAAAAAAAAAGTTCTTTCAACTTCAATTTGCAATGTGTAAATCCTTCCATCCACTTAAATGTGGCTTCTTTAGTTATGAGAGGGAGAAAGAGGGAATGATGGGTAGAAATTGAATGGCGCAAACACAAAACATCCTCCTTTCTTGTACACAACACAAAATTTTGACAATCTTTTCCTGGTATTTCTTTGGTTTTCCTGGCTGAAATAGTTTTTGGGAGCAGAGAGAAACTCACATAAGGTAGGGAGGGATGGGAGAGGAAGAAAAATTACAATTCAGAAAGCCACCATGTCAAGTTGACAGAAGAATTTTATTGTTGCAAAATTTAAAACTGAGGATTTATTTTGACAAATTGATGAAGGTCAGCTTTTTTACTTTGTGCAAAACCAAGAACCTTCAAACAATATTGTTTTTGGCTTTTATAATTTAACTAAATTTACTTGGCTATTAGTGAATGCAATTGGTGAAAGTTGGATTTGTTAAAGCCTCCATCCTAAAGGCTTATTCTGTAGTGAGGCCTATTGCATTGATATCTCATTCAAAGAACTTGGTCTTTTCATCTTGGGACAATTTATTCAAAACTATCTCTCATGCGAACCCAGCAAAAACAGACATGAGTATGCTCTATGTTAACCAATAGATGAATTTGCTAGGTAATACAGAACAGGGACTGTGCAAATTGAAATGAAAGTTGGAGCAAATTAGTAAAGCCCTACCTGACCTTGTAGTCTACTTTAAAAATCCATCCCAAGAAGATCCATGCTGCATCGTATGGGCTCTTTAATCATGTGTTCTTTGTCTTGTTTTGAACTGTATTACATTTCAGGTAAGTCATCTCAAACTGTTTTTTTTCTGTCTGTCAACCTGCTGTCACACCATTTTAAAATATAGATTCAATCACCTGTTGCTAATTTTTATAAATATAGGTTATTCATCAGCCAGCAGTAATGTATATGGTATACAAAGGAGTTCAGCAGATACAGAGCAGAGAAGTCAAAGTCCTCAAGAACCTGTTGTTGAAGTGATAAGTCCTGATGCATATGGTAACTATCGTGCAGATGGTTCAGGAGGTCCTTTTTCTGGGATCTGGTCTCGGACATTGAGGGTCAAAATAACTGGAAGAGATGGATTTGAGAAACTTGATGTTAGGATTCCTGTAAGCATCTTTCCTCATCTGCAGCTGCTATAATAAAGTCCTGCATCTAGCATCTCCTTATAATCCAATCAAGATTGCTTCATCTTGTTTTTATTAGTTTACATATACATTGCCAGTATAATGAAAGCCAACTTTTCAGCCTTGTCACATCTTTTCTCTTCGTATCAGCTAACTGCGGGGATTATATCTTTTCCTTCGCTTGAATAATCTTTTTAAAGACAAAGTGCAATCTTTAATGCAAACCCGTTTGATTAATCAATATATCTGCACTGCTCATTACACTTGTTGATTTAATGATATGTTGATATGTTTTTTTCAATATATGAATTGATTACTATCATATTTATTTTAATTCATCAATGTTTATTATTCCTTAAAGCAAAATTTTTTCATTATAATGGATGTATCCCAGTTCTTTTTTATGTCTTCTTGTTTCTAGAGCCATAAGTTCATGAAATTTAAGGACTTAATGCTGATACTAGTAAAATTGCACATCTATCTTCCAACATAAATTGTGGCTGTCTACAGGTGCACGATACATTCTCTATTTGTTTGTTCTTGTTTCATGGAACTTGGTGCAAGATGAGATGACTGCTTATAGCTTATAGCACCAAGTAATATCTATTATCTGTACTACAAATATATTTTAGTTCCTAGCAGCATCTATCATGCATTCATTTTCTTTAAGACTTGCAATGTGTTATTCCATGTCAATCACCACATGCTTATCTCTTATGATGAAGTGCATTTATGAGTATTTGAACAGGGAAGATTTGTTTTCCTTGGAATGCAAAGAATTATTTTTCTCAATTTTGTGGTAATCATAATTTTTCTCTAGGTTTTTGCAAATTAAAATAAAATTCCTCTGCATCTGATGCATCCAGTACTTCAAGAAGTTGATATTCTCAATTTCTTTTAATTCTTTTTTCTTTTATATATATTGGCAGGCTGGGTTCTTGGATGGAATCACAAATATCATTCCAGGTATTATGAGTGTCTAAAAGAAATGCTTTAAATAACTATTTTGGATTTGAAACTTGAAACATGTAGAATGAAAAAACTGTTTTTATCCACAGCTTTGGGAGGTGTAAACATCAAAGAACTATTGGATGATGCAGCTGGAGAAGTGGGAGGGAAGTTGTTGTTGGACTTTAACGATACTGCGGGTGACAGGATTCAAGTCTTTCTTGAATGAACTCTCTCTCCGAGATCCATTAGAAGGTACTTTTCAAATTCAGATAAATTCTAAGTTTTTCCTTTCAATGAAAGTTGATATGTAGCACTGAACTGGTTAACCAATTTTGCTTCAGTTGGACTGTTCTATTTTACAAGCGGGTTTTTTTGGTGTTTTTTCTAAGTACTACAGAATACTTAAATTTGGACCAACCTATGCATGTCATCTTTGCATAGAGGCCATGTTAATCTTCTAATGTATTGTTCCAATTTTATCGGATGTCTCCAAAGGGCTATAAAATACTTATAATCATTTTCTTATTAATATTACGTGCATTCGAAAATCAACTATAGTTGACCAAAATTCAATTGTTATTCCCACTCCCAAATTTTGTGTGTATATATATATATATATATATATGAGAAACATTATGTGCATTTATTACATGTTATATCATAATAGTGGTTTCTCCCGTTTTAGCATAGAAAAGGAACTGAAATCGATCAAGATGTTTTGCATTCAGATAGAGTTAAATGCTTTTGTACTTTAAAAAAGGCCCCGTGGGGGAGGGGGGCCGGGATGGTTTCACATGTTTGGGTGGCACCTCATTCTTCCATACGTCGGAGTTAGCATGCCGGCTAAATTTTTCAGTAGGATTATTTAAGAATTCCAGCCGTAATGAAAAGTTAAATTTCAAGATTTGAATTAATTTTCTATTATTATGGTATAAATTGGTGGCCGTGGGTGAAATTAACGTCTCCATGCCCACTAAATTTCCTTCTTTTCGTCGAAAGCTATAGGCATCAGATTTTGTAGGAAGGTAGCGAAGTCCGTAAATTCAGGATCAAGATATAGCGCACGGTAAAAACTATATAAAATACTCCATTTTGTCAAGTAAGTTTTACAAGACACTAAAACCTATTTATTTGTTGAAAACACATTTTTAATGAATCCACTCTCATTTTTGGACCGCTGAGTGTAGAGGATGCAATGCATATTTGGACTCTATATTAATTACATTAAATTTTAATATAATACTTTTCATTTGAATTATCGTATTTGTGCTAGAAATTAGAATATTTTTAAATTATTATATTAATTGACAGAAATGAAAATTAATTATAGTTTAAGTGGTTGAATTTTCCTAAAATAGTTGTGGTTTTAATAATATGTTCTAGGGAATTATGTGGTTGTGAAAGAATGTGCAGAAAAGCAATATTCAAAATATTTATGTGAGACACTTATGATGTTGTTTCCATAAAGTTTAGGGGTGTGCATCGGTCGGGTTCGGGTGAACCCGATTAACCCGAAATTTACATATTTTCTTCATCTGATCCGATCTTATATAAATATCGGGCTTCTATCCGAACAATCTGATTTTTTCGGATCCCTACCCGAACAATCCGATTAACTCAAAATTAATTTTTTTAATTTACATATTTAAATTAAAATCTCAAATTAATACAAATAAATAATATTAAATATAATAAAAAATATTTTAAAAATACAACAAACTAACAATTTCAAAATTACATTAAATATATATTATATAATAATTAATATTGTAAAAAATTTATAATTTTTTTATTTATATATTTAATTTTCGCGTTGTTTGGGTTAGTTGGGTTTTATCTGACCCGACTCGAAATCCGATTAACATATATATCAAAAACCGATCCGATCCTAACAATCCGATTAATTCCACCCGATTTTATCGATTCGGTTCGAATTGATCATGTTGATCGGGTCGGTTTGGTTTTTGCACACCCCTAATAAAGTTCCAATTACTTATGCCCTCTAATAAATTTATAATTTGTGGTACAATGTAATAAATGCATTTGCAGCTTAATTAAGAAGGTTGTGTCGAATTTTGTTTTTGTTATAATACTCCTATATATGCAATAGACATGTATTTCGGATTTTGGTAACTCTATTCTCTCTCTTTTGTTACTATTTTATGTTCATTTATCTTTATTTTCATCTAGAGGTGACAAATGAATGGATTTAAATTAAATCATAAATGAGCGGATCATAAATAAGCCAGAAAATATGGATCATAAATAAGCAAATGTTTAAATAGATTGGACGAGTTTGGACTGATTTATGGATTTAATGCATATTGGTTAATTTTTAATTGGCTCATCCATTCTTATTTTATTTTTTCATCAAAATTATTCTAAAAATTTTTAAATATTATAATTAAAATATTTTTAAAATTTTAAGTCAATCGCAATTCTTTTTGATAAGTTTCAGGACATAGAAATATTTTTGGTTAGTTCGAAATTCCTAAATTTTAAAAGTGTCCAAAATTGTACTTTTCACTTCTAGAAATTAATATTTATTATTCTAAAAT
This sequence comes from Excoecaria agallocha, assembly GCA_037975025.1. Classification (NCBI taxonomy): domain Eukaryota; kingdom Viridiplantae; phylum Streptophyta; class Magnoliopsida; order Malpighiales; family Euphorbiaceae; genus Excoecaria; species Excoecaria agallocha. The sequence goes on along the minus strand of CM075812.1, from coordinate 38,567,147 downwards.
ATTTCATGTAATCGAAATAATTTTTGAAAATTCATGGAATATTTTTAAGCCAGTCAAAGTTAGTTTGATCCATTTTCAGTCCCGTGTCTTATTATTTTTGACTTTTGGATAACTATTTGATCTCAATTTCAGCTCAAATTGTAATTACCATATTCATCATGAATTATACTTTTTAATGCCGACATAAAATTTTTCTAGAGCTTGGTGAGCCCATTAGATCTAGATGTGGATCAATTTATTTGACTTATTTTTTTTAATAAAATTAACACTTTTATAAAATAACGTGATACAAAAAAAATAGTGCTATAAAAATATTTGTCCAAATATATTGGATAGGTCGAATGGATCAAATGGGCCAGATGGATCATATTATGGTCTAGACGGGTTGTATGTAGCCAAGATGTGAATCAACTTATTTGACCTTTTTTTTAATGAAATTAATACTTTTATACAATAACATGATACAAAAAATACTTCATTAAAAAAGCGTTGGTCCAAATGTATTGGACAGTCCAAATGAATCGAGTGGTCTCGATGGGTCATATTGTGGCCCAAATGGATTGCATGTAAGTTAGATGTGGATCAACTTGTTTGACCTATTTATTTTAATGAAATTAACATTTTAATATAATAAGGTAATACAAAAAATACTGTAATAAAAAAATGTTGATCCAAATATGTTGGATAACCCAAATGAGTCGGTTGGTCCAAATGGATTGTATATGGCGCAAATATAAATCAACACCAAGGGTTTTTACGATATCGTAGAGAACGAGGTTAGAAACAAGAGGGTTAAGCTTCATTAGCAAAGCAAATGGCTAACCGATTTTGTCGGCAGCACCAAGGATAGCTACCTTGTAGTCAGGAATGGACTTGGAGGCGTAGCCACAGCTGAGGAGGAGGGAAGAAGAGGTAGAGTGAGTTAGGGATTTGATGGATCTGAAGAGTGAGGACAATTTTAGTTTTATTCAGAGGTTCTAAACATAGACTTTGTTGTATTTTTCGGTTGAACCTTTTCCACCGTAAGATGGTATTACACATAGTACTATTTATTGATCTAATGGATAAGAAAAAAATGAAAAGTATCAAATACCATGACAAGAAATTAAAGAAATGGGAATTGAGTTTTACCGAATTTAGGAGGTTTTTAAATGTAATGAAATAATCAAATTTTACACATTGTACTATTTATAAATCATTATTAACTTAATCATGTAATGAAATAATCAAATTTTATGTTATAATATATCATACATTAATTATAAATGCATTATCAATGGATCTAATGTGGACCATGTAATGAATTTGAATTATAAATAGATTAGGTCATAATAAATAATGAGAGCAAAACAGTATTTTTCTAAAAAAAATTGGATGTTCGGTAAAAGTTTCCAAAATTGTATGAAAATGAAAAATAAAATAATAGTCTACTTTGTTGGAGGCGGGTCCAAACAAGTATGAGTGACTATGTAAAATTTAATTATAAAAATCTTTCAACTTACAGACTCTAATTTTATTTTAGGTCTTAAATTAAAAAAAAAGTCTAGCCAAATTGATACCTAACTTTTTAAAATTTATCAAATTTAGTAATCTATTAATTTTTCAACAAAAAAAAATTTATGGTATAACATTAAAATAATCTAATATAAGTATAATAAATAAACAATGAATAAACACTGAACTTTCAAGATTATTAATTGCAAACTAGCCACGCCATTAAAAGAAATCAAAAAAAGCATTTCAGAAAAAAAATGTAATGTAATATTAAAATTACTGCAGTAAAAAATATGATGACCTAAACAAGTTATTTTTAGGTTGGTCTAATGGGTATCATAGCCAAACCCATTAGACATTTTGTAGGATGCCCATTGGGCATTATGCCAAATCTAAATGGGTCAAATATTTAGTAGATCATTTTTGGATTGGTCCAATGGACCTTTTCTGTTGGGTTGCGTTTAGATCTTTTTTTTTTTGTGAAGTTTAGGATTTAGGATTTGTGCCAATTTTGCCAAGTCTATTTCCATCTAATGAATGAAGAGAATAAGATGGGGGAAGTTATATATACAGGATGAGAGGACTAATGCTAAACAAAAATTCTAAGACTATATTTGGTATGATGTGATGTAATGTAATGTAACAAGAAATGTAATAAATTGAAAAATGAAATGAAATGGAATAAAATGGAATTATAATTATATTTGGTTGCATTAATAATGTAATGTAAATAATAATATATTTCTATGTTTGGTTGGATTATATGCATGCATTGAGATGTAATTATATTTATCAACTAATTTTTTATATTATTATTTTATTTTATTTTATTTTTTATAATTATTTTATGTTATATGAGATCATTAAGTAATTTTAATTATTTTACATGCTTATATATTTATTATATTATAAAAATACAAAAGTCCGAACTTAATATTATTATTGTTTTTGTTGTTAAAAATGCAATATCATATAAAAGTACAATTCTATTAAATTATAATATTATTTTCCAAAAATAAATTGTACTAATTTATATTAAATTTTAAATCTAATATTTAAAGTAAAATTAATTAATGTCAAATAAATTGCCTCGTAAGACTCAAACCACCAACTATATCTCAATTAAACAAAACCTCCAATTCAACATACAATTACCATCAATAATCAAATGTCCCCATCTCAATAAGTTCTTTTGACCCAACAACAAGCTTTTCATTTGAGTTCTTTTGATACTATAGATCTTATAGTCGACCCAGCTATCCACAAGGCCCTTCATCATTGTAAGGACCCAATCATGACCCTAAGAGGATTATTGCTAATTAATAAAGACTATCGTTAATTAAAGCAAAATTGAATTATTTTATAATTATCGAGGTTAAGTCACAAGAGGGGTATTTTGGTAATTTTAACATGTAAGTATATGAGTTAAGTTAAAGTAAAATTTGAGAAAAGGATACAATTGAAGTGAATTAGAAAATCTTGGGGTTAAGTTGGAAGAAATTGAAATAATGGGGATTTATTTGTATAAGGGTGTAGTGGTAATTTCCTTAGGGAGATATTTACCCCACCAACTCCTTTACTTTAGCTTCTTGGAGAAGGAACTCTTGGAGTTTGGAGAGGGGGAATCGACAAAGGCAAGGGGGATCTCTCCCTTTCTTTCTTTCTTTCTCTCTCTCTCTCTCTCTCTTTCCTTTGCTTTGTTGATTACGGGTTGGAGATGAGCTAAGGTTTGTGAGCTAGCATCAAAGGTGATGTTTCCCTCTTGCTTTCTTTTTTTGTGCTTTGTATTTCACTTCTGGATTTAGGGTTAAAGGGTTTATGACTATTATCTTCTTATATGAAAGGGAAAGATAATCTCAAGAATAGGTCAATGGATGTTGAAGGAGATGAAGCTTGAATAAAAGGTACGGGAAAATTGGTTATGAGTGGTTATTGTACATGTTTTTCCTCACTTGCTATATGTGTTTTCTTAGTTGAGATTACAAGCTCAAAATAGTAAATAAGATGAGTTTTAAGGATTGAAAACTTAGATGAGCATTTAAGGAAGTTGGGATAGGAGATCTAGGGTTTTAATGCATGTTTTGCTTAATTGGGGTCTTTGGGTTTTGTGGCATTCTCCCATACGTGGCCATGTGTGTGTTTCTTCTTCAAAACACACGGCCACGTGTGTGTTTTAAGAAGAAAACACATGGCCACGTGTGCTTCTTCTTCAAAATGCACGGCCATGTAGGTTTGCTTCATTTCTTATACTCGGTCACGTGTGTGTCTCTTCTGTGTTTCTTCTTCAAAGCACACGGCCATGCAAAAGGCTTTCTTCTTCCAGTACACGGCCACGCCTAGCTTTCTGCCTTGTTGTTCCTCACCCATGCATGACCACGCATGGGAAGTTCCTCACCCATGCACAGCCACGCATGAATGTCTCTTCCCCAATGCACGACAACATACTTCCTCTCTTTTCCTTGCTTGGCCGCATATGCCTTTTCTCTATTCTTCTGCACGGCCACTTGGCCATGCAACTCATGTAAATGCACGACCACTTGACCTTTATTTCCATGAAATATACAGTCATTTGTGCACTATTCTCATTAATTTTTCTTCTCCCCAAAATTATAGTTCATTCATAAATTGTGAACCAGTATTTTATAGTTTGTGCATATGAAGATATTGATATGAATAGGGTGAAATGAGCTAGCAATAAGAAATGTTGATTATGGTTAAGTATTCAAGTGGTGAGTACTATGTTAATTGATTAGTGAGGAATGATTATAGTTCTAAAAGTCTTTCCAATGCTAAGGTTTAAAATAAGATATAGTTAAGCAAGACTTGCTTTGCATGACTACGACAGTTAATATGCTAGTTGAATATTGATGGGCTAATAAATCATGAAGTCTCTTTTATTGATAAAGACTAGAAAGACCTAGTTTATAAAGACCTGGCTATCAAATGAAGTAACAATGAAAGATTTAGAATAATAACCCATTGAAACAAGGAAACATATTCACTTGAAGGCTGATTTTGAGGGTTTTGTCAAGGGCACTTTGTATATGAACTGTTTTAAGTAGAATGTGGTTTAGTGCATAACGCGCACAAAACTAAGTAGAGTAAGGAGCAACCTTAAACCCGTATGCTAGTTGTCATGTCCTATAAAGTTGGGATATGGTATGTACTCTATCATAGTAAATGATTTTGCTCAATATTACATGCTAATACTCCATTGCAATGACATGATATAGTCTGTGGCAATTAGAGGGTAGTGGTAAGGTTGCATGTTTAAGCTAAGAAGGGGTATCATGCAATGCACTTAATCATGAATGATAGGAGTTGGTTATACTCCAAGTCATAATGAAAAATAATAATTAGCCTAGATGTAAGAGAAAACTACTTGCCTGGCTGTTTATATCCTATGACTTAAATAGGGAAACCCAATCTGCAAGTAGTGTGCTACTCGCAAGATGGAATACTTTTGCATATTTTACCTGGGTATAATATGTTATACGATGAAAAAAGTATTAATAAGCTGTTGAAGCATACATGATGGGGTTAAGGTAGATAACCTGTTGTCCATGTTCTAATAGACTATAAAAGTGAACTAAAAGATGAAAGTTGTACAAGTGTCGATCTTAATTCAAAAGATAACCTACTCGTATTCTTATATGGATCATAATTGCATGAGTATTTTTTAAAGTAATTATTCATTAATGGTGGCAAATAACAACAAGGTACGCAACTAAGAATTATTTATGTGTTATGTAAGTTTATATGGTATAATTGATTTGACCATGCTATGATGAGTAGTCTGTGTCATAAGATGAACAAATATGAGAACCCCAAATGTATGAATTGCTATGATTATATATATATGGACATGCATATAATCTTAGGAAGACTTTTAATTACAAGAACTACACTTTTACATTTATTTTATTGACTTCATGCATAATGCTAGGTATGACAAGATTAACCAATGAAAGTAATACTTTATTGTGTTTGCATTATCATGTAAATTACTATGATATGTATGAAGGATGTTTATACAACTATGTGATTACATGATCTGCAACCATGTATATTGGAGTCTATTGCTCAACATTGATATATGATAAGAATAATATGCACTCTTTTATGAAATGTGTCTTTAAGCCAAATGACGTACTAAGTAAAGAAGAATATGTTGAATTTGAATATGCTTAAGAATGGTAAAGCCTACGGGTCTTAGTTCAGTTGTGAATTAGATAGGCATGCCTAGAGGGATACAGTTGCAGCTACCATAGTTGACCCCTTTTGGGTCTTATTCCTTAATTGAACCATTGTTTGACCCCGTTTGGGTCCTTAGTTTGTTCCTTGCTGGAACTATTGCTTGACCCCGTTTGGGTCCATTATTTGATATCTTCAGATATCCATAGTTCGATATCTTCGGGTATCCATTGCTCCCGTTATCCATCCTTGGAACTAGTACTTAGGCAGGCTATCAAAGATGATAAAATGTATATAACATAAAGAAAATATGTAATGATTGCTCCATTTATATGATGTAAGCATGATGAATGGCCTATTATGGTATAATATCCTAATTCTTGATGACTTTAAACTGTTTCTATGAAATGAAATGCCATATTATGTGTTACATGACTATGATATCTCACATTTATTATGAAGAAGGTTCTCATGTGAGTGCCGTTATGAGCTAGGCTCACCAATGGGCTCCATGGTGAATAGTTTAGCCATTTGAGCCACAAGCTTACAATATTATATTAAAGGTTATACAAACCACAGTATACATAATGATTTTCATGTATATGGAAATTATAGTATGTTGCATATGATATGAGGACTTGGTCCATTAATCATGATATGTGGCACCTGTTCGTTGAAATGGCATGCAAACCCGTTAGTATGTGTATGAACATTTCACATGTATCCGCATATGTATAATTCTGATATAAACCCAAATGCAAACTATGATATACTTGATGTGGTATGAAGTCTTAAATTACAATGATAAGATAGTGTTAAGGAATAAGTGTGTATGAACCCGAAATGAGAATTAAGTGAAGATATATGAATAAATCAAGTATAACAATAACTTTACGGTTGTTAAATGGCATAAACACTTCGAAGTGCATAGATTTAATATTGAATGCAGGAATTATGTAACGATATGATTAATGCATTAAGTTAACATTTTGTACTATCAACAACCCAGATGCATGAATTATAGAGTAGTAAGGATTAGGAATGGTATAAATCAAGCTAGTTTTTGGAAGAAAGGAAGTAAACTTATGATAGTAATTTGACAAGTTCCGAGATAAAATAATTTACAGAATGCTCTAGACGTTGGTAAGCAGGGTTTTATTATTAAGTTTGGGGACTTCCCCAATATGTCTATTGTGATACGATCAATATAATAGACTCATATGTTATCCCGTGCTATTGTGAAAGTTTACATGATGAGATGAATTGCGTAAAGAGGTTATGTTCATGCATATAGAGTTTTGTTCCCCACTAAGCTTTATAGCTTATCACGAGTTTGTTTATCCATGTAGGTTTCAAGTTCAGCTCCAGAGGATCGAGCTAGATGCAGTTGCCTTGAGGATTTCGAGATTCTTGAAGGCCATTTATGTTATAAATTTTTAATTATAAGCTTGATTATTTTATTGTGGCATGTAATTATGGCTTGTTCTATTATTATTATTATTATTATTATTATTTTTGCCTGACTTTACTAGGTTTATGATGATGATGATGATGAATGATGGTTATTGACCGGTTTCTAGCAAGTATACTAGATCGGCTAGTAATACAGAAAAATATAGATTAAAGCCCCAAAATATCGTACCCAAGGGAACATGGATTGTTAAGAATAATATCTATGTATGAATTAAATTAATTCGAGATTGTTTCCCAAATGTTTTTAATTTAAAGGTAAAAATTAAACAAAATAAACAATTAAACAAAACCAAAGCTAAAACATGAATTAAAAACAAAACAATAACTGAAATTATCTTGCTAAAGGAACTATCCACCTTAACTTTTATTGTAATGACTTAAATTCAATATAAACACCAGTGATTATGGAAAAACTAGTAATAAAGCAAGATATCTTTATTCAAGTATATCATTCTTAGTATTAAACTCATAGACAAATCTAATACTTAGCATGAAAATCTAGTTTTAACTTCCTAAATATTCATTGAAGCCTTTCTTAAGTGATTCAACTCCAATTTATTCTTAGTTCCTCCTCTCTTAGTATTAACCAATAAAATTCACACATAATCATCTCATATTTTGGATAATAATCAAGCATAAACATTAAAGAGTCAATCCAAGAACATACAAATCATTAACTCTATCAAAACCAATTTTTAGTTATTTATTCAATAAACCAACAATTAATCTCAACACAATCAAAGATAAGAATATGCTTAAAACCAAGAAATAATCAACAAATATTGAAAATTAAGCTTAAAATAAAGTCATAACAATGAAAATATAAGATTTCTAGAATCCATTAGCAAAAGAAGAAAAACTATTTACTAATCATATTTAAAAACTAAAACAAACTTGAAAAACTTAAACAAAATCAAAAGGAAAACTAAAACTAGAAAAACAAAGTAAAACTAAAACTAAAGAATTCTTCTAATTGGTCTCTAATTCCCTAATTGATCCTTTTCTTGGTATTTTGGACTGTTATTTATAGGCAAAATCGTATTAGATTCCTTCTTAAATTCCAGACATAGAATAGGAAGTGAACTCTGCTAAAACAAGAAGCTCGAGAAAATCCTTCGCGAAGTGGGAGTCTTCATCACGTGGCCACATTTCTTCATGTGCATTTCTACACGTGGTCACATGTCCTATTGTTCTTCCTCACACGTGGTCACGTGTGGACTATGCCTTGTGTCACACGTGGTCACATGTTTCCTTTGGTTTCTTCACCTGCTCTTTCACGTGGCCATGGGTCTTCAATCTTCACTCCTTCACGTGGCCACGGGTAGATTTCTTCAATGATTTCCCGTGGTCATGTGTAAAGGTTAACACTCAATTTTCTTGCATCAATTCTTCATATTTGTAGTTTTGGCCCCAATCTTTGCCTTTTTTGCAATTAAGTCCTTTTTCTTACAAATTAACCCTGAAAACACCAAAATTTATAATTAACTCTAAAAACATAAAACTAATAAATTAAACTCAAATTAAACCTAATTAATACAAAATTAACCTAATTAAATACCTAAAAACATACTAAAAACTCTATATAAATCACCATTATCAGTTATCCATGGTAAAGGAATTAAGATGTTACAATCATGCCTTGTGTGAATTCAACAATATCAATCTTAAGGCACTGTATCCACTAGTCCTTGATACTATCGAGTCATCTTGCTAACCAAATTATTTTGATTCACTATTTCAGGATTCTCAAGATCCATATCTTTCTTTGGATCTCTTTGATAATAATTTCACTGAACCAAATGACCCTACCACTTAGGATTATCTGTCGGCCTTTGAAAAAGAAATTGAATAGAAACTCCACCATGATAAAGACAAAAGAAAAGCAAAAGTTGAATTTGATTGGTATCCATCCCTAGATGACACTGGCTTAAAAGACATAAACATGTCACCGTCACATGAGCCTATCAAGAAATGATGTTGTGGGCCCCGCCAGAATCTTATCTTATCTTAGATAAAGTAACTTTAGTAAAGTATCTTTTAAGATGTAAAGTAGATGTTATCGTATTTTATCTTGTAAAAAGTAGTGCTTATCTTATCTTTAGTTAGTGTTTGCTTATGTAAGCAATGATGTCATACTCCACTAGTTGAGGATTTATATAAGTGTGTTGTAAATTCGGAGAACTTAAGTTAAGTCTTTAAGTCTTTCTTAAGTCTCTTCATAAGAAATAAACATTATGAGTTTCTAAACTTTTCTTTTCTCTTATCATTACTCTCTTCTTTAAACATCAATTTGGAATCCTGATATTAGTTTTCGGGATCTATGAATCTAGTTTTGGCCTAAGAGGATAGCCCTTTCGGTGGCATGGCATGTGAAGCCAGTGATTTAGGACAGTCACAGTTGGCCTTAGTTAGGTTCATAATCCTTGGTATATTGGTATCAGAGCCATCAGATTGTTGTTTGAAGTTAAAGTAATGGTAAGAGATACTCACCTATATCATGTCTATAACCAAAGCTCCGTCTTCTCTTTCACTTTCTTTTAAACCTAAAACTATTTAGAAAATAAACTACCTGTATGAACTCTCTTTCTTATATGACTATCAAAAGGTCCAAGATTCTTAGCTCCTTTTCCTTAACCCTTATGATGCTTTTGCTAAACACTGTTCTAATATTTTCTCTAGCATTAAAACCTTTATTTGAAAACCAAAATCCCAAGCCAAAGAATATATTCAGTCTTCCTTTTTCAACTAGTGTTCTATAAAAGCCACAAGCCAATAACATTTTATTACTTTAGAAATTCCTTTTAACTTTCTTTTTACTTGGCTTCGACCAGGTTTAACCCACATCCATTTTGGTGCAATCCGTATTGTTGTCACTTATCATGGCAGAAAAGGACTTTCAATCTTTGCTCGTATTGCTCTTTTTGATTCAAGATATTTGGAGTACCAACAAGCCGTTATTGGTACTGTCCAGACCTCTTTCAATGCTGGCATTGTCATGTTTACCTTTTATCCTAATTTCAACATAAGGTTAGAAGATTTTCATGTCTTTGATAATTTGAAAGTCCAACTAAAGATTACTGATGTTGATTTAGTTCAAACCATTGTTGTTGCCACTTTACATTACTAGATGATCTATCATATCCAGAATCATGCTCTAGATATGTCACTTCCTTGCTCTAATGATGCTTTAATGATTATTGCCAATTCTACTCAGGTTCCCACCTATGTACAAATTCCCAAATAGCTTACCAAAGAAGAAATCTTGGAGTACTTCCCTCAGTCGTGGCTTAACAGCTATGAACATATTCATCAGTAGAAACAGCCAGTCCAGTCTACTAAGCCTATCTTTATTAAGAAAAAAAATGGTTTAGTTAAAACATGATTTTGTCCCCCAGATGAGGATCTACCTAAATCCTCCACTACTTCTGTGTTCTCTACTCAATTCATGTTGCAACCTTTTTCCACTCTTTAATAAGAAAAATGTTCCTATTCAAGCTTTTGGCACAGATAGACATTTTATTTATGCTTTTAAGTGTGATGGTCATTGTTTTTGGGGAGAATGTGATTGTGATGATTGTTATGAAGCATCCATTGAAGCAAATCTCAATGATAAAGACACCTAAAGGCAACAAAGAAAGGTGAAGAAGAAAGTTTCTTCTGAAGTAAGGTTCCAGGATCACTTTGATGAAGATAATGATCCTTCTATTAGAACTCTTGGCCAACCTTTTGGAAAATATGATTATGCTGTTCATCACTCTCTACCTCCACATTTTAAACCCTCTTCACCACCTTCATCTCTTTCCCCATCACCCTGTAAACCTGAACCAAAACCTTTTTAGGCTAAGCCACAATCTTGTGCTTCTCAATCTCTTATCTAACAGCCATAGCCTATTCAACTAGCTCCTCTTATTTTCATGTTCCAACCCACTGCTCATTACACCAATGACTTCCTTCTAAGAAATCACCAACCCAAACACCAAAGTTTATACTACCCCTTTTGTCAAATCTCTGGGTGTCACTCCTGAAGGAGTCCCTTGATCTATTCCTCTAGTTGAAGCTGTCTTGAATTGGCAATAATAAAATGCTTTAGCATAAAACAAAGTACTTCACCAACTTGAAACTAAAGTTGATCATGTTTCTTCTCGTTTTGATACTTTGGATTCTAAGATCTCCAATCAAAATTTTGTTGCATATTAATTGCTCCTGCGTCTTCAAACCCAAGTTGCAGAGTAGGACAAACAGTTGGTGTCTTCTGTTGTAACACCCTCTATACAATTTCAAGTCCGTGTTATTTTATTAATATTTCTACTATAGTTAATTTATTATCTAAATTTGAGAAAATCCGGTTGCATAACGACTTAATATTCATACTGCCCAAACTTGCAACATTCAAATTACACTCCAAAAAATAAATCATTCCTCCAACTCCTAAACTTTAATCAATCAACACAACACTTCAATATAATTCATTACACAGTCAACTAAAGGCATCTCTTCACGCACACCAACGGTAAATTCTACTATAGTCATAAGTTATTACAGATAACTTCATAAGATACTTTGAAAATTTTACAAAATTTTTACAACCCAAAACATAATAAAAGTTCTTCTAATCTGTACATGCCACTATTGATATCCAGTGTCGGCTGGCTACACCTGTCCTTGTGTGCAGTCACAGTAAGCTACATGCTAAGCAATGTAGTCGCTTAGTGGTTGATACATTTACATAAAATTTCACTTAACATATATATATATATATGTCATGCAATTAAATCAATTAATTTCTTAATATTTTAAGTAAATTTCCAAGTTTCATAAATTTCATATTTATTCTCCTTATATTAAAATTTTCTCCTAATTGGCTCAAAAATTTTCTTTTACATCTAATTTCGTAATTTCACCATTTTGAGTGAAAAATTTCAATTATACCCCTAAAGTTTGACTTTATCAATTTGGGCCCAACCTGTACTTTCATGTCTCAGCCTCAGGTTACATTGTACGCCGGGTCCCTTGTTTTGGATTTTTCGGTCTCGATACAATTATCCTTTTATACTTGTTATTGAATTTCCTCGCCCTATTCAACTCCTATTTTTCCGAAATTTAACCTAGGGTAATTTTTCATGCTTTGTAACTTAATATGCATGACAAATGTAAATTTGGGGTGTTACATCTATTGCCTAACATATTTATGATTCTACTTTCACTCACAAGGCTTTTGAAGTACAACACCTTAAGGCATAAATTGCTAGAAATTGCATCTATATTTTTATAAATTTTAATATACTGTATTTAGTTTGCATGGAAAAGCTGTTAGTGTAAGCCCTAGCCCCAATACATTGTAATAAAATACTTAGTTAATAAAATGAGGCATTTGTTTTATCTTTTGTATTCCCGTGCATGTCAATTGATAAAACTATCCAAGAATGTCGTTTCGGTTTAAGTTATCATGTGTGAGGCACATGGATTGTAAGACCTTGAAACAAATGGGACTTCATTCTAAATATCCCTAGTCAATCATTGTTATGGGAATAACAAATGAATTAAGACTAGTATGCTCTCTCTGATATTATGAGTTCTGTCTTACGGATCATTAGGACAAGAGTGTCAATCAGAGATCATAGATACATGTTAAAAAACATGGTATCTGGATTCGATCCGCTCATGAGAACACTACATGGTACAAGTCATAAGTGTTTCTCATATGCAAGTTTTGTATCGGAGTTCTTAGACCTGAAATCTCTATGAAACTCTTTATGAATTACTGTGTACTTTGACATACACCTAACGTGCTCGTAACAGAGTGACAAGTACGGGTATGATTGGGTATGCATTGATTCATGTTAGAAAGCATGAGAGAAGTAAAGGGATTACCCCTCTCGATAAGAGAGAAAATATCACCGGCCACTTGATCAGTGAACTGAGAAGTGTATGGCCATACCGAGATGGAATAATGAGTAATCATTATTTATCTGAGAGTTCAGTGTCACTAGAATATCAAGAAAGGAATTAATATATATAAGGATGACTAGTTCCATGCCTTATATTAATTCTAATATTTAAGGGTAAGGGACTATGCAAAATTGCATTAGGTCACTAAATGCCATATGTATTTTCATTTAATTTGGATTGCTATAATATCTTGCTAGAGAATATATATAGCCTTTGAATTAATTTATTAATTCATTGCCAACATTAAATGGACCTATAGGATCGCACACAAAGCATTGGGCTTAAAATACTTACATTAAGTATTGGGCATTAATTTGGGCTTTTAATTAAAGTCAAATTAATGTATGTAATGGGTTATAAAATTGCTATTGGGCTTTGGTCCATGAGAGAGAGAAATTCAGCCCATAAGGTTTTAATTTCAATTAATTAATTATCTTGTGTTAATTAAGTTAATTGAGTATTAAAGCCTAAAGGAATTTAAATTAAATCAAATCACTTATATAATTAATGAAGTGGCCGAAATTCCAAGAGGGAAATCAAGGAATTTCGGCAAATGTTGTTTATTTAATTAAGTGATTTCATTTAATTAAATGTCTTATGTTTTATTTCAAATTTGAATTTTAAATTCAAAGGAGTTTAATTCAAAATATATGACTTATCTTTAGGAAGTGATAGAGTTTGAATTAATTATCTTAAGGTAGTAAATTCAGATGAAAACACTTGCCTAAAAGATAATGATATATAAAGAAATAAAACCCTAGGAGCAGAAAAGAGAAGAAGTTGGCGCAAACCCTAGTTCTTCTATGCAATTGGCGTGAATTTCATCTCTTCCTCTCTCAATTCTTTTGGCCCAATTTTTCACAAGGAGAAAGGATAGTTCCTCATTATCTTGTGTTCTTGGGTAGTGATAGCAACCTAAGAGAAGTATAAAATCAACTTTTTTAGCTTCAATCCATAGCCATTACACAATACCTTAAAAGAGAGCTAGCAATCTCGATTTTAAGCCGACGGTGCAATTGTGTGTGTGAGAATAGAGGGAGTGGCATAAAAGGCTATTCCTTGGCATTGGTGATCGAGATCTAAGGTGGAAAAAGTCATCTTAGTTGCTGGCCATCACCGAAATCAATATCTAAAAGGCATCTTAACTTGTAAGTTCTACAACCTAAAATTGCATGTTTTCGTTCCTAGTTTTGGATATGTATGGTATGTATGATAAAAATTTTTGTTTTTCTGCTGTGCTATCATGATTATCATACCATGTCATATTCCTTCAGTGGTATCAGAGCCTAGACATGCTTATTTTAGTGCTTTAGATGCATGAAAAAATTAATTAAAAATCGTTATTTTGAAAACATGCAAATCAGAAATTTTCTGTTTTGAGTTTTTTGCATTGTTTTGGTGTAAAAACGATTTTAATTGATTAGATAGGTATTATAATTAATATGACATGTTAATATACTGTCCTAAGATGTTATAAGGGCTGGTAATGGTCGGATTTAATTATTTATACCTGATGGTACATGTTAATTATGAAACTAGGTGCTACTTGGCATGTAAATTGCTAGTTTAACAACTAGTTTTCAAAATTATATGTAAAATTGATTTTGGCATGTTTGTAAGTGATTTTAAATATTAAATATCAGGTCTGGACATATTTTAAATTTGGTTATAATTCTGGTCCATGACAATTTAATTGATTAATTTTAAAATCACTTAAAACTATGACTAGTTTGTGTTTGTTACATGTTTAATCAAGATTGTTTATTTTGTTTTGATTAAAATGGTAAAAACACATTTAGATTAAAATGGTACAGAATATTAAATCAATATTTATGGACTTATTTAGATTATTAAATGACTCATAAAATTGATTTAAATGTTTGTGCATTTCATGGCATTACATAAGCATTAAACAACTAGTTTTTGTTGTTTGTTTGTTTTTTTGCATGAATGCCGTGTACCATATATGTGTTCTTCATGATTTTATATTTTAATTCATGTTAGCACATATTATATGCATTTTTAATGTTTATGGACTGTATGACATAAAATTAAAAATGGCAAAATTGGAAATTATACTAGAGTTGATTTATAGCACAAATCTAACTAGTTTGTGTTTTGGGCTTTTAAGAGAACTTATTCAATAAGAGGATTGAGTCCATTGGGCTTCGGCCCAGGCCCATCACGGGGTCATCTCTTAAAGGTTCAAGTACACAATTTCCATTAATGGGCTTGGCTAAACTAATTAAAATTGGACTTTGTTTGATCCATGAATGCTATGTATATTTATTTGCTTGTTTGGTGTGATGAATGGATATGCATGGTGCATTCATGGGCCCTGGGTTTTTGTAATTAAATATGGCCTGCGTGCCATTATATTTTATTGTAAAAGTTTCATTTATTTCTTAGAATAAAATTTATTTGAAGACTTTGTAAATCAAGACGAAGCCCACCGGAGTGGAGAATCCCAACTCGAAGATTCTTATGTAATAGTATAGAATCTTAGTTGTAGGTTTTTGGGCCCATGTTTGTCACGCTTTACTTTATGCAATTATATATATATGAATGCTATGTATGGATGACAAAGCGTATGCCATGTAAGCCGTAATAAATTGAATCCCTACAAATAGTAAGTCACAAAGTTGCCTTCCTAATTCGAAGCATGTCAAGGCATCGATCATCGATCACGTAAACTAGGAGTCCTAGATGCGCCCGATTATCTTTGTGAGGCATGGGTTGTGAATGTAGGTTGGACATAACATGGAAAGGGATGACCGGACCTAGGCAACTAATAAATAGGTTGTGCTATAACATCTTAAAGATGTTAGCCCATTTGATCCAAGAGTCATGTACGAGACATGATTGGAGTTTTCCTACCTAAGTAACTTAACTTATTAGGTGTACAGGCTCAGCTTGACTAATAAGTTGTTGTGAAAAGTGGATCTTGGCCCACATTAAATCACTAATGCGAATTATTTAAGGGGATATTAATTCGGTTTGTGGGATCATTAAGACCTCATTTAATCTTGCTAAATCTTATTGTAGATTGAAAATGGCATCTTCAAACAACAATTTCTCATTGCGATCGGTCCTTGAAAAGGACAAATTGAATGGCACCAATTTCATAGACTGGTCTCGAAACTTAAGAATAGTTCTTAAGCAAGAGAAAAAGTCGTATGTTTTGGATGCACCCTTGCCTGAAGAACCAGGAAGGAACGCCTCTGCGGTTCAAAAGGAAACTTTTGAGACCAAAAAGAGCGACTCCAACGATGTGACCTGTCTGATGCTGGCCACTATGGTGCCTGACTTGCAAAAGTAATTTATGGACCAAGAGGCTTATGCGATCATGGTGCACCTCAAGGAGATGTTCCAAGAGCAAGCTCGTCACGAGAGGTTCGTGACAACAAAGGCCTTAATTTCTTGCAACATGGCTGAGGGTACTCCTGTTAGTACCCATGTACTTAAGATGAAAGGGTATCTTGATACTCTTGAGAAGCTTGAGGTACTAGTGCCAAAGGAATTGGCCACTGACTTGATCTTAGGATCATTGCCTGCTGCTTATGATCCATTTATGATGAATTATAACATGCATGCAATGAACAAGTCAGTCACTGAGCTTCATGGGATGCTTAAGAATGCTGAAGAGAACATTCGAAAGACCAATCCCGTACTAATGGTTCAAAAGGGAATTAAGAAGGGACTTGCTAAGGGAAAGGGAAAGGGAAAGGCAAAACCCAAGTCAAGTGGGAGTGCACCTCAGACCCAATCCAAGTCCAAGGCGCCAAAACTCAAAGAGAGTGAGAGCACTTGCTTCCATTGCAACAAGATAAGGCATTGGAGGAAGAATTGCGCTCTCTTCAAGGAAGAACAAAATAAGAATGGAGCCAAGGCGTCCAGTTCTGGTATTTTTGTTGTTGAAATTAACCTTTCTATTTCTACCACTTAGGTATTGGATACCGGTTGTGGTTCTCACATTTGTTCAAATGTGCAGGGGCTAAGAAATAGGCGGTTACTTGGGAAGAATGAAGTGGACCTTTGTGTGGGGAATGGAGCACGAGTTGCTGCCATGGAGATAGGCGACTATCACCTCACTTTACCTTCCGGACTTTGTATTGTTTTGAATAATTGTTATTATGTGCCTGCTATGAGCAGAAACATTATTTCAGTGTCATGTTTGGATAATGATGAATTTGATTTTGTTATTCAAAATGGCAATGCTCATATTCATCGCCAAGGCATTTCTTATGGCAATGCCATGTTGCAAAATGGCCTTTATATCCTTGATTTACAAAACAAAGAGTCAATATACAACATTAATACAAAGAGGGTTAAATCAAACGAATTGAACCCTACTTACTTTTGGCATTGTCGTTTAGGACATGCAAACGAAAAATGCATTTCAAGACTCCACAAAACTGGAGTGCTTGGGTTATTTGACTTAGAGTCTTATGACACATGCGAGCCATGTTTGCATGGAAAAATGACAAAGAGTCCTTTTAATAAAAAAGGTGAAAGGACTAATGGCTTATTGGAACTAATACATACCGATGTATGTGGACCTTTAAGTACACATGCTAGAGGTGGTTTTAGCTACTTCGTGACATTCACAGATGACTTCAGTAGATATGGCTATGTCTATCTAATGAAGTACAAGTCCGAAACTTTTGAGAAATTCAAAGAGTTTAAGAATGAAGTAGAAAACCAACTTGGCAAAAGTATAAAAGCCATTCGATCAGATCGAGGTGGCGAATACTTAAGCCAAGAGTTTGATGATCATCTAAAAGAGTGTGGTATTATTTCACAGCTCACTCCTCCTGGAACACCGCAATGGAATGGTGTGTCCGAAAGGAGAAATCGAACTCTATTGGACATGGTTCGATCTATGATGAGTCAAGCTAATCTTCCTATCTCTTTTTGGGGTTATGCATTAGAAACTGCTGCATTTCTATTGAACCATACTCCAACTAAAGCAATTGAAAAGACACCGTACGAGGTATGGACTGGGAAAGAACCCAATATGTCTTTTCTCAGGATTTGGGGCTGTGAAGCACATGTTAAGAAATTAACATCTGACAAACTAGAGCCCAAATCGACTGTCTACTTGTTTGTGGGTTATCCTAAAGAAACAAAGGGATACTACTTTTACTCACAAGTCGAGAACAAAGTATTTGTTGCTCGCAAGGCTGTTTTCTTGGAAAAGGAGTTCCTTCTCAAGAAAGACAGTGGGAGTAAAGTAGAACTTGGAGAAATTCAAGCGCCACAAACTCCTATAGAGGATGGTTTCGAAATGGGATCAAGTTCACAACCAGTTGTGGAGCAAGAACCCATTACACAAGAACCTAGAAGGTCTGGTAGGGTACGTCAGGAGATTAAGAGATATGGATTTCTAATCACTGATAGTGACACTATTGAGTTAGTAGATCGTGAGGATCCTACTACCTACCGAGAAGCTATTGAAAGCCCAGACTCGGATAATTGGCTAGAAGCTATGAAATCTGAGATGTAATCAATGTACGATAACCAGGTTTGGACCTTGGTTGATCCACCAGAAGGTGCTAAGGTAATTGAATGCAAGTGGTTATTCAAACTAAAAGCTGATAAGACCTACAAAGGTAGACTAGTAGCAAAAGGTTTTCGACAAACTCATGGTATAGACTATGACGAGACCTTTTCGCCTGTAGTCATGCTCAAGTCCATTAGGATCTTGCTTGCCATAGCTGCATATCATGATTATGAGATATGGCAAATGGATGTCAAAACTGCTTTCCTTAACGGAAATTTACTTGAGGATGTGTATATGACACAGCCTGAAGGTTTTGTCAATCCCAAGCATCTTAAGAAGGTATGCAAGCTTCAAAAATCCATTTATGGATTAAAGCAAGCATCCCGAAGTTGGAATCTTCGTTTTGATGAGGCAGTCAAAGAATTTGACTTCATTAAGAACGAAGATGAGCCTTGTGTGTACAAGAAGGTTAGTAGGAGCATAGTAGTATTTCTGGTCCTATATGTGGACGACATCCTTCTCATTGGGAATGATATTCCAACATTGCAAAAGGTTAAGCAATGGTTGGGAAAATGTTTCTCAATGAAAGACTTAGGTGAAGCCGAGACAATACTTGGTATTCGAATCTATAGAGATAGATCGAATCGGCTTTTGGGACTAAGTCAAGAAAAGTACATAGACAAAGTACTAAAGCGTTTTAGTATGGGAGACTCAAAGAAAGGGTACATACCTTTGGCTTTGGGAGTTCCTTTGACTAAAGAACAGTGCCCTAAAACCAAAGAGGAAAGGGACAACATGAGTAGAATCCCATATGCATCTGCTATTGGATCTATCATGTACGCTATGTTATGTACTAGGTTGGATGTTGCTCATGCACTGAGTATAACCAGTAGGTTTCAGCAAGATCCTGGTGAGAAGCACTGCTCTGCTGTAAAAGGGATCCTTAAATACCTGCGAAGGACTAACGATCACTTCTTGGTGTATGGTGGTCAAGAAGAGCTCGTCATACAAGGTTATGCCGATGCTGCTTTTCAGACCAGTACTCAGGATTCTAGATCGCAATCTGGGTTTGTTTTTGTTTTGAACGGTGGTGCTGTTAGCTGGAGAAGCTCAAAGCAAGAAATCGTTGCCGACTCAACTACAGAATCTGAGTATATTGCAGCAAGTGAGGCTGCAAAAGAGGCTGTTTGGATTAAAAATTTCATTAATGGATTAGGAGTGGTCCCAAGCATCCTAGATCCATTAGAAATTTTCTGTGACAATAACGGGGCCATCGCACAGGCCAAGGAGCCCCGGTCACACCAGAAATCCAAACACATACTCAGGAGGTACCACCTGATCAGAGAAATCATTAATCGTGGGGACGTCAAGGTTAGCAAGATAGCAAGTGAAGACAATGTAGCAGATCCTTTGACGAAACAGTTACGTCCAAATCTGCATGAAGCTCATTTGAGAGCGTTCGGTCTTAGGGCTATGCCCAATTGGGACGAGTGCTAGTGGGAGATTGTTAGTGTAAGCCCTAGACCCAATACATTGTAATAAAACACTTAGTTATTAAAATGAGGCATTTGTTTTATCTTTTGTATTCCCGTGCATGTCAATTGATAAAACTATCCAAGAATGTCGTTTCGGTTTAAGTTATCATGTGTGAGGCACATGGATTGTAAGACCTTGAAACAAATGGGACTTCATTCTAAATATCCCTAGTCAATCATTGTTATGGGAATAACAAATGAATTAAGACTAGTATGCTCTCTCTGATATTATGAGTTCTGTCTTACGGATCATTAGGACAAGAGTGTCAATCAGAGATCATAGATACATGTTAAAGAACATGGTATCTGGATTCGATCCGCTCATGAGAACACTACATGGTACAAGTCATAAGTGTTTCTCATATGCAAGTTTTGTATCGAAGTTCTTAGACCTGAAATCTCTATGAAACTCTTTATGAATTACTATGTACTTTGACATACACCTAACATGCTCGTAACAGAGTGACAAGTACGGGTATGATTGGGTATGCATTGATTCATGTTAGAGAGCATGAGAGAAGTAAAGGGATTACCCCTCTCGATAAGAGAGAAAATATCATCGGCCACTTGATCAGTGAACTGAGAAGTGTATGGCCATACCGAGATGGAATAATGAGTAATCATTATTTATCTGAGAGTTCAGTGTCACTAGAATATCAAGAAAGGAATTAATATATATAAGGATGACTAGTTCCATGCCTTATATTAATTCTGATATTTAAGGGTAAGGGACTATGCATAATTGCATTAGGTCACTAAATGCCATATGTATTTTCATTTAATTTGGATTGCTATAATATCTTGCTAGAGAATATATATAGCCTTTGAATTAATTTATTAATTCATTGCCAACATTAAATGGACCTATAGGATCGCACACAAAGCATTAGGCTTAAAATACTTACATTAAGTATTAGGCATTAATTTGGGCTTTTAATTAAAGTCAAATTAATGTATGTAATGGGTTATAAAATTGCTATTGGGCTTTGGTCCATGAGAGAGAGAAATTCAGCCCATAAGGTTTTAATTTCAATTAATTAATTATCTTGTGTTAATTAAGTTAATTGAGTATTAAAGCCTAAAGGAATTTAAATTAAATCAAATCACTTATATAATTAATGAAGTGGCCGAAATTCCAAGAGGGAAATCAAGGAATTTCGGCACATGTTGTTTATTTAATTAAGTGATTTCATTTAATTAAATGTCTTATGTTTTATTTCAAATTTGAATTTTAAATTCAAAGGAGTTTAATTCAAAATATATGACTTATCTTTAGGAAGTGATAGAGTTTGAATTAATTATCTTAAGGTAGTAAATTCAGATGAAAACACTTGCCTAAAAGATAATGATATATAAAGAAATAAAACCCTAGGAGCAGAAAAGAGAAGAAGTTGGCGCAAACCCTAGTTCTTCTATGCAATTGGCGTGAATTTCATCTCTTCCTCTCTCAATTCTTTTGGCCCAATTTTTCACAAGGAGAAAGGATAGTTCCTCATTCTCTTGTGTTCTTGGGTAGTGATAGCAACCTAAGAGAAGTACAAAATCAAATTTTTTAGCTTCAATCCATAGCCATTACACAATACCTTAAAAGAGAGCTAGCAATCTCGATTTTAAGCCGACGGTGCAATTGTGTGTGTGAGAATAGAGGGAGTGGCGTAAAAGGCTATTCCTTGGCATTGGTGATCGAGATCTAAGGCGGACAAAGTCATCTTAGTTGCTGGCCATCACCGAAATCAATATCTAAAAGGCATCTTAACTTGTAAGTTCTACAACCTAAAATTGCATGTTTTCGTTCCTAGTTTTGGATATGTATGGTATGTATGATAAAAATTTTTATTTTTCCGCTGTGCTATCATGATTATCATACCATGTCATATTCCTTCAAAAGCAATACAATATGTTTTGAATTTTGTTAAAATAAAATGCACTTTACATTACAAGAAAAATGCAAAATAGCAAGGACTCTAAATGATATTTTTTCGTAGCTAAATCAGTTTAGTGAGAACAAAAATTTGGTAACAAAAGTCAAGATAGCTGAATTTAGTGAGGATTAAAGTTGTCACTGAATTTAGCGAGGATTGATGTTGTCGCTAAATTTATCGAGGATTGAATTGTCGCTAAATTTAGCGAGCACTAAAGTTGTCACTAAATTTTAACGAGGACAAATTTCTTGCTAATTTTTAGCATGTATTTTTGTGACAAATATATTCTCGCTAAAGTTGGCAAGAGATATGTCCTCGCTAAATGTTGGTGAGAATATCGTGACAATATTATACTCGCTAAATTTTAGCAAGGACAAAACTGTCGCTAAATTTTAGTGAGGACAAATACCTTGCTAAATTTAGTGCTAAAAAATAAAATAACTAAATTTAATTTTATTTCTTTTTAAGAAATAAGAAATGCCTAGCTAATAGATTGGACTTGTGATACTTGCTTTGAGTTGTCTTTAAATCTTGATTAAATTCCACATAAAAAATATAAAAAGGAAAAAAAGTTGCAAACTATAAGTTGTTTAGTAATGACAATTCTATTCACATGCCATTATATATCAAGAGACACCATATGTATAACAATGATTATGATTTACTTTGATAAAGAAATAAACCAATTAAATTCACTTCAACAAGAACAGAATTGTCATCACTTTGATTAATCGATTCTTTTTACTGCTCATCAAGAAAAAGAATACTTTGAAAAAATAACTTATTATTGTTGTTTAATCACTATATATTATTAATTTTGACAAAAGTAGCCCAATTAGGATTTAAAAGTATATATTTACTTTAAATCAACATTTAATGCTAAGTAGATTAACATGTTTACAACCATTAGAAACTCAGTTTATAGTGAGCCACTAACAACTCATGTATTGGCAGCAGTGGATGCTTGGACTGAAATAAGGCAAATGGTAGCAATAAATCTTCCTTAAATATGTGTACTTCCTCAATTGCATGAATTGCATTCCATCATATTCTCTTTAGCGTGCTCTAAAGCCTTTTATCATCTGTAATTGTAGTCTTATGGATAGCCTCTTCTTTTCTATGCATGGGGCAAAAATAAATGATGATTTATCCCCAAATAAAATAAGGCAGCTATCAAGACTTACCCAGGTTCACACAGCACTCTTAATTCTCAATATAAATTCAAAACATTAACCTACCCAAGTTCTGAAACACACACTAGGCCATACTAGAAACGAAAATTTCTAGCCTGTTCCAAACAAAATATAAACTTTTCAAATTAAAAACTAGCAAAACATAATTTTAGTAGAATTTATGTTTCATTGGTATAATATATGATAGCACTACAAAAACATGAAAAATAGATGTGTCACATAATATTGGTGATATGTAATATATCGGCTCTTTAAACTTTTTAACAGTAGGCTGAGCATTAGCCACTTATTATAATAGAAAAGGACAAACTAAAAAGGACACATTATAACACTTAAACACCTGATAATATTTTGAGTAAAGAGGACAACCTAAGGTGCTATATTGATAAAAAGAAATGTCAACTTATTATGAACAGAAGGATACAAATCAAAAATACCTGTTGATAAAAAAGAGGGTGTATCACTACACCACTTACTTCTGAAAAGTAGTCAAGAGTTATCGAGTGTAAATCCTAAACCTAAACATGATAGATTATAAGTGTTAATGATAACAATATAATCAATTTATATTGCAAACAAAAAATCACATAACTAGCCAAGAAAAGGCCTATCAAAATACAAACAGGTAATCCAAAACAAAAGATACATATGGATTTTTCTAAAAAAAATTTCCAAACCATTATAGTTAACCAATGATTGGAACACTTGTAAAATCGATGGATACCTAAGAAATTCATAGGTACTGAGATTTAAATCACAATTTGGAATACAAAAAAATGACAAACAAATAATTAAATCAAAAATCCACCCAACACCCAATGGAAAGAAAATCTCAAACTACATTTCATATTCATACTAATTTAAAGCAATTTAATCTTGAAAAAACCAAAGGGCATATAGATCATAAAAAAACATGAAAAACACCAAAAAGCTCCCAAACCATCAAATCATATTCTCTATTTCATGCCCTGTCATAATGGTGTAGCTAATTAAAATTTGCAATAGACTAACAAAAATAGAAGATATATACCATTAACCTTTGTCACCACAGTATAAGATTGGTGGAAAGGTTTAACAAAAACACAAAAGAACATAATTAAAAGATGGCGGAGGTACAACCAGTGAATCAATAATAAACAATTATGGAAGTAAACTTAGACAAGTTTTAACAAGACAAAAGATACGACCAATTAAAGGACCACCACTAAACTCATACAATAAATTTGTTCATCAAACTATTTATTTTTTAAGGAATTTCATAATTTTGAAAAAAAAAAGTTGCCAAGAAGATTTGGAATAATAAATCAACAAGTTCCAAATGGATTGAGCCCAACCATATAAAAAATAACTCAGCTCTCGTAAATCAAATATGAATGCCAACTAAATCAAGGCATGTCAGTGGCAAGCATGTGAGAGAGGTGGAAAAAGGTACTCACCCATCCGATGTAAAGCTTTTAGTTTATGACCACTAGTATAATTGTCATATAAAGCCAAGAAAGTTACCATAGTGCATCCAAGACTACAAGCAGCCAATAAGTTAGATAAGGGGCAAAAGATAAATGTTCACAGGAGACAAAATGGTTAATTATCTACCTAATCAGAAGTAATCCCACCATAATCAGATCGAGCAATTTCCATAAAGCCTGTTTCCTATTTTTATAGCTGCAACAATGAGTTTGATATATTTCCAATCAGACCCCAAACCCCAAAATTAAAACATAATTTCAAGTGGAGATGCAGCCATGCAGGTAGTTGACTTTGCTAGATAGGGATTAGAATAGAGTGCCGAGTTTCAAAGAAAAATAATAAATAAATGTTTCCAAAATATTTAAACAATAAGAGTTAGTTAGTGGTATAGGAAAAAAATTTAGGCTTTATAACCTGATAGAGTTATCTTTATTGTCAGCTTAGGTAATTAAATAATATTTGAACAGGAAATGAGAGATTAAAAGGAGAACAAAGAAAGGCAAGACTATGTTATTATATGGGAGACTAAAATCATCATCATGTTGCTTTTAGTATTTTAATCTCAGTTATAAGGTAAAAGATACAAACTTTTAATTGAAAAATTTAGAGTACACATCTATTTGTATTTATTGTGAACCATTTTTGCAATATTTCTTCTAATTAACACGCAAGAAACAATAACTCATAGCAAGTTTAATGAATTAGTACTAAGAAACCCTAAGTATATTGACATTTCCATATTCTCTTTACAACCTTTCAGTTCCTTGCTGACAATTTGATCAGATAATCTTTTAAAGTTTGAGTAAAAAAGTATACAATTTTAAGTTCTTTCACTTTCATCAAAGATATCACAGTGATTCAATTATTATGAGAAAGAAGGATCCATTACTGACCCAGTTTTGAGTTAAATTCTAAGGAAAATTGTATCTACTATGGATATCATCATGCTAAAATGGTGATCATCCCTGTAGAGTAAACTAATGACACCTAATACTGCTTTCAAAATAAAAGGAGAGAAGACTAAATAAAAGGAGAATAGGGCACTACAATTTTTCATGGAAATAATTATACAAAAGAAAAACCAATAGGATTACTATAAAGGAGCTTCTCAAAGCTAGAATGCGAAAGAGAAGAGCCCAAATAAATAATACTTTCACTAACTCAATGCCAATATCTTAGAATACGAAGCAAATGCCTCATCAAGAGGTGTATAAATAAAAATAAAAAAGAAAATCAACGTCACTTAAGAGGTATATGAGTAGGCTCCTTAAATTTATATTTAAGAATGCTATTTTATCTCATCCACTATTTTAAATCAAGAATGCTATTATAGAAGCATGGTAATTCATATTTATACAAACATGAGAATGCTAACCTAATATACAACTTATTGTTTGAAAAATTCATAGTGCTTAGGAGTTAGATAAAATGGGTCAGAGAGAGCCTGAAATTGGAAATACCAAGTATTAGCCATGTGCAAAGAATACAGTGACATATAATAGTATTCAGCAAGTCTCGCTAATTAGCAACAACAATGTTCTCTCTAAATCTGCTTTTGTCGTCACAATTATTTGCGCCAAAATTTTGGCACATGATATTAGCAACAACAAAAATTTGTTCTTACTAATTTTTCTCAATATTTATTTTCCCACCAACTCTTCCAGTATTTGCAATGAAATACATTTTTTCTTGCAATGTTATTGCTATATGGTGCATTTAGCAACGAATTTTATTGTTGTCGCGAATTTTCATTGCTATTCTGCATTTTTTTTGTAGTGATAAATCATATATCAAATATATACTTAATTAGTTGGCCTTTGATTATCTTTTAAGAAATTTATATGACTCTTATTAGGCATCTTGGTTAGATTTTTTTTGCAATTAGGTTTTAAGTATTAATCCACTCTTCTCTCTCACACGATACAAAAGCGTTGAATTAAATGAACATCCATTCATATAAATAAAGTGATAAAAATAATCAAGCAAACCAACTTAATTATTAAATAAGCAAATCATCCTACAACAACAAAGTATTATACATACACAAATCGGGGTGTTCGTTTTGGATTAAGAATATTCGTTCCCTCATGTATGTTTTACAAAAATCACATCTTTGTCTTGTGTGGGTTAGGGCTAAAAATTGGATATTGGTCAATGTTTTGGAATAAAAATCCAATTGATTTAATAGAAAATATTTTAATTCCTTTTTTTATTCTTGCACAAAAAATCTTTTTTTACTAACTATTACAATCTAAAAAATAATTCATCCAAAATAAAATATCAAATAAATAAATAATAGAAAGAGACGAATAAAATCAAAAGATAAAAATGAGAGAAAGAAAATGATTATTCACGATACTAGGATTGAAGGTGACCACCTCAAGAGCAGGATTTCCCATGTAAAAACTGCATAAAATACCCTCCGCAACAAAGGTATTAAATACTCAAAAATATCACATCAAAAGGACAAATTAATTAGTATTCTTAAATAATGTGATAAAAATAATTACATATTTATTTTACACAAATATAATAGACTTAGGTACAGAATTACATCATATAGACACAAAATCGCATCAAATAAAGCATAAATATGATAAGAAATAAGTTAATGGTATAAAAATACATAAAAACATAAAATATATGTAAAAAAAACCTAAAAATACTCTCACAAACAACTCTACAGGTGAGGGATAGCCTTAGGAAATCAAGGGACAGGATAGAGAGATAGATCCAGGACATCCTATCTATCAAATGATAGATGGCCATCTATCGAGTTGTCTTCCCATCTGTCACCTTTGAATAGAACCAAACTGTAGTAAAACCATGGTAAAATGCAATAAATGATACAAAATGAATTTCTGACCCTAAACATACATCCCTAAGGTCCTAACTCATGTTAAAACTAATTTATGACAACAAATTATGTGTAAAATACCTAAATATCATATATTTACAAGATTAAAAAGGATAAAAAAAGGCTTTAAAATAGACAATAATTGAGGAATCTAAGAACCTAGCATGCCTTTAACATATTTAATGGTCTAGAAACACATTGCATCTATGAGGTATGGGTGTTTCTTTCTTGAAATGGGTTCCACTAGGGAAGATTTATGATAAATAAACATCTATCCACTGGGGAGATTCTTAATGAATATGTATCTATGAGAGACCATTGAGGTGCAAGAATCCCCTTCTGGTAAATATGCATCTATAAGGGGTGACTGAAATGTTAGAAACCATTCTGGCACACTTTCCAATGACTATGTCACCATTGCCTCTTATCCAATAGTTCTTTTTTATCAACATCAACCTTGTGACTATTTTTGTTCATATCAAAACATCTCATGCTTTGATGAAGGGTAAAGGTAGCTCTAGTTGATAATGAATGGACCTTTGTTTAGGTAACTCTTTATGGTGAAGATAAATGCCTTTATTCCTTGTTATTGAAGGAGTAAATATATGCCCCTTGGTGGGGTTTGAGTACCTAATTTGAAAAGTATTAAATGTTAGTACATTGTTTATTAAATCTAGCCTTTTGTGTTTTTTCTTTTGCTTTGCCCTTTTTATTTACTTTTTATTTACTTTTTAAATTTTGCCATTTTACTTATACATTTTATTGTCAATTTCATCTTTTTTTTTTCAACTCTGAGTGCCAAGCATAAATGAAAGCAATCATAAACATAAAATATATACTCAAGTTAAATAAATACATGTTTTATCTTTATATACATCAAAATTTTCTGAACAAAACAACAACTTCCTATGTACAATATAGCCTACTAAGGCACCCTAGTACTCTGTGGTAAGCCAACCCTAATGGAGGTTTAGGAGCTGATGGTTATAGCATAAGGTGCTACTAATGACTGCTCTCCTGCCTGCTCGAATACAAGTCTGAATCTAGGTAGTACTATCATCAAGGGCTGTAGGATCTGTGCTATCACCCCTACTAACCTCTTTGATCTCTATCCTACCTTAAGAACAACTCTAGAGTTGTGCTCTAGGTATCTCATTACGTTACCCCTTACATCTCTAATATACCTCCTCAGTTACTCGTCCGTCTCTACCACAACCTGTCTACCCCTAGGCACCTCACCCTCAATATGATCCCCCTACTCTCTAATTTGGGTGAGCGATCTATCCATTAACTATAAGGACTCATCAAATCTATAGCCTATAGCTATTGTATTTGTTATGAAACCCTGTAGCTCATCTTGTAATGTCTGCACAGCAGCTGGTAATGTCTAGAAGGACTGTACTGCTGTAAGTATGATTTATAATGTTTGGTCCTAGTACTTGCTAGCATCCTCCAGTGTTGCTAGTCTCATGGATATGTCCTTAGATGGAGGGAATAACGGTGTCCATACTGGTGATGGAAAAACAAAAGGTAAAAGAGCTGTCGGCGTAGATACCCCTAGATGCCTAAATGGTGAAGGAGCTAAAAAACAGCATGCTCTTGGAGTCTGTAAGGAGGAAACCTCCCTAGCCTTGTAGCTAGTGATCTTTAATATCTGATGGGAAATTTGAGGTGCATTAGTAGCTGTGGTGATCCACCTAAAAGATCCTATATATCAATCTGCATATCGAACTCATAATCAGAGTCTATGCCTGCCTCCTAGGGTCTTTGTGGCCTATCTACCTGCTTCGCATGATCCTCATACTAAAGTTGTTGTGCTAGAGTGCCTATGGCTTTATCAATGCCTTCTATGGTGGCCAACCCTACCCGTCCCCCTCTATGGGTGCATCTAGAACTATGGGGTCAAGATCGCATCTTTATTGGGTCTCTAGGACAATAAGTAGCCTATACTCACCCTTATGCCAATCTATAGGCTCCACCACGCTCATGGTCACCATCGCCTGTAGATCAATATGGATACCTTCTAGCATAGGTTCACCAAAGTCACTCTCATGTGCCTCCAAGGTAACAACCTGGTGATAACACCTCCTACCACTCTCATGTGCCTCCAAGGTAACAACCTGGTGATAACACCTCCTACCACTACAAAGAAACTGCAAATTAACGACGGAAAATTTCGTCGCAATTACCTATTTTCCGTCGCTAATGTAAATTAGCGACACCGCGATGAACAGTCGTTAAAAGGCCAGTCGCGAATATATTAGCGACGGAATTCAAAATCAATCGCTAATTTAGCAACGAAAAATTTCGTTGCTAATTTTTTTCTGTCGCTAATTTATATTCCTAATTAGTCGCCGAATTATGATAATAATATTTAGCGACTACATTTTTCATTGCTAAATAAATTCTTAAATTAGTCAAGACAAATATAATAATAATTTTTAGCAACAAAATTTTTGTCACTAAACCGTCGCTAATAAATATTCATAAAATGCAAATAAAAATGAAAATTAACTACGCAAAATAACATCCCAACTAATGCAAATTTCATCGCAATTCATTTATAATATTTTATTATTATTATTATTATATTCAAAATTTAATTTATATAAATAAAATTTCTCAAATATTATTAAATTAAAAAATATAATATCATAAAAGTAAATTAAATTGTGCAATACATTACAAATAATTAGAAAAAAACATCAAACTAAATAATACTACTAAAAAATTTTTATACAATATGCTACAAAAAAAAAAGAACTCCGTAGTCTTTATCATTCTTCACAAGCAGCAACCAAGCACTTGCCTTCTTGTTCTAATAGACCTAAATGCATTATAAAAAAATTAGAGATAAAAATTTTCGCCCTTTCTACCATACATCACTACATATGAGTCTTAAAGTACACAAACTACTTCTAATAAGTTATTAAATTTATTGTTGTCAAGAGGTTGATCCCTTAGTGAGATTGGAAGATTTATATCCAGTCATTTTTCATCCCAAAAGATATATGCATTCCCAAAAGATATATGGCCTAACTATATATTAATTTAGTTATTAAATTTATTGTTGGCATGGAATTGCAAAATATTTTTTAGCTAAAAACAGAACATACTTGGAGAAATTCCTCTAGAATCTATCATGATTCCATGAGAAAATGAGGAGAGAAACAACACCTTCACACAAATTACTTCATGCTAATTTTTAATTTTCATTTATAAAAAAATAAGATTCATTTTATAAGCAACCTGTCACCCTTACAAAATAGTGCATAAATCTGTAGTTTTACGTACTGAACAAAACAAGATTCAGGCTATGTTTAACTTAAGAAGATTGGACAAATATTTAAATTACCATTTCTCCTTGTGCATCTCCTAGCAATCAGTGTAACCTCAATTATTTCAATAAATGCCTAAATGTTTCAAACCCTCTTGAAGTTAAAATATATGTAACCAATGGTAAAGAGCAGGATAATAAGTATAAATTACCTGTTGTGTCTCCATGTCAACTTCTAATGGTAACCGCAACAATGCAGAGAAAAGAAGTGACTCGAGAACAGTTAAGCAAGGAGAGTGAACATCATTTTGTTCACAATAACAAGAAATTCTTGCAAAAGTTTCTTGCTTTTTGGGATAACCAGATATATGTATGCTCCCTTCTATGACCCCTCTGGTTTTCCTGCCAGCTAAAACATCCATGAGGGTGGTTTTCAACAGCTAATACTTGCCTGTTCAGCTCCATTTTTGTAAACCAAAAGATCCTGCAAGAAACTCAGATATTACAAGACAGAATTTGAAAATTTCACTAAGTAGAAATGTTAAGAAAAGATAATGGTAACTAAGAGGATGAAGTTGGGCATTTCACCATAGCCCCAGTGACAAGTATATAGAAGTCTGTCGGTGCCTTACTTACCGACTCCGGAGATTGGTTTGCCAAAAGTTCTTCTTCTGGCTGCAACAATACTTTCTATAACCTAAGATAATTAAAAGAAATGAAAAGATAGTGAAAAAACATGGGAATGTGAAGAAAATTCCAAGTAAAATAGTTTTCAGAACTCTATATTCAGTGTAGCAAAATACCTATAACATTTTAATCCTATTAGATCAATGTCATTTATGCAAAGCAGATCTTGATAAAGATAAACAAAATTTTAATTCAAAATCGTTATATGATGTGGCTTTAGTATGCCTACTTGTGATTTCTATGCTTTTGATGATAAGAGTAAGGGCTTGTCAGTGAAGATGTTTATTTTTTGCCAAAAATACTGCAATAGATTTAAACCTCGTATAACTATCTTATATCCCCATTTCAAACCCAAGTTTAAATTTTTAAAGAAATCTTTGCATAACTGCTTAGTCAACTTTGATCATGTAAAAAAATAAAACAATAGAAAATACTACATGAGCCAACCATGAAATGAGAGAGAATTAAGCATGGACCACAAAAAAGACAAAATGATCATAGAGCAAAATAAAAGAAGAAAAAAAATTAAAAAAAAAAAGAAAGGAACTTACCCAAAAGAATTGTGCAATAATACACATTCATCATTCAAGAAGTAGGGAGCTTCTTCTGTGCAGCCTTTGGCCCACGAATGAAGACATAGTTGAACACATACATCGTAGGAAATCACATCACACCAAGGACCTTGTGTACTGAATCCAATGATACAACACTTAAGAGAAATATATCATTTTCAGTTAGTAGTTTCAATATGCAGGATTCAGTTATTTAAAATTATTATCTAGCAACACCTGTATGGAATAAATAAGGAGCAGTGACAACACAACGAACATGAAAAAGTTCTGTAAAACAAAAGTATACATTATAATTAGAAAAAATAAAAAATAGCTAAATTTATTCCTTTAGTAATGAAGCCACCTAGTTCAATAATAGTACCTTTATGATATAAAGACAATATTGCACTTGAAAATAGGAAATGAACCTATGGGATTATGATTGTCATGAACAGCAAGAACAGGTGGTGATTTAATTAGATGAAAAGTAACATGTCTTTCTTCCAAGTGAGACCTTAAGTTCTGTAAGAAATACAAATTTACACACACACATATCTTAATTCCAAAGTTATGCAGGAAATTTTTTTATTTAAACAAATATTGGCACTTTGAATTATTACTTTTATTTGTATATCAAACCTTTAAAATACAAATTTACACACACACACACACATATATATATGAATGAATTTTATGTTTAGGAATCGCCAAACTATGGTTTAATTAATTAAAATTTGGTAACCACGTACCTATTTCTTGAAATTTCTACATTCCTTCAATTATCTACTCGCTGGAGCTTCGTCAAAACTTGACCGGAGCCTCATCCCAAAGTCAACTCCAACAAGTATCGAGAAAGCGTAGGCATAACCAATCCAGGCTGGATCCATAAACATACTCATCATGCCTTGATGATCTCTGTTATAAAATAATGCATCAAAAATATCAATACTCCAACTCTATAAACAGTTGCAATTTAAGAGGTTTTAATGTAATTACCATAATCTCTAAAAACTAACCTTCCAAGGCTGTGAAAATGTTGCGGAGTTCATCACAGAATATCTATGAATATACATATGGATGGAATTGAGATGCATAACCAACAGATGTCTCAAAAGAGGAATTATTATAAACTGGTCCCACTATGTCTTTCATAGAACCATATTCTAAGTTCAACATTTAGCTATATACCATAATTTGCTTTGTTTCCCTTTTCTTGTCCAATTATGATCCTTTATACATATAATATGATACGAACTGAACATTTTACAGAATTCAGATTTGAATATACACCCAAATGTCGTCAAAATAAACTTCACCAAGCATGAGCACCCTTCGTTGCACTAAGAGTAACAGCAATAATGGCAAAGACAGATTGAACAATACCAAAAAAGAAAATTCTCTATGAGCATAAGGAATAGACAAAAACCTAGAAAAAAGTCCAGTTTCCACCTGAAAAGGACAACTGCTATTGACTAGTCAAACTGAAAGACAATGTGCTAACATTGAATGGAAAAAACCATGCCCTCTATTTCAACCATGAAAAATGATCAAGAATCATAAGGTATAAGTCACAGAGTCAGCAAAGAAACCAACCACCAAGAAACCAACACTTACACCGGTATTAAATCAGTGATCAAAAATCAAACTGACACGAAAAACACTTAAAAACCTCACATAAGCCTACCAAAATGGGCAGAAATATGGCCATAAACAAATCTAAATAAAGATTAGATTAGATTAGATATGTAGCAGAAGTTAAAAACCTGTGCTGAACCAGTAAAAGTCTAGTTCAACGAATTGGATCGAAGTCGAGGAATAACAACAGCCAAAATAGGTACTGATGGTTTGCACTTAGCAATCAACCTACAATAACATTTTTATAATATGAAACTTCAGCTTATAATATAACATTTCATTTTCTAACAAATATTATTATGAAACATGTCCATATTCACCTTGCTGCTCCCCCTGAGGATGTGAATGCAACTATCATTGCCGCCTTAACCTTAAAGGCCGCACGTACCTTTTCCAAACAACAAAATAGAGACAATGACCGATACTCCCAACATGGGTTCCCAGTTTGTACAACCAAACAAATTCATCCCCATGATAGTTTCAATTCAAATTCTTTGTTAATTTTTTCTCCACAACTAACAGAATGCTGAGTTATGTCCGTGCTTAATTAGAAGGGTGAGTCCCACAAAATGCTGCCAATATAGACTAAAAAATTAACAAAAGATTCGAATTGAAACTGTCATGAAAATATGAAGTGATAGCTACTTATTATATTAGTGAATGATACCGCTGATGAAGCAATAGATTCAGCCTGGGACAAGGGCTCTCCAACATGTTTGTTTATTCTCTTAAAATGAAAGGAATGATTGCACACAATTTCTGCCTATAAATGATGGAATACAAACATTAACTGCATAAGTTGATCTTTTCAGTGGTTATATATATTTAAAGACTGACCTCAGTACAAATTCTTCCCACAATTTTAATAGTCTCAATAGGATAAAGGCCTCTAAGTGTCTCGGCTCCCAACAATATCCCATCAGCACCATCAAGAACTGCATTTGCAACATCAGTTGCTTCTACACATGTTGGTCATAAATTTGCAGTCATGCTATCCACTACTCGAGAAATTATTACAGCTTTCCCTGCCATGTTACATTTATACACTGCACACTTCTGAAACAAGAAAACCTGCAACAACAGCAGCACAAATGATATAATGATTATATCAAGTCATTAACGATGGTCAAGAACAAGAAAATCAATAAAAAAATATTTGCAAATGACCTTTTCTAGGGGAAGCTCGATTCCTAAATTTCCACGGCCCAGGATGATTTCATCTGCTTCCTTTAGAATCTCATCAAAGTGTCTCAAGCCCTAGTGCAATATTGAACACACTCTAGCATAACCGTGGTGCAAGTTAAATAGTAATACCTGGATTTCTCACCTCTACAGTTTCGATTTTGGCAAATACTTGTGTTTCATTCAGATTATGTTTTCTTAGGAAATCTCTAAGCTGCAAAAATAAACAAACATCACA
The DNA here is from genome assembly GCA_037975025.1 of Excoecaria agallocha. Taxonomy (NCBI): domain Eukaryota; kingdom Viridiplantae; phylum Streptophyta; class Magnoliopsida; order Malpighiales; family Euphorbiaceae; genus Excoecaria; species Excoecaria agallocha. The sequence goes on along the minus strand of CM075812.1, from coordinate 38,531,990 downwards.
TTAACCAAAGTTAGATAACCACACAAATCATCAATCTTTTTCAACATCAACAATAATAACAACAATAACACTTCAATGTAAGTTAGATAACCACATAAATCATCAATCTTTTTCAACAACAATAGTAATAATAACAATAACATTCAATGTACCTCTCGTACATCTTCAACATTGCGAGTATAGGATAAAGATGTAAAATCAACATTGTTACGTGAGCCCCACTCTGAAATAATCTATCATTTCCACAACAAGAAGACATTAATTACTCAAACTATATAACTAAAATAACACTAATCTCCCTTAACCATACATTTCAGGTTTGGAGCATCTTTTAAGTACTCAAGATGGATTAGTTGTTTATCATGATCACTTAAAGTATGCAAACTGGTAAGCAATTGTGAAACATGCATTAGTACAAATCCTGAAAGAGTGGCATTGTTTTTTATAAGGCAGACCACATCTTCACCTTTTGTCTCTAAAACCTATAAGGAGACGAAAGGATAAAAAGTGTTATTTACTATCCAAAGCAAATTATGGTTTCACAGTTAGGCAAAGAACTGAAAAAAATCTCAGATGCCATTCAATAGTAAGAAACCACATACAAATAGCACATAGACAAATCGAGAATCCAAAATGGAAAAACCAAGAAAATGCTAGCTGAAAGAATCCATAAATGAATCACTGATGTATCAAAAGAAACAGTGATTAGCTACCCTAGAAAAAATAAATTGCAAAAGAAGAGGAAAAATGATAAGAAAAGAGAAAAAAGGTTAAGAAACAGAACTAAGAGCTTCGCGATGGAGTTCTTCATATGGAATAGGGCAAGGAAGGTTCATGTAATGAACTTTCTTATGAACTTCGTCGACCTTCTTGGCTGTATCACCTAGAAGAGTTGTACCAGGAGGTATTATACCTGCCATTGCAGATACTTGAGCTTCAATTCTAGAAATCACAGCAGAGATATAGAGCCTGAAAGGGAAGCAAGGAGAGAGTGGCTGTGTCTCTGGGCGGGCTCTCAGTTATTTCGGGGTGTAGGAAAGGGTTTTAAGTGACCTAATTTGTGGGCCCCACATATTTCTCTGAACTCAAATAAGTATTTATTTGTTAAATACTAATTAAAAGTAAAATTTCTTCAATAGGAAGAAATTAAGTAGTTATTGAACATTTTTCCAGGGATCAAATTTTTTTTATAATTATTAATATTATCCGGTTCGAGCTATATTAATGAACTGTGGGATCAAAATTCCTTATTACCAAATTTAGACATAATTCAAGTCAATTTATTTATTTTTCGGATAATTTAATGTTGGGATGTTACACTTTCTACCAGTATCTTGTGGCCTCCCTCTATCCCGTTTCTGGGTTAAGGTCATTGTACTCGGATGATAATTATATTTATTTTTTTAAAAGTAAAAAATACCCCTACTTTCATATGTACAATATTTTATTAAATGGAGGATAATTTCATAGATAAATTTATATAGAATTTTTATTTGCATCAATAGATATAATATGTATGCATTATTATAATTATAAAATTATATACTTGTATATAATTAATTAATTTTTAATTGTAGTTATATATAATTTACTTTATTATAATTAACGTAATGTTCTAAAATTTAATTTAATTTATCGATATATACTATTTGGAAGTGTGTGTGTGTGTGTGTATATATAATATGAAAAGAGAGAATGTAGACTCATATTTGAGATATTTCAACTATATTAGTTGCAATTTGTCATTAAGAATGAAATATTTGTCATTAGTAATTATTTTTCAATCTATCTATTACAAGGGATTGAAGATGATCAATGGACTTGGAAAGGAGCACAAAACCATCAATATATATAACTAAAATTTTTTAATAATTTAAAATTTGCTCAAAATTTTAACAAAATAAAAATAAAGTATAAATTTTTCATAATCATTTTAAATGAAATAATAAATTTTATATTATTATTATATAAATATTTATATTTATTATTTTTGATAATATGACTATATAATAATTATAACAATTACTTTATTATTATTATTATTATTAAAAATGTAATTTTTTTTAAATAAATAAGTTTCTATTGGTGGATAATTGATAAAAAAATCAATAGAATTCTTAATAATTTAATATTTGATTTAAATTTTATAAAATAAAAATTAATTACAAATTTTTTTATTATTATTTTAAATGAAATAATAAATTTTATATTACTATTTTATAAATATTTATAAAGACTCCCAATTTTCTGCTACAGCTGTGGGATCGTAGGACACATAGTGCAAGACTGCCCACTAGAATCAAACAAACTGGAATATGGTGACTGGCTCCGAGCCTCCCCAAGAAGAAACTATCGTCTGAGAAACCAAATGGAGAAGGAAAAAGAAGATAAACTCTTAGCTCAGTTGAATAATTTGAGCCCGATTAACAAAGCAGGAGTCAGTGAGACCAGAGCAGGAAACCCACCAACTTGTGCTAGATCCCTTAAACACACACTGGAAGAGCTGAATAAGAAAGCAGGAGAACAGAAGCAGTCTTCATTGTCGAGCACAGGCGGAACAGGAACAACAGAGGCTGAGATTCAACGAGCTATTCCAACAACTAACAGCAAAGAAAATATTGCAGAAAACAGGGGGTGTGAGCCAACGAAGGTAACATACCATACTCATCTTGTGCCTGAAATTGATTTATTGCTGTCAAATAAAAATGTTAGGGAGGAAAACAAAATCAGGAATGATGAACTTGAGAATAGGCTGCATGAATTTTTAGAACTAGATGGAGATGTTATTATGTCGGCAGTGGGCAATACTCGGGGGGACATGGGACAAGTAAACCCAACGAAAACTACCACAAAAAATGGTCATGGAGAGCAACTGGAAAATATGCACAGAAAGAGAGGGATGTGGAAACGCTTAGCAAGGGACAAGGTTGAAACAGATGGGGGAAACATAGATGCTGGTGGCAAAAAGAATAAAAGAGAAGAACATGAGGAATTGGCAACGGAGGGAATTGGCAGGGTTGACTCGGATTTGACCACAAAAAAAATGAAGACCATGACCAGTATCACACAAGGTGATTCATATGGAGAGGCAACTGGGGACAGCAACCCCGGTTGCCTACCACCATGAATATCCTAAGCTACAACTGCCGTGGGCTAGGGAGTCCCACAGCAGTTGCAAATCTGAGACGGCTTGTAACGTCGCGAACTCCCTCTATCCTCTTTCTTATGGAGACAAGGGTGTCAGAGGATAGATTGAATTTTATTCGCATACTTTTAGGGTTCAAATTTGGAATAAATGTTCGTGGTACTAATAGCGGGGGAGGACTGGCGTGCTGGTGGACGGAAAATGTTCAATTGTCGTTGCTCTCTTATTCTGTTCATCACATGGATTTTAAGGTAGGACATGCGGATGACTCCTGGTGGTACATGACATGTTTTTACGGATGGCCGGAAAGACACCTTCGTCAAAATTCATGGAACTTACTGAAAAAATTGAATCGCCCTTCTAGAACAACCTGGATGGTCATGGGGGACTTCAATGAAATTTTACTGCACTCAGAGAAGGCTGGAGGTATTCCTAGGCAAAACTCAGCTATTATGTCCTTCCAAGAGGCCCTGGAAGAATGTGGCTTGACAGACCTGGGTTTTACTGGGTATCCATTTACTTGGGATAACGGTAGATGGGGAGATGCATTCATTGAGGAACGGTTAGATAGATGCTTAGCTTCGGTCCAATGGATCAAAAAATTTGAGTATGCCAAAGTTCACCATCTTCTCAAGGCAGGCTCTGACCATCTTCCTATCAACCTTAAACTTCTAGATAACCCAGCAAACAATAATTTATTGCAACGGTTCAAGTTCGAGAGTATGTGGTGCAGGGATGAGGGGTGCAGTTATACAATTAGTTCGGCCTGGGGACAGGGAAGAGACTGGAATGAAAAAGTGTCTATATGTTCAGAATCTCTACAGCACTGGAGTCGTGAAGTTTTTGGGACTGTGAGATCACAAGAAAAGAAGGTAGTCAACAGGTTGCAAAAATTGAGATTTAATGGAGATGCATCTGTGATTAAAGAGAGGGCAGCATTAAAAAAGGAGTTAACAGAGATAGCTCTACGAGAGGAGATGATGTGGAAGCAAAGATCAAGAGTTCAATGGTTGAAGGAAGGAGACCGAAACACTAAGTTTTTCCATGCCACTGCTTCAAAAAGGAGGAGCACAAATAGGATTTCAAGACTCATTGATGAAGCCAACAATACTATCGAAGGGAAGGACATTGAGAAGCATGTGATCGATTTCTACTCCAATCTTTTCTCAGCCAATGGACCTAGGGGAGAAGACAGCGATGTTAGTTTTATCGAACCAAAGGTATCGGAGGAGATGAATCGAGTATTAGACAGTCCTTATACAGCAGAAGAAATCTATAAAGCAGTTAAAATGATGAATCCTCTGAAAGCTCCAGGACCAGATGGACTTCCCCCGATCTTCTTCCAGCAGTATTGGTCTATTATTGGACAAGATGTAGTGAAGGTAGTAACGGATATCTTACATGGGGTAGACTTGCCGAACAATATCAATCATACATATGTCTGCCTCATTCCAAAGATTAAAGACCCTCAACTCATCTCCCAATTCAGGCCTATCAGCCTTTGTAATGTCATTTATAAAATAGCCACCAAAGTGCTAGCCAACAGATTGAAAGTTTTCATGGGGGATATCATAGATGAATCGCAAAGTGCCTTCGTTCCAGGGAGATTGATTACAGACAACGCTTTAGTAGCAAGCGAGATTTTCCATTACATGCGAAGTGGAGGATTGGGAAGGAGAAAATGTATGTCGTTGAAACTAGATATGATGAAGGCATACGATAGAGTCGAATGGGGTTATTTGAAAGCAGTAATGTTAAGACTGGGCTTTTCAGCTACCTGGGTGGAGGTGGTGATGAAGCTAGTTTCTTCAGCAACATATTCAATACTTATCAATGGTAGGCCGGTTGGCAACATACATCCTTCAAGGGGATTGAGACAGGGAGACCCATTATCTCCTTACCTCTTCCTCTTCTGCACCGAAGGACTTACAGGTTTACTGAATCAGGCTCTAAGATTGAAAAGTCTACATGGCCTAAAAATCTCGCCAGGGGCTCCTTCTATTTCCCATCTCCTATTTGCTGATGATAGTTTACTTTTCTGCCGGGCATCAACAGCAGAAGCAAATGCAATCTTAACAATCCTACAGCGGTATGAGTCTTTATCCGGTCAAAAAGTAAATCTAAACAAGTCGGAGGTTTCTTTCAGTGCAAGTGTCAAGGCAGATATGAGAGAGTCTATCATTCAATACTTGGGTGTTAAAAGGGTGGATCACCATGAGATTTATTTGGGCATGCCAACAGTTGTAGGGCGATCAAGAAAAATTACATTCAACCGGTTGAAAGATAGGCTTTGGCAACGTCTAGAGGGATGGAAAGAAAAATTTCTCTCTTGGTCGGGAAAGGAGATTCTCATCAAAGCGGTTGCACAGGCTGTCCCCACGTACATCATGCAATGCTTCCTTCTCCCTGCGGGCTTATGTCAAGAGTTACAAGCAATGATCAGAAGGTTCTGGTGGAGGAAAAACAATGACTGTAGACAGATGCACTTATGCAGTTGGAACCAATTATGCAAACCTAAATCAGAAGGAGGCCTAGGTTTTAGGGACATGGAATGCTTTAATAAATCATTATTGGCAAAACAAGGGTGGAGAGTAATGACTAATCCTACATCGCTCATTTCTCGGACCCTAAAGGCAAGGTATTTCCCAAAAACCAGCTTTCTCGATGCCCCGATTGGATCCAACCCGAGCTATACTTGGCGCAGTTTATTGGCAGGGCGAGCAATGCTAGAAGGAGGATGCGTCTGGCAAGTGGGAGACGGAATGGGATTAAATGTATGGAAGGACAGATGGATTCCTCAACCTTCAAATTTTCGGATCATCACCCCTTGCAATGAGAATTATAAGGACTTGGTAGTTGGCTCTTTAATTGATCATCAAAGTGGGTCATGGAGATGGGACATTGTTAACAAGATACTGCTGCCAGTGGATGTTGAAAGAATCAAATCAATCCCAATTATCCAAGGAAGCAAAGGCGACAGACTCACTTGGTTCTACCACCATACAGGAAACTACTTAGTGAAGAGTGGTTATAGATGCGCTCTATCTCTGCAGGATGATCAGGGCAGAGGCGCGTCTTCTGATGGAACTTCTAATTTCTGGAAACGACTATGGAACCTTAAATTACCTCCCAAGACTGCCAATCTACTATGGAGAGCATCACTTAACTCCCTTCCAGTTAAGGAGAAGCTTCATCAGACAATTCATTCCATATCACCCCGTTGCCAGGTGTGCAATAGTGCAGAATCGGTATTACATCTATTCAGGGACTGCCTTTTGGCAAAAGAAGCGTGGGAAAAGGCGGATATGAAACACATTTTGAACTTCCCATCAACCTCCTTTAAATGGTGGCTTTCCGATCTGATAAACCAGTCGCAGGAAGATGATCTTCTCCTCTTTTCATTCATCTGTCACCAGCTATGGACAACTAGAAATAAACGGTTTCATGAAGGAAGGATATTGAGTAGTGCTCAAATTTATTGGGCTGCAAAGAACTCCATGGAGGAATTTAAACTGATTGGGGGACAGAGCACATGTAACCCACAGTCCCTCCCCCCAATAGAAGACAAATGGCATCCTCCCCCCGTTGGTGTGGTGAAACTTAATGTTGATGCTGGATTTCTGGATAATGAGAGAGTGGGCCTAGGTGCAGTTTTTAGAGATAATGGAGGACAAGTCCTAGTTAGCTGCCAGAGATCGCTGATTGGCTCCTGGAACCCCGTGACATCTGAAGCATTAGCGATTAATTTCGGTCTCACGATAGCACAAGATATGGGATATAGTCACTTGGAAGTGGAATCAGATAATAAATATGTAATAGAATGCTTATTAGAAAAAGTTGTGCTTAGAAATAGTTTGGGGAGTATCTTGGATGTTTGTATTAGCTTGAGCACTAAATTTGAGTCATGTAGGTGGTTGTTTACTCACCGAAGCGGGAATAGAGCAGCACATACTCTAGCTAAGTGTTGCCCTTCTTCCCCTAGTACCGTTATTCGGGTCAAACACACCCCTCCTTGTATCACAGAAATTGTCCAACAGGATGTATCTCTTTCTTATGATTAATGTGAGGTTGCTTCTGATTTGATTTCAAAAAAAAAAACACGCAAATATATAATAATCGTAATAATTAGTTTATCATTATTATTAAAAATATAAATTTTCTAAATAAATAATTTTAGATTTTGGTATAATTGATAAAAAATTATTATCAACTTATAAAATAATTTATAATTTTCTGTTACAAAATAAAATATTCATTTCATAGGGTCTATATTAAGATTACTTGAAACTATACATAAATAATGTGAGTGAAATTAAAAAAAAATATTTTTTAATTTCTTTGCGACGGATTAGCAACTAAATCTGTCGCTAATTGTATTACTGTAACAAATTACTATTAGCGATAAAATAATTTCCGTTGCTAAACCGTCGCAAAAAAGGCGCTATATTTTTCCTCCAAAATTAGCGACTAAAATGTTTGTTGCTAAATTTTCTAGAACTAATTTCATGAATAAAAATTATAAAATTTTGTGATAGAAATATTCGTAGCTAATTCCGTCGCAAAACATGGCGCGTATTTTTTCAGCCAATAATTAGCGACTGTTTATTCATTCCGTCGCTATTTCATCGTAAAAAATAGAAAATATCCTCCCTACAATAGAATTGTAAAACGGTCACAAATCCGTCTCAAAATTTGCGATGAAAATAAGGTCATCGCTAATTTTAGTCGCTAATTGGCAGTTTTTTTGTAGTGTACACATACCTGGGTCTCAGGCGAAGTGCCCACTCTGACTAGTGTCATGATGATCTTATGTGTAATATCTATGCGCCTGCCCTCTTGCATACCCCATAGACTAGTGACATCTACAGAAGTGATGTTACCTAGACTCCCTGTACATCCCAGGTATAAAACGGATAAAACCCTCTGGAGGTATCTATAGATCTGAAGAGCTAACATGGTGCTCTTCACCATCTCTAAGTGGTAGACGGCCCCTAGAAGAGTCACAGTTGTCCATCTGTCTTGATCCATTAGTCGAGGTGGTGTGACCATGCCTAACCCATTCGAGAGACCCATAGCCTCAACAAATTTGCACCTTATGATACTATAGTGTATGCCTAATCGAAATGCAACAAGTGTACCAAATCGACAAGTACTAAGTGGGATATTTTTAGGAATCGCAAGCATCGAACCCTAGTGATAAGAAATTATGAAAGAAAAATTGATTGATTAGTAATATCTGCTTAAAGAATTACCCAATTGTTATTGGTTATGTTGTATTTAGTGATAAAAAAATTAATATGAAAGACAAATAAAATGCAAAATATAAGTTAACAAGGTAATTAAAAGCATAAAATATAAAATAGGTAAATTAACAATTACTAAAGACATTCAAGAATTCAATCCTCTCCATTCCTATGCAAGGTTCATTTTAACATAATATTCATACAATTCAGATGTGGACAATCCATTTAAACCCCTAGTATCTCATTCTAAAGCCTACTACTCTAACTACTCGATATCCCATTCTGGAGCTTACCAGATAGCCAGCATAAGCACGGGTCCTAAGACCTAGGTATGACCTAGTATCCCATTTTTGAGCTTACTGTTTCAATACCTATTTGTTTTCCTCTCTTTTTCAGATTTTACAACACACAAACCCTAGATCTAATAGCTCCTATTCCAGAAACGCCATTAAAACTATAGTAAATATGAAGAAAAATAAAGCATGCATGATATAAACACTAAACAAGCATTCATCCATCAACTTGAATAAGATTAATAACATAATTACTTGTAAAATATCCATACCAAGATGAGCACAAGGGTAAAAAAAATCTGAAACATATATTAAAAAAATAAGTTTATATTCCTTACATGGTTTAGGGGATTCAAAGATCCCCAAACAAAAAAATGACTACTCACTACTCATAATGTAAATAAGATGGGAAAGAGAAAAAGAAATTATAAAACCCATTTGGAAAGTAAGGATTTGAAATGCAGCAACTTTTTCTCTTCTTGTCCAAGCTTGGTCTTGATTAAAGCTAGAACTTTAAACTATAAACTAAACTAAAGCTATGTACTTTTGTATTTTTGATGTACAACTATATTGAAAGAGTAATTTTTACAAGTAAATCTATAGAAACTAAGTATAAAAACCCTAAGGTATAAAGAACTACAAGCTAAAACTACAAAGAAATATTATACAATTCAAAAACCTAAAAAGCTCTCTTTTATAGCCAAACAAGATGCAGCTTTTATACTGATCCAGAGTAGGACATGACGGAGACAATTGCTCTCAGTCGAGTTCAATCAGTTAAAAGAGTATTGTAGCTTTAAGACACTTTGGTCTCAGCCAAGCACACCCTTCTAAACTGAATCATCCTCAAATTTTACATTAGACACAGCGGAGATAAATGATTTTAGCCAAGTCCCTTGGTGAAATAGTGTGTTTTGAGGATCTACAAGGCACACGACTGAGACAAACGGTCTTAGCTGAGTGTTAGCCATTATTTCTACAAAAAATTAAAGAATATGCCATTAAACACTCAAAAAATTCATAAATATCAAAATAAACCTATTTGGCATAAAACGAGAATTTTAAAACTTAAAATAGGAAAAACACGCAAAACGAGATGCAAAAATAGATAAAAATATACTGAAAATAAATACTAAATCAGAGTTGTCAATGCCTAAGGCCCATAACTGTATGACCCCCCCTCTATGTCTAACCTGGAGTAGCTGCTATGCTCTAGGGTAGCAATGACCTCTCTAGTGATGTCTTGATATATCCTGTAGGCTAGGGCAAAAAAGCCTATCCAGCCTACCCTAGCTAAAAGTCGGTCAGCCTTCTGTGGTGGTCCAAAGTCTTAGAGAAACTACCGAGACACGAATCAACTCGATCTATATTGGACCTGCAATAGGGCCTGATATCTCCTAGCCTACACTGGTGTCATGTAAACTGACAATAGCTGAGGCGATTGTAGGCATACAGTCCTATAAGGCATCTTACAAGAAATTTTACATATTAGTTTAGGGTTAACTTAAATCGTAACCAAATTAAACATATAAAAATTTAGATAGCATGTTGGGTTGGATGTCTACAATCAATCTATGCTAGGAAAGCACATGAATGACTACAAAGACAACATACAAGCTGGGTTATCATTTGCCAAACAGCATAATTTACATGTTATTAATATGATGCATACTTCATGCATTACAAGAAATTTAGTAAGAATTTTGGTAGCATTCCAGCTAGGAATGTGATTGCCCCCTACATCAAAAGAGCATTCAAACAACACCTAGGCCATCATGGCCACCAATATAATTATAGTATTGACATAAATTACACTTTATACTTTTCGAGAGATGTTGACAAAATTTTGGTAGCATTCCGACTAGGAATATGACTGCCCCCTGTACAAAAGAGAATTCAAATAATACACAGGTCATCATGGCGCCAATATAATCATAGTATCGACATAAATTACACTTTATTCTTTTTGAGAAATTCTAACAAAATTTTAGTAGCATTCTGACTAGGAATATGACTTCCCCCTATATAGAAAGGTAAATTACACAACACAGGCCATCATAGCTGCCAAACGAAGCAATTTAAGTTATTAAACCCATTTGTAACTACTTGGTGTAATTACAACTATGCTATAAATGCTTTCAAAAACATGAAGTATGCATATTACTTGCTAAGAGGATAAAATATAGGCCTACATGCTCATAAATTAGGCTTTTCATTATCTACAGTGTCATGCAAAAAAAGTTTAGTATTTAATCTATATAACTTAAACTACAAGACATCATTTATTTCTAACTAATAAAATTAAAAAACACAAGTAAAATAAAGGGTGTCTCCATCCATCATACCTAAAGCTAAAAAATTTACAACCTAGTTTCATTTTAAATAAGAGGTAAATAAATAAAAATGAAAAAATAATGAAAATAATTAAATAATACTTAGTTGTAAATAAAAAAAAAAGAAAAAAGAAGAAATAGCAGAAAAATGATGCTCCTTGAAGTGCTTTTCGCTCCCAGGAGTCTGCCAGTACAAATAACTCAAAAAACGAACAACAAATGAGAGAGAAAGCCTTAAAAAACAAAAAAAAAGCTTTTAAAATCACAAGTTATGGAGGTTTGTAAGAAAAATGAAGAAGATGACCTTTTATTCCAAAAAATGAGTGAGGGACAGCAATAGACGGGACTGAGAGACGTCCTATCCCTCAATGGAAAATGACCAAAATGGCCCTCTCTTTATTTTAAGCCTTATTTTCTCATTTTAACTCCTTTGTCTTTAATTTTTTGACCATTTTCATTGATTTTTGGATCTCTATCCATCTAAAATTAATTTATAATATTATTTACTCTTTTTTATAAGCTACAACATTATTTTACAATATTTACAAGTTTTAATTTGTTTTTATTACATATAAGTGTCCAAAAGTCTGAAATTTTTTTGTGCCTCTCAAGATAAAAGATTTTTTACATTCGAGATCTTCCAGGGTTGAACATTTAGGTCATCAAGCTTTTAGATTCCTTATAAAATGAAAATAAAAGAGAATGTAATAATATGTACGTGCACTATGTGAGACATGCAAATGAGTGACCTTTGGCCTTTTATAGGTGACGGACGGGTTAGTCTTGGTTTGCCCATAGTGAGAAACGACCATCCCTCACTACTTTTTATAAATAGTGCTTTAGCTTTCTTGTTTTTTATGCCTTTGAATTTTCACTTTCTCGAAAGCTTGCATCAATTATTCTTCTCTCTCTTTTTTCTTTTTCTTTCTTTTTTTATCTGTTTTTCTTTCAGTCATTTATTTTCTTCTTCATCATTCCTATGCTTAGATTACTTAGAAATTATCATTATCATGACTATTGGACTTGCTAAATTGCACCGGTTACTAGATGACTTAAAAACCTATGAGGACCACCGGGTAGCTCGTACTCCACTTAAGGTTCTTAAGGAGGGTTTCTTTAGATAAAAATTTACTGCTTGTTGCCACTTGATATTGGAAATCGAGGCTTCATGTATTCAAATTCACTCATTAAGAGATGTGCCCTCTACTCTAGGAGTTTATTGCTATGGTTGGTGTTAGATTTAAACCTAATGTCCGATCTTGTTTCCCATCTTCTATTTCCCGATATCTTAAGGAGGTGGTCCATGCTTTTGGCATTCTTCCCTCTGAGGTCGGTGTTACATTTAGAAATGGGTTCCTTAAAGAAGGATATTCCCACCGGAGCCTTTGATCGATGTGTTAGCCCATTTTGATGATGTACCCACTTCCATTCTAGTGTGGTACTACTTTGTTGTTTCACTCGATGCTTGCTAGTGCATACTGAGGATCCCATGACTAGGAAGTATGAGCTCTTTAGCATAGTAAATGGTATATACCAAGGACATGACCCATTTCTCATAATTTAAGTAGAGACCATATCGGTTTGGATGTTGTTCATCATAACCTTGCCTTTCTTCTTATCGGTAGCCCTTTACTTCTCTAAGTACATCCTTATTTTTGAAGGTAGTATGCCCTTCATGTGTTTTTATACTATCTTTTCTTATTGGAAAGTGTGTCTTTTTAAATTTTCATACATTCCTTTGCCTTATTTTTGCCTGGGATGAACCCAACTCACCCCAGCAGCTTTTCTTTTCTTTTTTTTTTCAAGTTTGGCTTTATGAGAAACTCAAGCTATTGTCAAAGCCTCCTTCTCGAGCTAGAGTTACAGGCACTTACCCCATGAGATGCATACTAGCTAGGCATTTATAGCACAAGTTTTTGACAATCCAAAAGGGAGTTGATTGGCTAAGCAGTTTGATAGATGGAGATATTACGTTTAGGTATACTTGGTTGTCCATTACTTTTATGGTTAGGGATGGAGAGTCTGGATGTGTTCCTTTGTGTGGATTGCATCATGCCACTTTTTACATTACTGCTTGCTGTGTCCGATAGTTTGGGGGTCGATAGGATATTGTTAGGTGTCCACTAGGCTTCTATGGTGGTACACTTAACTATTCCTTCGTTAATGTGTACTATCAAAGGGTGTGGACTCAGCTTCCAATAAGGGTTACCATCCCTAACATTGGTACTTATGACTTCACCACTTCTGACTCTTACAAGCAATGGGTTACCAGTCCAGCTTTTGATAGTAGACTCTAGGCTATTAAGCACCTGGATGAGAGAGAGGTGATACAGATAAATTAGATTGGACATTATTATAGATTATGTCTTTTTTTTCTATTGGACTCTCTAATTTGAACAAGTAAAATAATATGCTGCTTTTGTTACATGGATGATTTTATGATTACATGCATGACATTTCTTTTTTTTTTTTTTTATTTCAGTACTCATGATCATTATTTGATATTATCCCAATAACATATATTATTCAATCTTGAAATGAAATTTTACAAGCATCATAACTCCTGTCATCAATCAACCCTCTCAGGTTTTCTTGATTGATTATTTTCTCTTAGCCTCTAGTTTTTGCCCAAAATGCCTTTTTTCATTTTTCACCCTAGCGAGGCACTCAATTTTAGCAAGGTTGTAGTTTTTTTTTATTTTCGACCCTCAAGGCATTTATTCTCTTCTTTTTATCTTTTTAAGACTTAGCCATGGAACCTTTTCAACCTATCAATGTTCACTGGTTCTTTGAACTCATTGCCATCACTGTCTGACAAAATGGCAATGCCTTTGGACAATAGCTTCTTAAGTATATAAGGTCCTTCCTATGTTAGCCTGAACTTGCCTCTGATATCTGGGATTCCAGGTCTCATCTACTTGAACACTAGATCTCATTCTTTCAATGGGTGTTTTCTAACTTTCTTTCTAAATGAACATATTATCCTCTTCTAATAGACCTGATTATGATAATAAGCCCTTATTCTATCTCCATCTAGCAGGTTAAGTTGTAATAACCTTTGCTTAGTCCATTCTGCCTCTAATAGCTTAGCTTCCAAAACTACACTCGAAGACTAATGCTCAATCTCTATCGGGAATACTACTTCTATTCTGTAAAGTAAAGAAAATGGAGTGGCTCATGTGGAGGTTCGGGTTGTAGTCTTCACATTCTTATTACCTGCTTCGATTGCTCTATTTGCTTAAGGCCTATAAGGAGAAGACTTGTGAGGTTGAACCCCATACTTGATGAGCATCTATCTAGTTTCACCTCAAAATTATAGCTTATTATTTGACACCATATGATGAGGCAAGCCATATCTATATATCAGACTCTTCTTGATGAACTTAGCCATATCCCGTGCATCTACCTTTTTAAAGGACTATGCTTCTACCCACTTGGTGCAATAATCAATGGGCATAATGATAAATCTACGTCCATTCGAGGCAGATGAATGGATCATTCCCATAATCTCTATTCCCCACATAGTAAAAGGCTAAGGCAATGTAAGGTTACACAATTCAAAAATAGGCAAATCCTCAGGTCCGCATATTGTTGGCATAAATGGCATTCTTTGACATAATTAGAACAATAAGTGTTTATTGTGAGCCAAAAGAAACCTTGCCTCATAATCTTCTTTACTAAGGCTAAGCCATTCATATGGGCTCCGCATACTCTCACGTGTACTTCCTTCATTACCTTCTTTGCTTCCTTTTCATTAAAACATCTCAATTAGACTCCATCAGGCTGTCTCTTATAAAGCACTCCTCATACAATAATGAACTAAGTTGACAGTTTACGGATCAATCTTTCACTACAAAAGAGAATACAGAATAGCGATGAAAATTAGTGAGGACAAAAAAATTTGTTGCTAAATGCACCATTTAGCGACAACATTGCGAGAAAAAATTATTTTTGTCACAAATATTGTTAGGGTCTAGTTGAAAAATAGATATTGTGACAATTTAGAGAAAAATAAATTTTGTTGTAGCTAATCTTGGGCACCAAAATTTTGGCGCAAAAAATAGCAACGAATTTGCGAGCATAAAACCCTCGCTAACTCTTAATGCATGACATGAATGATAGATGAACCATTTAGCGAGGATGTAATCCTCACTAATTTGCGAAAACTAAATCCTCGCTAATTTAGCGAGGACAAATTCCTCTCTAATGATTAAATAAGTTGACATTTGATATATGAACCATAAGTCCTCGCTAATTTTGCGAGAACTAAATCCTCGCTAATTTAGTGAGGAAAAATTCCTTGCTAATGGTTAAATAAGTTGGCATTTGATAGATGAACCATTTAGCGAGGATTTAATCCTCGCTAATTTTGCAAGAATTAAATCATCGCTAATTTAGCGAGGACAAATCCCTCGCTAACAGTTAAATAAGTTGGTATTAGATAGATGAACCATTTAGTGAGAATTTAATCCTTGCTAATTTAGCGAGGACAAATTCGTTGCTACCGGCTCAATAAGTTGGCATTTGATAAATGAACCATTTAGCGAGGACTTAATCCTCGCTAATTTTGTTAGGAATAAATCCCTCATTAATAGTTCAATAAGTTGGCATTTCATAGATGAACCATTTAGCGAGGACTTAATCATCGCTAAATTTGTCAGGAATAAATCCTCGCTAATGTTTAAATAAGTTGGCATTTAATAGATGAACCATTTAGCGAGGACATAATCCTCGCTAATTTTGCGAGGAATAAATCCCTCGCTAATTGTTCAATAAGTTGGCATTTGATAGATGAACCATTTAGCGAGGACAAATTCCTTGCTAATGTTTAAATAAGTTGGCATGTAATAAATGACTGATTTAGCGAGGACATAATCCTCGCTAATTTTGCGAGGAATTTTTTCCTCGCTAATTTTGCGAGGAACAAATCCCTCGCTAATGGTTCAATAAGTTGGCATTTGATAGATGAACCATTTAGCGAGGACTTAATCCTCGCTAAATTTGCGAGGAACAAATCCTCGTTAATGGTTCAATAAGTTGGTGAGGACTTAATCCTCGCTAAATTTGCTAGGAACAAATCCTCGCTAATTTAACGAGGATAAATTCCTCGCTAATGTTTAAATAAGTTGGCATTTAATAGATGAACGATTTAGCAAGGACTTAATCCTCGCTATTTTTGCAAGAAAAAAAATTCTCGCTAATTTTGCAAGGAAAAATCCCTCGCTAATGGATAAATCCCTTGCTAACGGTTAGATAATTATATTTTAACTATTTTTATATAATTTTAATTTTTAATATTTAAATTTTATTTATATTTAATTTAATAAATTTATTTAATATCTTTTTTAGGAAAAATTAAATAAATTAAATTATTATTATTTAAATTAACTAAATTAAATTATTTTTTTATATTTAATAATTTTAATTATTATTAATTATAAAATAAAAAATTAAATTTTGAGGAAACGGTTCCTAGCAAAAATAGCTAGGCATAAGTTCTCGCAAGATTTGCGAGAGGTATTCCCTCGCTGATTTCCTTAAAATTTTCAGCGGGATAAAAGTAATGTTAGCGGGATTTTTTCACTAGGTCTCTACAACCTGACCCTTTATGCCGCCCTTCTTTTTCACTCTCTTCTCTTTCTGGCCTACCAACAAAACCCTAATCTCTTCTCTACTTTCTCGTTCGTTCGAATCTCAATTCTCAATATGACTACTTCATTGAAGAACAACTTCTTGCCTCCTTTTCTTATCTCTAATCTCTAGCAAGTTCTTATAGCCCGAAATAATAATGTTGATTCCCATGATGAACCGTATCAAGAAGAACCTTCTAATATGGATACTGATTCAAAACAAGCTTCCCTTGCTTCTTTGAGTGGTGTTGTTAACTATGTATATGATGAGGATCGCAAGAAGGAAATTGTTTTGGTTACTAATGGCGAAGGAATCGATTCACCTGGCCTTGTGTCCCTCGTCGAAGCTCTAGTTCGTGATGGCCATTTCAATGTTCACGTATGCGCTCCTCAATCGTACATTTCTTCCTCTTTTTTGCCTTCATCTTCTTTTTTTTGTTTGGTTATTGAGAAAATGCTGGAAATGATTTTAGAATTTAACAATTTGTGTGTGGTCGATGCAGGGATAAATTCGGATCTGGTCATTCAGTGTCAATCAAGGAGATGCTTGTTGCTGCTTCTATTAAAATAAGGGGTGCCGCCGCTGCCTATGAAGTTTTCGGTAGTGCTATAGTTTAGTGGCCTTTGGAAAATTAGAAATGATGAAGTCTCCCGAAATTAATATAGTAAGATTTGCTATTTTTACTTTCAAGTACCCTTGCGGGTTGTGTTTATTTAGTGTTATTAGGAGCATTATTTTCTTGGTCTAAGCCTGTGTTGGTATGCATTTTCATGCAATCCAAAAATTAATTGGTCCATATTTGGTTTTAGTTACATTTTCTTTTAATGACCTAAGTTTTTAATGAACTTCCTGCATTTGATATGAAAGGTTCTACTCAGGTGTTGTTGCCGCTGATAGAAAAGCATTTATTTGTGCAGTTTACCTATTTTTGTTTAGGACATTGCTAGGTGACATGAAATTAATCCTCTAACATCTTTTTGAGGCTGTCTGTCATTATCATGGAATGTTTTTTCTTATCATCAATATGATTGGAGAATACATTAGTGCTTCTGAACTTGTGTTCTTTGTGATTATCTGATGTCCTTAAAATATTACAGTTAATAGGAGACCTGATGAGTGGGTGAAGCTTAAACAACTTGACCTTGATTCAGTAGAGACTGTTGTTGATGAGAAGGTTGAAGTATGGTAGTTAGCTGCTTTGAATGGTTGTACAAGAGCAATACCTTACTTAATTTTTACTTCAGCTCTAAAAATTTTCATTTATGTTTAATTTGAACTTTTATTTGTAAATGTATCCAAACTGCAGATTGCACATGCTTGGATGTTAGAGAACAAGGATTATGGAGGAATGTCTTTGCAATCCAATCTTCATAAATTAGGTACTCATGTGATTCTTCATAAATTAGGATTATGGAGGTGATTCTTCATAAATTAGGTAATACATCTTCTAATTAAGAGAAGGTACTTGTGTGAGATTTTTTTTTTATTTTTTTCTTTCGTAAAGCTGGAGTTTTATCTTAATAACGGTTGATTGGTTTTTAAACCATAGTTATGCTTTTAAATCACTGCTATTGATTGGTTTTTAAAGTGATTTTTCTCCTTCTTTATTGGTCTTAAAATGCAGGAGTTTATTTAATTATGAGGTTGAAGTTCAGGGAGATGGGGTATCTGCCTCAGCCTATGGTGAATTACCTGGCACTTTTAGGTTGGGGTGATGGTACAAAAAATGAAATTTTCACCCTTGAGCAACTTGGTAAAAGCTCTACTAATCTATTGATTGTAGTTTTTTTTCCATAGCTTGTAGAATTATTATTATTATTATTATTATTATTATTATTATTTTGTGTAATTGATTTTTGTAATGCAATTCATAGTTGATAAATTCTTGATTGGTCGCGTTAATAAGAGTGGTGTTGTTTTTGACTTTACAAAGTTGAGGTAATTATGGTGCTCAGATTTTAAATTACACATTTCCATCAAATGTGGTTGATATGGATTTATGATTGATACATGCCAAGTTATTAAAACTTTAAATCCTCTCAACTGCGAAGTATTGCTATCTAAAATTCTTCTCCATTATACACATGCATACACATTGAAGGTGGATGAATGGTCAGTATTTGAGAGCACTTCCATCAAAAAAGTTAATAAAACTCATTGGTGAAAGGTGGAAGAGCATTGGAATCCTTGTGGACTCAGAAGGACCATTTGTAGAAGTATAGGATTGAATAGTCTGTTCCGATGACATTTGGAGGATGGTTTTGTTTTTAGATGTTTGGGTCTGCTATTTTTTCTCTATTTGGAGGATGGTTTTGTTTTCAAATGTTTGGGTCTGCTATTTTTTCTCTATCAAGAAATAGGATGTTTACTATAATTGATTATGTTATTATTTTTATTGAAGATTTCACACTCCTAATCAGAGGACTATTACCACTAATTATAAGTTAATTGATTAATTTTGATGATTTTAATGCTAACTGTCTTCCACTTAAATGCGAGTTTGGTTATATTTACTTATATCATGGTTGTCATGCAGGTTAGGTTATGAATTAATTGGAGGATTTTTACTTAAACTATTCAAATTGTTTCAGGTAAACAATTTGTTTTACTTATTAGGCTTAATTCTTCTTTACATTTGCTTTATATTTTAATTAAACTAATGCAAGAATGAGGCCAATTTATTCTACTCATCTTGCTAATCCACTCGATCTCACCAAGTTTTCCTTAATTTTCATCCACACAGTACATTTTCTCTTCTTTTCATTGTCTTCTTTTTTGTGTTGTTGATTGCTTTGGGTTCTCAATTATTGTTCTTTTCTATGCCTCTTTTATATGGGTTAGGTTGTTTGCTTTTTTTGGGTGGATGGCTGCTACTTCAGTGAATTTTTAAGTTATTGAGAAAGCTTTATCAAGTATATATTTTTAAGTTATTGAACTAATGTTTTGTGAATGATTTAATGGGACTGTTTTGGTTTTTATCATGAATACTTTATTGCTATATCTTTGTTTTGTTTTTTGGCTGTTGTCTCTATGTACAGCCCTAGCTTGATGTTTGCTGCTGTCTGTGTGTACAACCTGAAAATTTGTAGCAGTTGTTGAAAAACTTCAATCTATAAGTATATATACTTAATTTATTTGCTGAATGATTCCCAACTTTACTTCTCCTCCATGCTTTTGACGGTATCTTGATGATATTTTTATATTTGTTTGTTTCAGAGGAACCTAGACCAGTTAGAAGTATTATCCAAAGAGCTCAAGTCAAAAACCTTAAAAACTGAGGCCCCTTCTCAATCTTGTTACAATTTTTGAGGTTTAAAAATGTAGCACTTTCTAAACTTATATAATAATTATTATAATGATTTGAATCTTATATATCTTTTTGACATTAGGGGGACCGTGCATGTTACATATGTGGATCACCAGATCATTTTATAAGAGACTGCCCAGTTACATCAAGTCCGGATCCCATGCTTCACAGAGGTAAATAAACTCTTGCTACAAGCAGATAAGAAATTTAATTTTTTCATTCATGTGGACATGCAACTTTATAGTGAAGTTTAGAAAGTGCTGATGTACACTGGTGCTTGGAAATTGGTTTTGCAAGCAGTAATGTTATTTAGAAATAAGAATGATCACTTTGTTTTTTGGAGGAATTACTAATGCTTAATAAAATTGGTTTATAATACCAGTGAAAGGCTCATGGTCAACTAACTAGTGGTATTTTTTGTGTATTTTAGGAAATGCTATGTTTCCAGGAGCTATGCCAGGTTATTTATCGCCATACTGGAATGAAACTCCCTTCTTGCAAGTGAGCCCCTTTGTAAATCTGTATGGCAATGCCTTCAGTGCCATGGATCAGCCCATACCTTTTGCAGTTCCCTTTTATATGTTGTCCATGTTCAACAGCATGGCTCCCTATAGGTATTTGGTATTATATGATGCACATTCATTTTATGTTATTTCCACTAGTTTAAGTTGTGTTAACTGTCTTTTTGTGCTTGAATTCAAGTGTCGATTTTGTCTACATTTTTATTCAAGTTGAGTTGCTTTTTGTTGGAATTTTGATGGTTGAAGTTGTAGAGAGTACACACTAGCTTGAATCTGATGATACTCGTGGATTATTCACTTTATTTTTCATATTAATTTTTTAATTTGTTTTCAAGGTTAAGTGATCAAGAAATTAAAAGTGTACGTGCAAATTACTTCATATGTTTGAAAAATATGGGACACATACAAGATAATTAGATAAATTATTGATATTCTGTTGCACAAAACTAATTACAGTTTTATTAATATTTCATTCTATATCAACTATAAATAGTATAATAGCATTTTTATTTTAATAAATAATATTTATTCTATTTGATTTTATAATATAAAGAGCATATATATTTTTGTATGATAAAATATGTTTCCTTTTTGTAACAAAACACATGTAGTTATGATTTTACAATTTATGTTGAAAAGGCTCTCCTCCTCTCTCAAACTGCTGCCATTTTAGAGGTGAACCTCAATTGTGTTTAATTAATGTTTATTTTCTACATTAAATTAATTTACTTATTCTTTTTCTGGGTTTGGTCAAGTTTTTTATTTTTTTGTATTAAGTTATACAAATATTGGTCAGATGTTCAAGATCAACAATTGGAAGATCAAGTTTTAATGACACTGGATGGAGTTCTTGCTTATCTGCAATCAATCGCTACACAACTATATAAAAGTAGGCAGCATTATATAAACTTTTTATTACTTTTAATTATTACTGTTATATATGGATGTATTATTTTCAATATATTATTAACAATGATATATACTTGTAAATAACAATTTATTCATTAATATATATATTTTTTATTAAATGTTGAGTGAATATAAATTTGTTATTTTTTAATTTTTTATTTATTATTTAAATAATAAAATTTTTATATTAAATTAAGAAAATAAAAAATTTCATATCAACATTCAGTAAGGATAAATTTCATGCTAAATTTAGCAAGAATAATATTTGTTATAAAATGCATGCTAAAATTTAGTGACAATTTAGTGAGGACTAAATCCTCACAAAACTTAGCGAGGAATTTAATCCTCTCTAAATTTAGCGAGAACTTTGATCCTTGCTAAACTCGCAGAAGTTAGCGAGGACTTTATTCCTCGCAAAACTTAGCAAGGACTTTAATCCTCACAAAACTTAGCGAGGACTAAATCTTCGCAAAAATTAGCGAGAACTTAAATTCAGCTAGGATGACCTTTGTAACAAAATTTTTGTCCTCGCTAAGTCGTCACTAAATTTATTTAGCGACAAAAAATCATCATTTATTTTGTGTTTTTCTTGTAGTGTTTGGTTTATTCGATGGCTTCTTTAAGAAATATTGACTTTTCTAGATAGTTCTAGATGTTATAATACCAATGTTTTATATCGTCCACCTCGATATCCATAATTTGTTCCTTTTCAAAGCATGGCTTATCAAAACTCGAAATCAGCAAAGGCTTTATAATTACTCCCTTCGTGTTGTCCCACATTGATACTAGAGTAGCTAATGCATTTGCTGATTGGTTTTCTTCTCTAGGCATGTATCCAAAATTACAGACTTCAAATTGACTGCTTAAAACCTTTAGGCACCTGAGATAAGGCATCAAGCTATCTTCTTTCACTGACCATTAACCCCTTACTTGATAAACTACTAAAGATGAATCTCAAAACACTTCTGTAGGATTTGCCTCTATGGCCAATAAGGCTTCCAACCCAGTGGCAGAGCCACCTTTACTTGAGGGGGTGTACATGCACACCCTCAAATTCATATTTTCGTTTGATATATATATATATATATATATATATATATATACTAGGAACCCTTTAATTTATTTTAATTGCCTCTTCTCAAATTTTAATCTAATAATAATTACATAATATTTTTAATTAAATTATAAAAATTAAAATGATATAATACAAATTCATTTAAATGAAAATCAAATAAATGGTAAAATCTAAATACTCTGTTTTTTATCCAAAAATAAAATTACATTAAATTTAAAAAAAAAGAAATTTAAATGTCAACTTTTTTAACAACTTAAACACACTTTCCATTTTTTTTATTTTCACTTTCATGTATATTTTTCTTTCACTTTTTTCTTTTTCTTATTGCAACTTTTAAAACTTTTCAAATTTGAAATAGGATTAACAAGTATTTTTTTTTATCACTTTTATTGGCACTTGGTTATAAAATTTCACTTTTTCTTGTATTTTTTAATATTGTATTTATTAATTTTTTATTTTAATTGATTTTTTATTATTTTATAGATTATTTTGTTTTGATAAGTTGAATGTGTATTTTAACACCGCTCTCAAATAAAATTATCAAAATACGTAATTTGAATGATAATTGAATAAAATATATTGTCATTATATAATTTATGTATTTTTTATTTTGAATTTTTTATATTAAAATTATAATGTGTGCTTTCGCTAAACCTAGGGTCCTGGCTCCACCACTATTCCAACCCGTAAATGCAATCTTCATACTCTACTTCATTATTCATGGCTTTGTACCTTAACTTCTTAGCTAATGGCATCTTTTCTCCTTCCGAGGTAACAAAGATTACTCTTACTCCTACTTCTTTATTGTTCACAACTCCATCAAAGTACATATGCCAACCCTAAACTGTTATGGTTGTACCATTTTCATCAGAGAATTCATAAGTCATCTCTTCACACTCTAACGGTTGATCAATTAGGCATTTTACCACTGTTTTCCCTTTAACATTCTTTCTAGTGATATACTCCATGTCAAACTCTTGTAGGAGAATCAACCACCTTTCCATTTTTCCTAACAATGAAGGCACTTCTTGCTAATACCTAAAAGGATTCTGCTTAGTCACTGCTTGGATTTTGTAAGAGTGAAAGTAATGTCTCAACTTCTTTGATGCCTATATGACTACCAAACAAATCTTTTCAACTTCTACATACTTCGCCTCACATGGAAGAAATTTCTTACTGAGGTAATACACTACGTACTCAATCCTGAAATCATCTTCTTGTACCATCATAGCTCTACTGAACTATCTTCTATTGCTAAGTACAAAATTAGAGGTTTACCCATCTGAGGCAATCTTAAAACTGGCAGATGCAACAAATAGTCCCTGATGGTGTCAAATGCCTATTAACAATCTTTATTCCAAACCATCGGCTGGTCCTTACTAAATAGCTTGAACTTCGGCTCGTAGATCTAAGTTAACTTAGCTATGAACCACTTATGTACTGAATTCTCCTTAAGAACCCTCTAACTTTTTTCTCTTTTTAGGGTACCAGTATTTTCTTGATGGCTCTTACCTTGTCGAGATCTACTTTTATCCCTTTCTGGCTCACCACATGGCCTAAAAGCTTACCTGAAGTAACTCCAAAGATGCACTTTTTCGGGTTGAGATGAAGATTATACTTGATCCTTTAAAAAAACCTTTCTAATGCCTTAAAATGACATTCCCTAGTAATTGACTTGATCATTTTATCATCCACGTACACCTCTACTTCTTTGTGGATCAAGTCATCTAAAATCTTGGTTGCCATCCCTTGGTAGGCATAACCTACATTTTTAAGCCCAAAAGGTATGACCTAGTAGGCATATGTCCCTGAACTATTATGGCTGTAACATTTTCATCAAGGAATTCATAAGTCATCTTTTCACACTCTAATAGTTGATCAATTAGGAATTCTACCACTATTTTCCCTTTAACGATCTTTTTAGTGATATACTCTATGTCAAACTCCTGTTGGAGAATCAACCACCTTCCCATCTTTCCTAACAATGAAGGCACTTCTTGCTAATACCTAAGGGGATTCTACTTAGCTACTGCTTGGATATTGTAAGAGTGAAAGTAATGTCTCAACTTATTTGATTCTTATATGACTACCAAACAAATCTTTTCAACTTTTACGTACTTTGCCTCATATGGAAGAAATTTCTTGCTGAGGTAATACATTGCGTACTTAATCCCGAAATCATCTTTTTATACCATCGTAGCCCCTACTGAACTATCTTCTATTGCTAAGTACAAAATTAGACTTTTGCCCATTTGAGGCAATCTCAAAATTGGCAGATGCAACTAGTCCTTGATGGTGTTAAATGCCTTCTGACAATCTTCATTCCAAATCACTAGCCGTTCCTATAATATCCTGAACACCAGGTTAGCCGTGAACAATATTTTCCGACAGTTAATAGTATCTTCTAGGCTGAAAAGTACACCAGGAGGTGAAAAATATTTTATTGGATTATTGGAAAATATGGATCATGGGTAGTTCAGGGTTAAATTTTAAAGTGAATTTGAGGTCAAATAGACCTCAAAAAATCAAAAATAAGGAAAAAGTCACGGTTTCAGTTAAAAGGGTGCTTAGGTTAACTGAATGTTTGTCTGAGACTTAAAAAAATAGTTAATGATCTCTAAAAATTACCATAATTTTCATATCTACATTAAATGAGATGTAGAATCATATGGTAAAGAAAAATTGATTTTTCAATGATGCGAAAATTTGGGCTATCAGACTGGTAAAAGTGGCCCAGATCAAAAAATAGTCTTTAATTCATCCAAAAATATTCAGGAAGCCTAAATATATTTTAAAAATTTTAAAAGTATTTTTGAAAATATTTGAACGCAAGAAGTAGGAGAAAGTAATGATTTCAGTTTAAATAGTAACTTATCAACCGTAGATTTGATCAGGGTTTTAAAAATATCAACTAAAGTTTAAAAATTGCCAAAAATTACAGATATGCCTAAAATAATGTATAGATTCTTTTGGTTGTTGAAAGTAAATTTTTTGGTAAAATTGATATTTTTAAATCGGACCGATTTAATTGAATCGTACAAAAAATGGACTTCGATTGAGCTAAAAATTTGTGTACAGTCTATTTTCAAGGTGATAAAAATAATGAAATCAATTTTTAAGTAATTTGGAATTAGAAAGTGAGAGAAATTAATTAAAATTGCTTATTAGGTGATTAATGGATTTTAGTTAATTGATTTAAGCCCAAACCTAAGCCCAAGACCCAAGCCTATGAGAGAAGTATAAAAGGTAGAAAATCAATGTGGGAAGCAGATTTCCAGCTCTCTTATTCTTCTTAATCAATTAAACCATCATAGCCCCACTTTCTACCATTTTTTCTTCATCTTCTCTTCACTTTTTCCCTTTGATCCAAACACAAGAAATGTTCTCCAGCCTCTCTAGTTGTTGCATCTAATCTCAAACCAAGGATTATAGGGAGATAAGCAAGAGAAAATAAGTGGAAAAAGCTTGGAGGTCAAATGAGGTAAGAGAAATTGTTAATTTTAATTTTGGTCTTTGGTGCCTACTACTAGTTTTGGGTGCCTAGAGTCCATTTTTGAGGTTTATTTGAGCTAAAAATGTTGTTATCTTAGTGATTTTGAGGGTGAAAGTTTCGGCCAATGGTGGAATGTTTTGAAGAAAATGATTTTCTATGGTTTCAAGCAAGAAAAATGAAGCCCAAGGAAGGTTAAGCATGGAAAAATGGTTAGTGACTATCAAATCTTATTATTTCCCTATAAATTTTATAGTTTTCCTTTAGGGTTTATAAGAAAGAATTTAATAAAAATATTTATAATTGAAATTGGTGTTATAAAAGTGTAATTGGACTTTGATTAAGCATAGTAGGAAGTTTAAATAAATTTAAAAGAATTTTTAAAGTATAATTATTGTGTTGGCCGAATTTCATGTTTAAAGGAAATAATGTGTATATTAAGTATTTCAATGAAATTAAACCATAAATGATGATAAATATGAAATATATTATCCATGAATTTTTAGAGAATTTATGGAATTTATTAGAATATTTTTGGACTAATTAATTAGTTACGTATTAGTGGAAAATAGTGAATTTTTGTGAAATAATATTTTTATGCATTTATATAGAATTTATGGAATTTATTTAAATATTTTTGAAGAAATATTTAAATGTGTACAAAATAAAGTATTGAATTATTGAGTTATAAATTGTAATTAAAGTGAAAAATAATGAATTATATTGATATAATTCATAAATTGTCCAAAATTAAGGAAATAAGTGACTGGCTAATTTATTAAAATAAAAAGACCATAAAAGGTATAATGTATAAAATGATCGAAATGAATTATTAAGAAATAATTCATATATTTGCCAAGAAATGGTGGATTATAATGATATAATTCACACAGTATATAAAAAGTACTGAAATAATAACTAGCTAAAATAGTAAAGTGAAAAGACACTGAAAGGTGTAAAATGTAAAGTGATCGTGGTGAATTATGATGTCATAATTCACAATCTGTGTGTAAGATTCTGAAAAAAGTACTGAAAAGATTAATTAAAAAAATGCAATGACTGACAAAGTATTTGTAATTGTTTAAAGTTGAAAAGTATTATGAAAGAAAGTGATTTTTGGCCTTAGCAATAGTCAGGCAATAAAAGTCTTGTTCAGGATATAATTAGCTAGCCATAGGGACATCTTACACCGCAATGAAAATTATGGCAACTTGCTTTGCTATGGTAGGATCTCTGATCTCCATAGTATATGTCATACGTACTGTCATATATTCTATGATGAATGATTATTTGGGGTTATTTCTCATTCTGTTGTGACCTTGTGAGGTTCACGTCCCGTATATCCTATCCGAGAGTTCCTGTCAAATTGTACTAAGGGCATATTGATAAGAATAAATCAGAATTTCAAAAAGTAAGCTAAAAAATAAAAATCCAAAGAGAAAAAGGATCTAATTGAAAGAAATAAAAAGTTTTGGGGCCAAAAACATAATTTTCTCAAAAATTTTATTTAATGAACAAAAATAAAAAGAAAATATTTTACAAGGGTATAATGGTAATTTTATAACCGAACAATCCAAAATTATGCTTTTATAAAGAAAAAGGATTAAAACATAATTTTACATGAAAAAGTTAAAATAAGGACCAATTAGTATATTGTATATCGATTATTACTTTAAAAATGAAAATTTGTAAAATAAAGTTAAAATTATAATTAAAAATCTAAAAGTAACAATACCATAATGATTCAAGAAATTATAGATTAAATGTGAAATATTGTTTAAAGAGTCCAGCTGAAGATCGAACATAATTTTTGTATGCTAAAAGTCAACTAAAAAGTAAAAATAAGCAAGTTAATGATAATTTTGCAATTAACAAGTAAAAAATAAAAATTTTGCAATAAGAATGTAAAAAAGGACCTTTTGTAATAAAATGAAGAAACAAAAACTTAATTGCAAAGTTGACAATGTAATAATATTACATGGTATTAAATGTTAAAAGTATTAATAATTGTATTGTGAAACATAATTAAAAAGTCAAAGTGAAAATAAATGAACTAATGTTAAAACCATAATTCAAGGATAAAAAAATAATTCTATAATTAAGTGAAAAATAGAGAATTAAATTGAAATTTTCCATAATAGTGGCAATAAATAGAATAAAATGCCAAACGGAATAATAATTGTACTGGACTGACTAAATAAGAAATTCTGCTTCAATAGTCAAAGTTAAGTACAATTAACAAGTTATGTGCCAAAAGTTAAGTAAATGTAAAAATAAGAATAATAATGCCAAAATTTATAATTAAAATTACAAAAAGAGTATTTTTGGTAATAAATTGAAAAGTTTAAAACCAAAGTAATAAGTTACTAAAATTCTTGAAATGCTTTGAAAACATTGTTAACAATGTTAAAAGAGTTTTTAATAAGTCCAAAATAATTTTTAGGGTAATTAATATAATTATACTATTTTGGAAAAATTCTTCGATTAATAGTTACCACTGAGCATAATTAGTGCTTAGCACGTAGTGTTTACTGCATGTAGGTACGAAAATATTGCGGGAACATGGTACACAATGAAGCAAAGATTGAAGATGAATAGTCAGTGATGATTATTTTAGTATTTTTGGCATGTATATACTTAGATAGCAGAATTAAAAAATTGGACTGTATTTGAGCTATCATTTGATGGAATAATTAATATTGTTATTTTGCAATTATGTATTTGCCAGTAAATAATTTAGAATGGATATGTTCAATCTATGAGAAAATGTTTGGATGTGATTATGTTTACTGTTATAGATTGTTATTCCTCTGAGAGGCTATGGTTTGTCTGACTTTTCAAGAGGCTAGTAAGTTCCTAGTCGTTATGCTGCCGAATTTTTGATAAAATGAATAATATTTCAAATAGTTATAAGTTGATAAGTTAAATGTATATATTTGAACAGTGTATAAGTATTAGTAGTCAATGGATTAATTTTGGTTAAAAAAAAATTTTTGGCTTACCGCTTAGTTCTATATCAAAATAGATTGTTTAGATAAGGGTGTTACAGGTCGTCTCTAAATAGCTTAAATATCGGCTCGCAGATCGAAGTTAACTTGGTTATAAACCTCTTATGTACTAATTCTCCCTAAAAACCCTTTAACTTTTTTTCTTACCTTGTCGAGATCTACTTTTATCCCTCTTTGGCTCACCGCATGGCCTAAAAGCTTACTAAAGTAACTCCAAAGATGCACTTTTTCGGGTTGAGATGAAGATTATACTTGATGATCCTCTAAAAAAACTTTTCTAATGCCTCAAAATGACCTTCCCTAGTAATTGACTTTATCATCATATCATCCACGTACACCTCTACTTCTTTCTGAATCAAGTCATCTAAAATCTTGGTTGCCATCCCTTGGTAGGTAAAACCTACATTTTTAAGCCCAAAAGGCAAGACCCAATAGGCATATGTTCCCCACTCGGTTATGAAAACCATTTTGATCCTATCCACTATTTTGTTTAGAATCTGGTTATACCCACCATATCCATCCATAAAATTGTATGTGGTGTAAGCGATTGCACTATCAACCAAAGCATCTATGTGAGGTAGAGTAAAATCATCCTTAGGACAGGCTTTTTTCAAGTCCCTATAATTGACACAGACCCTAACTCTTCCATCCTTTTTTGCTACAAGGATTACATTTGCTAACCAAGTGGGGGTATCTTAGCCCATTCTAGCCTAAGTCTTCTAAGTTTTTGTTAGACTGACTTATACCCTGGGTATGTTGGAATGGCATGTTCGGAAATTTCTTGATTTATTCCCGACATGTCTTCATAGGTCCAAGCAAAGACATTTTCATATTTTTTCAATATTCTCTCAGATTTTTCTCTCTTCAGGAGTTATATCTGATGCCAATAAAATTTCTTTTGGATTTTCTTTTGTTTTGAGATTAAATGAACATATGTTTGTTGAGTTAATATCAAATATAAATGTTTTATGATCATGATCATGCATATTGAAATCTGAAGAAACATCACACAAGTAAGAAAAATTATTCATCTCATTAATATAATCAAAAGAGCAAATATTGTTCTCATCAAAAAGCTCAGGAACATAAACAATATCAATAAAAGTGGCTTCTCTAATCTTGTTAGCATCAGATGTCTCTCTACCCTCTAGATCAGCTTTGGATGGTTCTTTAATTTCCATCTTCTCTTTGCCTTTTCGCTAGGTAGCAAGCAACTTCTCCATCATAACCTCTTTTGGTACTTCTTTGTCCCAAGCAGAGTGGTACAAGAGAATTTCCTCATCCCAGAAACCCTTAACCCAACTTGTGAAACCATGGCCTTCCCAGAAGCATAGAGAGATTGGCCGAGATAGGCAAGACTACAAATTTAGCTTCAATCTCAATAAGCCTTGTCTTTACTACAATATTGCATGTCGTAATAGCTTATCTTTTAGAATTGTCATAAGTATATATGGTCAAGTCTGACTTACTAAGTATGCTCTCATTCAACCCAAAAGCTTGAATGGCCACCAAGGGGCACACATTAATTGAAGAACTATCATCTATCATTACACAAGTTATGTGCTTACCATTAACCTGAGCCTTAATGTAAAGGGGACAATTATGATTCCTTCCCTTAGTAGGCAAGTCAGCATCAGAGTATGCCATGTTTTAACCAGTTCCTCCCCTAACCAAATCCAACAACTCAACAAGTAAGATAGTGGTAGCAAAAGTGGACTCACTTAGGGCTTCAACTAGCTTTTACCTGTGCAAAGGAGACTATCTCAGTAAGTGCCAAATGGAAATCTATACATTTGTCTTCTTCAACTATTTGATTATCTGATAATCCTTAATTTCCTTTTTTGTAGGCACTATAATAGGAGTTGGCTGCCTTTCAATCTTTGGAGCCACCCTTCCCTTTTTGTGACTGCCTTAACTTTCTTTTCTTTATCAACCTCTTCCTCATATTCACTAGCTGAGCTCTAGATATCAATAGGTACCAACGTCCCCTTATCTTCACTCACTATAGGAGTATCCCAAAAGTAAATCATAAAAAGTGGTTCATTTTTTCAATTGACTTTGTTACTTTGAGGGTGAAGTGATTAATAGCCAAGTACTCATTCCCATACAAGTCCTTCATCACATAACACTCAGGTAAGCTAGACCCAATCATGAACAATAGAGACGGCATAACATTGTAATCTCCTTTCTTCTTTTTATCTCTCTTCTTAGGATTTAAAATTTGCTTGTTGTCTATCAAATCCTGAATCTTATTCCTAAAGCTATGATAATAATTGGTTAGGCGCCCAATGTGCTGATGGTATGCACAGTACTAATCCTCCCTATGGTGGGCTAATTCTTAACCTTTTGCAGGCTTTAAGGGTTACGGTTGAAGCTTCCCTTTCTTGTTCAGCCTATCCAATACCCAAGATAGTGATTTCCCCAGGTTGGAATAATATCTTTAACTAACTTTTGTAACGGACACTTCTGCAGTCTTTTCAATTCTTTTTGACCCAATACCGTTCCCCATTGCCTTGTTATTGCTAAAATTCCTTATGGCATTCTCACAGTTTACCTTCCTAACCAAATACTTTCCTTCAGCCTCTATAGTTATATCCTTCAATGACTCCTAGTCCGTTAAACCCTTCATCTTCAAGCCGTCCCTCAAGAATGGACTTTCATTCCTGATAAATAATCTAATCTGATCAGCTATGTTTGTTTTTCTTTTAATCTCCATCACCCTATTCCTCCACCTAGTGAGATGCTCATAAAATGATTTATCATGTTTCTGCTATAATAGCTCAAGGTCCTTTAGGGTAACCTCTTTTCTAAGGCTGTAATCATACTAATTAAGGAACTCCTCGGTCAATAGATCCCAGTCCTCCTTGGTATGCCTATCCAGCCTATGGTACCTATCTATTACAGGCCCAGTCAAATTTAAGCAAAAGTATTCCACCTTTTATTTCTTAGATTAGGTAGTCCCCTTCATGATCAATATGTACTATTTGATATGTGCCAATGGATTTGACGTGCCATCAAACCTTGGAAGATCAAGCATCTTGAACCTTTGGGGCAGCAGCCCGTCTCCATCTAAATCCCTATCTTTAGGGTTCATCGCCTTACCAATAAACAACAACCTAGACATGGCTTCAATCTTCTCCTCCATTTTTCTTGAAAGCTAGATCCTCAACACTAGGACCCATAATCCTCATATCTATCATTGGAGGGACATAGTCTTCATCTTTTTCTTTTATAAAGTCATCCTCAGGATTGCCCTCCTAGGTGGGTTTTAAAGCAGAGCAGCATTAGCTATGGCAGCATTCCTAATGTGCATTAGGTCTCCTATCTCATGAGCCGGTGCTATAGGCTAAGTCCTAATATTAAATGTTATAAAAGCCACCATCCCATCAATTATAGCCATAAGCCTCTCCTTAAAATCATGAAACCTCCTATCCAACCTCCAATCAAAGTCATCTCAAATTTTTGATGGCCCAGTCAAAGTAACATTCGATCTTTCCCTCAAGAATTAAAACCTTGTAGTAGTGTCTTCAGCTACTCTCCCAGTTTCATTTCCTTTTTTAATCTCATTCAATTCATTATTTTCTATTTCTAAACTTATTTCCTGACTATTTTTTGACAACTAACTTTAACTATGAGGGCCTAATCTTGACCCTAGCAGGGAATACATTTAATTGTACAATGTAATATTTACAATTAAAATTTTTATGGTTATAGCCGCTCAGGGATAAAGCTTCTTGAAGGGAAATGTGGTAATTCTAGTTAAATCAATGAAAAAAATGGATTATTTGAATGATAAAAGAGATGTTGGGATAAGATTTAGGATTTAAGTTTCTTTTGGGGTTAAATCATAAATTAAGAGATGGAGGGGTAATTGTTTTAAGAGAAAGACTTAGAGAATAGGGTTAAAAGGGTAATTAATGGTCTCCCCCACATGATTCCAGTGAGAATATCACTATCTGTCAAAAAGGGAAGACCATCTCTCTCTCTTTTACATTTTCTCTTTTTCTCTTTCACTGGATTTGGAACTAGGGCTTGGTAAGAAGAACTTCTCCCTTCAATCTTTACTATTAATGAAATATTTTAGGAGAGCAAGAAGGAAAGCTTAGTATCTTTTGTGGTTTGTTATAGGAGAGTCAAGAAATGATAAGGGCAAGGGGATCTTAAAGGAGTAAGAACATCATTGATCAGGTATGGGAGTATCGTGGTTTTCATTATCATCTTTAAATGGTTCTATAAAAACTAGGGTTTTATTATTTGAGTTCTTTGGTTCTCTAGAGGAAGTTAAAGATGGTTAATGAAAGATATTTGGTTTAAGATGAGTTTTTATAAGATGTTTTGGCCTATGGAGTCATTACGTTCTTATTGAAGCCATTCAAATCCTGGAATCCTTAGCCTTGTGCGGCCACTCGAGATTGAAGGCTTACATCATGTGGTCACGCAAACTTTAAAGCTTGTGAGGCAAATGACCACGCAAGCTTTAGAGCTTGTGAATCACGTGGTCATGCAAGCTTTAAGGCTTGTGAGGCACATGACCACGCAAGCTTTAGAGCTTGTGAAGCACGTGGTCATGCAAGCTTTAAAGCTTGTGAGGCACACGGCCACGCAAGCTTAAAGCATGTGAAGTACGTGGCCACGTAAGCTTTAAAGCTTGTGAGGCACACGGCCACGCAAGCTTCAAGCTTGTGAAGCACATGGCAATGGAAACTTTAAAGATTGTAAGGCACACGGCCACGCACAAGTCCACTGCCCTTCATTTCCCTGTTTTGCACATTTGTTCCAATTATCTCACAAATCACTTTCCCAATATTATCGACTAAGAAAACACTCTTTATAACGATAATCAACCCTTTTAATGTGACCTAATAGGCACATTTAGTGAGTATGTTCACTAGGGGCATTATGTGATTATTTTATGCTATGATTTTATCGTTAAGCCATAACAATTAAGGTAAAGTAATCATGGTAAGTTTACCAAGTAGTGTTAATTACAACTTACTTTGATATGTGACCGTAATAATAATAATGTATTAATTTTATGAAATTACTATAAAAATGTGTATGTTTATGCGAGGTAAGATGAAAATTGTCCTTGAATGAAAATGAATATGCAGTATATAAGTGTAATTGAGGTGACATATATTGATACCATCACATGTGTATGAAATGTAAATTCAGATATGAATTGTGGCTTAAGAAATATTGTAATATATAAGAAGGAATTTGATGAATCAAATGTTCTTTTAATTAAGTGGTTAAGCCTACGGGTCTTAGTTAAGTTGTTGATTAGATAGGTATGCCTAAAGGGATATAGTTACAGCTGCCATAGTTGACGCCGTTTGGATCCATTGATCATTCCTTTGAAGGAACCATAGTTCGACCCCTTGGGTCCATTGTTTGATGTCCTCGTGATATCCATTGTTTGATACCTTCGGGTATCCATTGCTCCCTTTATCCACCTTTTTTGAACTAATACTTAGGTAGGCTATTAAGTTTAAGAAAATTTTAAAGAATTCAAAAAGGAAATACATGTATCAATTTCTTCATCTGTATAATGTAAGCACGTGAATGATTGAATACCATGTTTTATCTTCGCTTCTTTTGGTTATATTATTAGTTTGAAATGACCTCATGATACAAGTATGTTGATGCTCTTATTGAAATGTTGTGTGAAGATATTTATATATTTGATTAAAGCTATTGGTCGATCATATTATCATTATTTTTGTATGTTATCTCTTCGCTAAGCTTTATAGCTTATCACGGTTGCTTTACATCCGTGTAGGTTTGACTGGTGATCGTACAAGGTCTTAATTCTGCATTAGTTGGCCAACAAGAGTCAGTTTAGACTATTAGATGTAGGATATTTTGTGGATTGTTTCTTTTTGTCTAGTCTTGTATTTTGTCATGCTTCAATGGGGGAAATGTAATATGGAGGACTGTAAAACTTCTTAAATTACCAAGCTTGTTTGTCCCTCCAGGTATGGTGGCAAATGAATGATTGCCATATTATGATTGTTTTGCATGACCTTTCAGTTTAATTATTGAAATATGCATGCACCATATATGTATATGATGATATGTTAATGAATGATTAGTGTGAGTTATGGTTGCTGAAGGCATGATATATGTTTTTGTTGGGAGTTAGTATTAAGGTATGACAATTAGTGGTATCAGAGCACCCAGGTTTAGCCTTTTCTAAGCAATAGAAGTTTATAAATTTTGGGTATAGTATTGTGTCTTGTTGGCCTAATGCAGTAAGTCCTTGTTTTCATATAGATAAAAGATGGATGATTCTAGAGATGCTATCAAGGAATCACATAAAGTAATTTACCAGCCCCAACGGGTCCCTCTGATATGAGGTCTCTATCAACAAATTAGAATGAGATTCCTTCTGCTATGCCTAGAGAAGCATTGCTAAAAATTTCTCAGGATATGGCCCAAATTCTGCAAAGGATGACGGCACCTAAGGCCCTAATTTCTGAGGTTAGAAAGTATGGTGGGGAAGAATTTTCTAGTACCACCTTGGAGCAATCAGAGGAAGCTAAATTCTGGTTAGAAAAGTTGGAGAGGATTCTAGATGATATCCAATGCCCTACTCATTATAAGGTATTGTGCGTTGTATCGTTGCTTGAAGGACTAGCATATGATTGGTGGAAGTTGGTACTCAAACAACATCAATTAACGGCTCTTCTTACTTGGGAATTCTTTGAAACTGAATTCAAAAAGAAATATGTTATTGAGGCCTCTAAAGAGGAGAAGCTAAGGCAATTTTTTACCTTGAAGCAGAGGGATATGTGTGTCGCAGAATTTGAGAAGGAATTCAGTCGGTTGTGCAAATATGTTCCCAAAGAGATGTTAACTAATGCCTTCAAGAATAGACAATTTGAGGATGGGCTAAATCATCATATTAGGAAGAGATTGATAGGGGCTACATCTCTTCAAAATATGAACTTTCCTCAACTAGTGATGGCTGCTATGAAGGTGGAGAAGCATGAGTCAGCTAAGAGAGAGAGAGAGCGAAAAAGAAGTGGGGCCAAGGGTGGATGGTCCACTGAGAAGAGGTTCAAAAGAGCACAAAATTTCCAACCAGTAAGGGGAAATTATCACCCTGCTAGCAAGACAAAAGGACAAGGATCTATAGTAGTATCCAAGCCAAGTCAGCATGCCCCATCAGAATAAAAAGGGGGTCAGCCACCTGAGTGTCCTCATTATTCTAGGTGACATTAGGCTCCATGCATGAAAGAGTCGGGAGCATGCTATAATTGTGGTGCCACTGATCACTATATAGCTAATTGCCCCTCCAAGCGGGCGCAAGACTCAACACAGCAAGGTAGCAGAGGAGCTTCAAATATGTACTTAGTTGCAAGAATAGGAAGTAGGGGCAGGGGGCAAGGTGGTTTTGGTCGCCATAGATCCCAGTCTCGTAATGTATCTGAGTCAATGGATAGACCAGCTGCACCAGCTTTTCCAAAGTAGGCTTATGCCATGAAAGCAAGAGAGGATCAAGATGCTCCAGAAGTAATAGATGGTATTTTCTCACTTTATGATTCTGATATACATGCACTTATTGATCCTGGATCCACTCATTCATTGTTTTGCTTGAGAGTATGAGTGGGGGTGTGTCTAAGGTGCATCAATTAGAATATAACATCTCTGTAACTAGCCCATTAGGGCAAAGTGTGTGTGTGAATAAAATGTTCCCTGACTGTTCCATCTTGATACAAGGAAGAGAATTTTTAGATGATCTTATTGAATTACCTTTTCAAGAATTTGATGTTATTTTAGGCATGGACTGGTTGTCTAAGCATCGTGCATTGGTGAACTACGGGGCTAAAACCGTAACTCTTAGTGACAAAGATGGTAATGAGGTAATAGTGGCAGGTATTCCAGTACAACCATTGACCAATGTAATATCTACCATTCAAGCTAGAAGATTTCTGAAGAAGGGGTGTGAAGCATTTTTAGCCCTAGTTCTTGATTCAAAAAGGGACACGGTTAAGCTCTAGAATATACTAGTAGTGAATGAATTTTCAGATGTGTTTCCTGAAGACTTACCTAGTCTTCCCCCTGACAGGGAGGTTGAATTATCTATTGAGGTTTTGCCTAGCATAGCACCCAGTTCAAAAGCCCCTTATAGAATGGCTCCAAAGGAATTGAAAGAGTTAAAGATACAATTCCAAAAACTGCTTAACAAGGGTTTTATCAGGCCTAGTGTATCTCCATGGGGTTCAATGGTCTTATTTGTTAAGAAGAAGGATGGTTCTATGAGGAAGTGTGTTGACTATCGGCAATTAAATAAAGTGATAGTGAAGAATAAGTATCCATTACCCCGAATTGAGGATTTATTTGATCAGTTGAAAGGGGCAGGAGTGTTTTCAAGGATTGACCTAAGATCGGGGTACTACCAACTTTGAGTTAGGGATGTGGATGTTTCAAAGACGGCATTTAGAACCAGATATGGACATTATGAGTTTCTAGTAATGACATTTGGGTTAATGAACACACCAGCCGCATTTATGGATTTAATGAACAAGGTGTTTAGACCATGTTTAGACCAGTTCATAGTGGTTTTTATTGATGATATTTTGGTTTATTCTAAAAATGAAAAGGAGAATGCTGAGCATTTGAGAATTGTGTTACAAACCTTAAGGGAGAATTGATTGTTTGCAAAACTAAGCAAGTGTGAGTTTTGATTGACAGAGATTTCCTTCCTTGGCCATGTGGTATCTTCGGAAGGTATTAGAGTTGACCCATCAAAGATTGAGGTTATTGTCAATTGGAGACCACCTTGGAGTGTACTTGAGGTAAGGAGTTTCTTGGGATTGGCCGGTTACTACTGTCACTTTGTGAAAGGGTTTTTAGTGATGGCATCTCCACTTACTAAGCTGTTAAGGAAGAATGTTAAATTTGAATGGACTATCCGATGTGAGACAAGTTTTGAGCAAATAAAGAGCATGCTAACCAAAGCTCCAATCTTGACACAACCGATATCTGGAAAGGAGTATGCTATGTACAGTGATGCCTCTAGAGTTGGGTTGGGTTGTGTTTTAATGCAAGAGGGTAGAGTGGTGGCTTATGAACCCCGTCAACTTAAACCGCATGAACAAAATTATCTAACACATGATTTAGAGTTGGCAGCAGTAGTTTTTGCCTTAAAGATTTGGCGCCACTACTTATACAGTGAAAGATGTAGGATATACACAAACCATAAAAGCCTTAAGTATCTACTTACTCAAAAGGAACTCAACTTGAGATAGCGGAGATGGCTTGAATTGTTTAAAGACTATGATTATATAGTGGACTACCATCCAAGTAAGGCTAATGTCGTAGCATATGCTTTAAGTAGAAGAGTTATGGCATCGATGGTGTTGCAGCAAGGTAGATGGAGGTTTACTTTAGATGGTGCTCTAATTGCCCGATTAAGAGCTAAGCCATATGTGAGACAGGCGGTGATCGATGCACAGAAAAATGATGAGAAAGTATAGCGAGTTATACGGTCAATGCATGATGGGGAACAATTCGATTTTTCAATTAAAGAAAATAGAGGGTTGTACTTCAAGGATAGATTATGTGTTCCAGATGATAGAGAATTAAAAAGAACCTTATTGCATGAAGCTCACAACACTGTCTTCACTATGCACCCCGAGGGAAATAAGATGTATCAGGATCTTAAATGATGTTTTTGGTGGTCGGGTATGAAGAAGGATGTGGTCGATTATGTCTATAATTACTTAACTTGTCAACAAGTGAAAGCAGAGCATCAACTTCTTGTCTGGATTGCTACATCCCATTCCAATTCCTTAGTGGAAGTGGGAAGATATCATTATGGATTTTGTCACTAGACTACCTTCTACATAGAGAAAGCATAATGCAATGTGGGTAATTATGGATAAGTTAACCAAGTCAGCTCATTTCTTGCCGGTTAGAATGGATTAATCCATGGATCAGTTGGCAGAATTGTATATAAATGAGATCATTCGACTTCATGGTATTTCGGTATTTATTATATCAGATTGAGATCCCCGATTCACCTCTAGATTTTGGCAAAGTTTATAGAAGTCTATGGGAACACGATTAAAATTCAGTATAGCCTTTCATCCCCAAATAGATGGACTATCAGAAAAGGGTGATACAAGTCATGGAAGATATGCCTAGAGGTTGTGTTTTGAATTATTTCGGTAGTTGGGACAAATACCTAGCCTTAATGGAGTTTGCCTATAATAATAGTTATCAGACTAGTTTAGGCATGGCTCCTTATAAGGCCTTGTATGGTTGAAGTTGCAGGACTCCGGTGTGTTGGACTGAGTTAGCTGAACGCAAGATAATTGGCCCATATCTAGTTAGAGACACTGAAGAAAAAGTTTAACTTATTCGACAGAGATTAAAAGAAGCAAGTGACAGGCAAAGATCTTATGCAAACTTAAAAAGAAAATATGTTGAGTATCAAGTTGGGGATAAGTTATTTCTAAAAGTTTCACCCTGGAGAAAGGTTTTAAGGTTTGGAAAGAAAGGAAAATTGACTCCAAGATTCATTGGTCCCTATAAAGTGCTGGAAAAGGTTGGACCAGTGGCATGTAGATTAACACTTCTTATGGAATTATCAAAACAGCATGACGTATTTCATGTTTCTATGCTTCG
This sequence comes from Excoecaria agallocha, assembly GCA_037975025.1. Taxonomy (NCBI): domain Eukaryota; kingdom Viridiplantae; phylum Streptophyta; class Magnoliopsida; order Malpighiales; family Euphorbiaceae; genus Excoecaria; species Excoecaria agallocha. The sequence goes on along the minus strand of CM075812.1, from coordinate 38,492,397 downwards.
AAGATACTGTTCAGATGAATCCCACGTATTGCAAGTGCAAGACATTCAAGTTCAGATAGATTTTTCCTATAATGAAGAGCCTAAAGAGATTCTGGCTTGGGAAATCAAACAGTTATGGAATAATCAGGTTTCTCTTGTCAAGGTACTTTGGCAACATCATAACATTCAAGAAGTAACCTAGGAACTAGAAGCCATGATGAGGGTCCAATATCCCCACTTGTTTAACTCAAGTATGAATTTTGTGGACGAAATTCTTTTAAGAAAGGAGGAATTGTGAGGACCTAATCTTGATCCTAGCAGGGAATACGTTTAATTATATAATGGTATATGTAAAATTAAAATTTTTATGGTTATAGCCACTCTGGGATAAAGCTTCTTGAAGGGTAATGTGGTAATTTTAGTTAAATCAATGAAAAATATTGATTATTTGAATGATAAAAAAGATGTTGGGATAAGATTTAGGATTTAAGTTTCTTTTGGGGTTAAATCATAAATTAAGAGATGGAGGGGTAATTTTTTTAAGAGAAAGACTTAGAGAATAGGGTTAAAAGGGTAATTGATGGTCTCCCCCACGTGATTCCAATGAGAATATCATTGTTTGTCAAAAAGGGAAGACCATCTCTCTCTCTTTTACGTTTTCTCTTTTTCTCTTTCACTGGATTTGGAACTAGGGCTTGGTAAGAGGTACTTCTCCCTTCAATCTTTACTATTAATGCAATATTTTAGGAGAGCAAGAAGAAAAGCTTAGTATCTTTTGTCGTTTGTTATAGAAGAGTCAAAAGGATAAGGGCAAGGGGATCTTGAATGAGTAAGAACATCACTGATCAGGTATGGGAGTATCGTGGTTTTCATTATCATCTTTAGATGGTTTTATAAAAACTAGGGTTTTATTATCTGAGTTCTTTGGTTCTCTAGGGGAAGTTAAAGATGGTTAATAAAAGATATTTGGTTTAAGATGAGTTTTGATAAGATGTTTTGGCCTATGGAGTCATTACGTTCTTATTGAAGCAATTTGAATCCTGGAATCCCTAGCCTTGTGCGGCCACTCGAGCTTGAAGGCTTGCATCACGTGGTCACACAAGCTTCAAAGCTTATGAGACACACGGCCATGCAAGCTTTAGAGCTTGTGAATCACGTGGTCATGCAAGCTTTAAAGCTTGTGAGGTACACGGCCACGCAAGCTTTAGAGCTTGTGAAGCACGTGGTCACACAAGCTTTAAAGCTTGTGAGGCACACGACCATGCAAGCTTAAAGCCTGTGAAGCACATGGCCACGCAAGCTTTAAAGCTTGTGAGGTATATGGCCATGCAAGCTTAAGGCCTGTGAAGCATGTGGCCATGCAAGCTTTAAAGCTTGTGAGGCACATGGCCATGCACAAGTTCACTGCCCTTCATTTCCCTATTTTGTACATTTGTTCCAATTATCTCAGAAATCACTTCCCCAATATTATCGACTAAGAAAACACTCTTTATAACGATAATCAACCCTTTTAATGCAACCTAATAGGCACATTTAGTGAGTATGTTCACTAGGGGTATTATGTGATTATTTTATGCTATGCTTTTATCGTCAAGCCATAGCAATTAAGGTAAAGTAATCATGGTAAGTTTTCCAAGTAGTGTTAATTACAACTTACTTCGATATGTGACCGTAATAATAATAATGTTATAATTTAATGAAATTATTATAAAAATATGTATGTTTATGAGAGGTAGGATGAAAATTGTCCTTGAATGAAAATGAATATGCGGTATATGAGTGTAATTAAGGTGACATATATTGATACCATCACATGTGTATGAAATGTAAATTCAGGTGTGAATTATGGCTTAAGAAATATTATAATATATAAGATGGAATTTGATGAATCAAATGTTCTTTCGATTAAGTGGTTAAGCCTGCGGGTCTTAGTTCAGTTGTGGATTAGATAGGCATGCCTAAAGGAATATAGTTACAGCTGCCATAGTTGACCCCATTTGGGTCCATTGATTATTCCTTTAAAGGAACCATAGTTCGACCCCTTGGGTCCATTATTTGATATCATCGTGATATCCATTGTTTAATACCTTCGGGTATCCATTGCTCCCGTTATCCACCTCTTTTGAACTAGTACTTAGGCAAGCTATTAAGTTTAAGAAAATGTTAAAGAAATCAAAAAGGAAATACATGTATCAATTTCTTCATCTGTATAATGTAAGCACATGAATGATTGAATACCATGTTTTATCTTTGCTTCTTTTGGTTATATTGTCAGTTTGAAACGACCTCATGATAAAAATATGTTGATGCTCTTATTGAAATGTTGTGTGAAGATATTTATATATTTGATTAAAGCTATTGGTCGATCATATTGTTATTATTTTTGTATGTTATCTCTTTACTAAGCTTTATAGCTTATCACGGTTGCTCTACATACGTGTAGGTTTAACTGGTGATCGTACAGGGACTTAATTTTGCATCGGTTGGCCAACAAGAGTCGGTTCAGACTATTAGATGTAGGATATTTTGTGGATAGTTTCTTTTTGTCTAGTCTTGTATGTTGTCATGCTTCAATGGGGGAAATGTAATATGGAGGACTCTAAACCTTAACTTAAATTACCATGCTTGCTTGCCCCTCCAGGTTGTGGTGGCTAATGAATGATTGCCACATTATGATTGTTTTGCATGACCTTCCAGATTAATTATTGAAATATATATGCACCATATATGTATATGATGATATGTTGATGAATGATTGGTGTGAGTTATGGTTGCTGAAGGCATGATATATGTTTTGGTTGGGAGTCGGTATTAGGGTATGACATGAACCCAACTCAGAACTAACTTTCGAACCTAAATCTGAACCTGACCTTAATCTCAGTAGATTGGATATAAATCTTTGAACTAGGTGCCCGTCTAAACCTTTAGACCACTTAGATTAGTCTATGATAGCTACTAGAGTCAGATGTCAGGAGTGATGCATGGTGAATGATGCATGAGCATGATATATACATGATGCATTATTGTAATGCATAACTTTGTTAGGAGTCAATCACAATTAATCACACACAAGCATAACAATAGCCTTCTAACCTTATTACTCCCATACAGGATGTCGTATGGTCTCTTTCCTAGGTGGGCTTAGCCCATGGGTTAATAGGGTACCCAATGGATGCATATGGTGCACAACAAAAAATCGATAGCATAACCTCTCTAATTGAAAGTGTAGGTGTATGGGCTTTGACCATTACATATTTTGACTAACTCATCCAGATCGGGTTGAGCCCATCGGGGCATGGTAGCCTTTAACTATTACCCTTCTAATTTGTTTGAGTCTAGTCAATACATAAAGGTCCACATAACAAGAAAAAGTTATCATGGTTATACAACCTAGGGGAAGTTGCTATTATCATTACATGGGCTTGAGTCAAAGGATGATGAAACTTTAGGGCTACCCTGGCATGGTCCTTGTCAATAGGTCTAGCTCATCACAAGCATAACAATTGATGGGTCACCATTTTATATACCATTTGGTACTAGACTTGGGTTGGTGGGTCTCCTTGATACCTCGCTCCATTGAGTGAATGTTGGGCATGCTTTAGGATAGCGCCGGGGCTAAAAAAGGATGCCTAACTTAATTCTAAAGCTCTAAGATGAATGTAAGAAATGCAATTTTGAAAAGAAATAGGACTAATTAATAAAACCTAATTATAAAAAACTTAACCAAGACACTTTTAGGAGCAAGGTCTCTTTAGTCCCCAGTAGAGTCACCACTGTGATGTGTACTGGAGCCATCCTTGGATCTCGAGTTCGCTCTTAGAGGCCCACTTTTAGGGTCCAAGACCGAAAGAGGCTCACCTAACTTATAAATTGGCTATTTCACAATAAAAAGGGTTCAAGCCCAAATTATTATTAGAAGTCAAACCACAAATGCATCTACTAATGGGCCCAAAAGAGATAAGTTTCATGGAGTCACCATCCAATAGAATGTTGGGAAAGAAATCTCGACCTTTTGATGCCCAAATAAAAACTGGTGTTCTAGACATCACTCTTATTAAGCATCTTAGTTGGGTGTTGTTTTACAATTGGATTTTAAGTATTAATCCACTCTCCTCTCTCACATGATGCAAAAGCATAAAATTAAATAAACATCCATTCACATAAATAAAGCAATAAAAATAATAAAGTAAACCTACTTAATTATTACATAAGCAAATCGTCTCACAACAACAGAGTAATATACATACACAAACTAGGGTGTTCATTTTGGATTAGGAACATTGGTTCCCTCATACATGTTATACAAAAATCAAATCTTTGTTTTGTGTGGGTTTGGGCTAAAAATTATACATTGGTCCATGTTTTTGAATAAGAACCCAATTGACTTAATACAAAATATTTTAATGCCTTTTTTATTTTTTTATGCATAAAAAATCCTTTTTTACTAACTATTATAATCCCAAAAAAATCATACATCCAAAATAAAATATCAAATAAATAAATAATAAAAAGAAAAGAATAAAATCCAAAGATAAAAATGAGAGAAAGGAAATGATTAACTGTGATAACTAGGACCGGAAGTGACCACCGTGAGAGCAGGACTTCCTATGCAAAAATTACACAAAAGACCATCTACAACAAAGGTATTAAATACTCAAAAAAATTGCATCAAAAGGATAAATTAATTGGTATTCTCAAATAACATGATAAAAATAATTACATATTTATTTTACACAAGCAGAATAGACTCAGGTATAAAATCCCATCATACAAACACAAAATCACATCAAATAATGCATAAATATGATAAGAAATAAGTAAATGGGATAAAAATACATAAAAGCATAAAATATATGTAAAAAAATGCCTCAAAATACTTTCATAGATGGCCAAAATAGGTGAGGGATGGCCTTAGGGAAGCAAGGGACAAGATGGAGACATAGACCCAAGATGTCCTATCTGTCAAATGATAGACGGTCATCCGTCGGGTTATCTTCCCATCCGTCACCTCTGGAAAGAACTAGAATGCAGGAAAACCATGGCAAAATGCAATAAATGATATAAAATTAACACTGCAAGAAAATTCTGAAATAGCAATGGAAAATTAGAAAAAAAATTGTGTTGCTAATTAGCAATGAAAATCAAATTATGTTGCTAAAATTGGTGGAAGTTTTTAGCTTTAGTAAAAAAAATGGAAAATGGTTTTCTTCTATTGTTAAAAATGGAGGGAACTTTTAGTGCCAAAATTTTACAACGAAATTTAGCTATGGAATTGTATTTCTATTGTTAAATAAAATGCTAGCAAAAATTTGCAACGAAAATCAAATTCTATTGGAAATTTAGCAACGAATTTTGTTTTTCGTTGCTACTTAATTTTCGATTGCTAAAATAGCAATGGAATTTGTTTTTGATTGCTAAAATAGCAATGAAATGTGTTTTCAGTTGTTAGTTTAGCAACAAAAAACACATTTCATTGCTATTTTAGCAATCAAAAATAGATTCCATTGCTATTTTCATTTTTACCCTATGTATAAATTGTTCCTTTTGCAGCCAAAATTTTTTGTTCATTTTTTCCTCCTCCTCCTTCTCTCCCTGACTCGCCATCTTCCTTCTTCCTCCCTCACCCTCTCTCTCTCTCTCGCCCTCGCTTCTCCCTCTACAAGTATCGAGTAATAGAATATTTTTGAGAAAATCTGTATTAAGCCATATTTTTATTTTTCAATATATGGTTCCCCTTTTCTTCTTCATGTATTCAATGCCCATACCCTAACCCATTATGATTCCATCTCTTCCACCCCTGTTTCATCCCTAAAACCCTAGTCTCCATTTTGCCGGCCACCATTCCTATCAGTAACTAGCCTAAATAAGTCATCATCAACCAGCATTTAAAGTCTCTACTCTGATTGGTATCTCATCTTTTATTTCTTTATTCTTACTCAAACAAAATATCCACAAACTAAACCAAAACCCTAGAACTATCTAATTCGATCCCTATTTGCTAATTAATCAAAGCAAGATGCAAGGAGGAGAAGAAGTAAGCATTGAAGAACTCGCTTCTAATCTCTCTACATACAAAGATCATCTTTAAAAGGTACTTATATATTGTCTTTTATTGATTTTATGATGGTTTTATTCTTTATATTTTTCGTTTAGATTGTGATCAATTAGTATTGATGCTTGGATTATGTGAATTCAATATGTTAAGTTAGGGTTTGTTTTTCTATTAGGCTTAATCATTAGGCTATTTTGTTGAAATTTTGTTTGATAATCAAATTTGTGATTCAATTTATAGAGTTATATGATTCTAATTCCCTCCCCCCCCTTCCATTTTGCTATATTTCTAGGTTTTGGTATATCCAGTCGAGTTTTCTATTTCCTTGTTGAGATGTTTTATTGAATTCAATTAAACTATAATTTTATGCTCTTTTGATGGGTTGTGAATTGAAATTTTTTTTTTGTGTTTGGTTTATAGGCCCTTTGTTTGGACTTGTCACTATTTTTACTTGATTTTTTCTTCATTTATTTATTCTAAGATACACACACACCCGAAAACCCAGACCTTTTTTAATTGAACAGAGAAGCTTGAAATGTACTTGCAAGTTGATGTGAATACTGAGATTTACCAAATTAAAAAGGAAGACAAGTTTGCATTGCTTATAACCCCCACTCTTCATAATGACGGCACTGGTGATACTGCTTATTATAATGGTCAAGTAATGCAAATATGATTACATAATGTTTTGGAAATTGTAAAAAATCCAAGAGGATGGTTCGAAAGCTAATCTTAGAACATAAGCACAACAATCTTGGAAATTTTTACTAACTGTTTGAATTAAATTAAATATTCATAACATGTATAATTAAGAATTGATTGTTATTGGGTTTAGAGAGCTATTTATATCTTTCGGTGCACTTCTGTTGTGGCTGAGGGGAAATCCTAATTATGTGACAAAGTTTTAACTTGACCAAAGGTAGTATCTTTGCATGAGGAAGTTGGATGAGCTTGCCTTTGCCTTTTCCAATTTTCCTACTTTATTTTATAAAATGCTGTTAGGTGGATTTTGTGCTTTCACCTCTCTCTTTCCATTTTTGAGGATTTCATTTTTATTTGTTCAACCACTCAATTTCTAATATTTTCAGTTTACTTATGTCCAAGTGTTTCATCTGTTGAAGCCTTTGTAATTACTTTTATAACTACACTTCATTCGATCCGCCTTAGTTATATAGTCTCCATGATAGGTTTATGTATCCACTTACATAATTATATTAGCTTAAAATTTGGTTGCATAATTTTATATATAAACTTAGTTGATATAATGAAGATTAAAAAAAGACTATGATTTACAATAAAGTTAATATTTAGAGTTAAAATGGTTAAACATTTATGGGTAATAAATGGATATTATTTGTACAACCCCTATTCTTATTTGTATACTTGTTGTTCCAAATTTTCATTTTGTTCTCATTTTCCACTTATGAGCATATTTGTTCTTAGGGACTCAATATCAAGTTATTCTCTTTTTTTATATTGCTGGAAAAATCAGTGTTTGAGAGTTTATAATTCTCGAATAGAAAACATGGATAGTTTTATGCAAAATATAGGAGTTAATAGCTTCAAACAAGAGAATGTCATAAAAGTGCTTATGGTTCTGATTATGTATATCATTTCTTACAGGTGAAGAGGTATGAAAGTACTCCATCAAGGAGCCCAAGCAGAAGCCGAAGTCCAAGAAGGAACCAAAGGTAGGATATAAAATTTTGTTTATTGGATTTTGTAAGTTAGATAATTGGGTGTACTTTTGTTTAGAGGGTTTAAATTGAAATAAAAGTTGGCCTTAAATTGTTTATGGTAATTAAAACATTAGTAAGTGACTAAGGTCATATTATGCAAAAGATTATTAAAGTCACCAAAAGGTGAGTGACATTTTGGCTTCTAGAACCCTTAAAAGTTGTTAAGGCAGAATTTGCTCTTGGAGTATAGGCCGACCATCTAGAGAGAACCTTCATAATTTTAATTGTTTGCTCTTCCTTTCTTTCATGTCTTGCTTTAGATTCTTGTGTTCTATTGGAAATTTTTAAGGAGAAAGTAAGAGAGGTTATTTATTAAGGAATCAGGGTAGGTAAGGTTCTAAGCAGGAGGGAATTCTTCTAATTTTCTTTTTAGCTTTGTGAATTTACACAATGAATTCTGAAGTGTAATTTTTTAGTATTAATTTGATCAGAGTTTTCTAGTTAGCTGATGAATTAAGCAAAATTAAAAAAAAAATGAGGAGTAGAGGTTATGTGTAACTCTCTCGCCAAGGTAAGTGAACAATCAATTTTATGCTTAATTAGAGTTCTGAAAATGGCTGAATGGAGTTGTTTACTGAAAAAGACACTTTAAGATGTAACCAAAAAAATTCATATGATAATTTTTTTTCTTGTTGAACTTTATAGGATGATTATTATATAAAATTTCATATACATATAAGTGTCACGTTCCTTAGCATCATGCTAATGTTATCTTTCAACAATTATATTTATTTTGGGAATTATAATCTCAAGCTTTTAGTGTATATTTGGTTATTGCAATTATTGCATAAGAAGTCATTTGAGTGACTTGTTTTCATTAAAATCCAAGTCTAAGCTTTAACAAGGGATTTGTCCATAGATTTAGCAATTGCAACTAAAACTATAAACCATTTTAAGTTATTTTTAAGTATTTCATTATGAATGTTGTTAATGATTTTGATCATACTTTTCAATAAAAATTATGTTTTTCATTCCCATGCAGTGCATAGTCCCTCACTTATCCCAATAATAAAGATACTTTCTTTCTTTCTTTCTCCTTCCTAACTCTCACCATTTTTAGGTCCTTTTCAATATATAAGCCCAATGCTCTCCTTGACCTTGAGCCCCACTTATTCACTTCAATTTCCAAATATGCTAATATAAAATTTCTAAATATCAATACATAATTTTGTTATTGAATATAATTAATAATTAATAATTGCTACTTGCAAAATTAGATGCTTATTCCATCAAGTAATCCAAAGCATAATCCTATAGATTAGACATTGACAATAATATATATTTGTATATTGATTATTAAAAAAAAGCAATCAATTTAATTATATGTTTTTAATTATATATGAAACTTTTTCCCCATAGCTAATTAGTAATGTCCCTTTTTATTAAAATGAAAAAAAAAGGTTAGGAGATATTTCTTTTTCCTTGACACTTCTTTATAAATACAACACTATCAAATGAGAATTGTAATTGGAGGTCAAACAAAGCATATTATGATAGCTAAACAACCCACCATAAATAATTCAGCCATTTTAAAATAATAATAATTTTAATTCTTCAATTACACAATCAAATTAAAACTTTCATAATTGAAAATGATTTAAATTAATATCTTATTTGTGTATTAGTAGCCGCTAACTATTGCACCTATATTTCACTTTTAAATTATCCAAGTTTAAATTATCGAGTTTCAAATAGTGCATTATTTTATCTATTAATCAAGATTCGATTCCAAATAGTTGTTGGCTTGTATTGGGATATTGCTTTCCTACTTTTTGTGAAGTAGTAGTCATGGAGAAAATGTAAAGTAGAACTTTATGCGATGAATTAACTTTATAAGGCAACGACATATGTTAAGATCAATAGGTAAAGTAATTTTATGCTTCCTTTCATCGAGGCCACTGTCAAATATAGAACCTTGTGTCTGATTCCAAACACTTAAACAAATGTAGTAGACTTTTGACTCTGGTGCTTTGCTATCATAATAATTATGGTTCAGCTGTGTTTACTCTTTGATTTTTGCATTGATTGCCTAATGAATTGGAGGTTGTCCACTCCTATCTATTGCTATAACATCTTGCTTTTGTTTTTTATCATAGCAAAGCTTACTTTTGAATTTGTATTTGAAATTTTGTTGCTATCTTCTTTTCACATGGAGTAGCATGTATTATCAATTCCATTGGATCATGTGCAACAAAATCAAAAGAAAGGATTTTTCACTTGCTCTCACCTGGGATTAGATCAGCAAATGGTTACAAGGTTAAAAATACAATATATTCTCTACTTATAAGTTTAGCTGAGGTCCTCCCCTACCCTGCTTTCCTTTTCTTCAACCATTCTAATTGGCTATGAAAATGTAATGCTTGCCTTTTTGCTTTAAACTTTACACCAATCACATTGAAGGATTCAATGAGATGAAATTTGGGTTATATATGATTATAGGGCAAATGATATCAAAGTGTGCATGGTTTTACTTCGCTTGGTCTATTTAGCTAATTTAGTGATGAAAAATTTGGATTCTAATGATCACTTTTGATCATATTTCATCATTGATTTATAAATATCTCGTGAAATGGAAGATTTTAATGGCATATGTTGGCAACATTGCTTATTGTTAGTTTCAGTGGAAATGAAAGAAGTAAGAAGCAGTAATGAAATATTGACATTGAAAATTAATAGTAATTTTTTGTAAAAACATAACAATATCTTAGTGATTGAATAGCGACGAAAAATCTATCACAAATTTTTTTTATAATGGTGGCTAAATTTACCAACGAAATTAGTAATTTCATTGCTAAAAATATCAATGGAAACTATTATTCCTGTTGCTAAAAATAACAACGGAAATTAATTTTCATTAGCAATTTTGACCAATGCACCGAATCTTACATTGGTTGGATTTTGCAATGGATTTTGAATTTTGTTGCTAAATTTAGCAACGAAAATCAATTCCATTGCTAAAAAATAGTAACCATCAAATTTGCAACCACTTTTTCCATTGCTAATTTTGATTAACAATGGAAAATCAATAATTTTTGTTGCTAATTTGGTATTTTCTTATTATGGAATTTTTAACCCTAAACATATATGCCTAAGGTCCTAAATCATGTTAAGACTAATTTATGACAACCAATCATTTGTAAAATACCTTAATATCATATATTTACAAGATTAAAAAGGATAAAAGAAGGCTTTAAAATAGACAATAATTGAGGAATCCAAAAACCTATCATGTAAGGCCCCTAACATGACCCTAATTTAATTTTGGGGATAAATTATCATGCTATTATGTTAATTGCATGAAAATAAAATATAAGAATATGGTTTAATAGTAATTGAGGATGTAATTGAAGTAAATAGGTGTTAATTTGTAATTGTGGCATTTTGGTGGCCAATTGTGAATAAAAGCATTTAATTCAAGGTTAATTTGGAAGATTGAATTAATTGATAGGTTGAATTAAGAAAAAGAGTTAGTGAAGGGGTCATATTATAGCATGCATAAAGGTTTGTGCCATTTGTTTGACATGCAATTTTTCAAGGGACTAAAGAGGGGATTATTAAGTTGGTATAAAAGGCTTGAGTTAGTGGAATTTGGAGGTGTCAAGTGTTAGTGAGAATCGGCAGTGAAGAGTGAAAAACCAGAAAAAAAATAGATCTTCTTCTTCCTTTTGATTTCCAATGTTTTATCTCAAATGCATTGAGGATGATGTTTGTTGTTTAAGCAAGACTAAAATGCAGTAAATTAAGGTAATCAAACTCTTAATTTAACCCTCCATCATCTTCATCTTCTTCTTCTTTTCAAGTTAACTTAGAACAATGTAATTGCTGGAAATATAAATGATGACGGTGATGGTATTTGTGAAGGAGAAGAGAAAGGAAGAAGAAACAAAGGAAAAGGAATTGATAGAGGTTGAAGACCTTGGGTTTATCAGTTAAGGTATGGGAATTTAGGCTGTTCATATTGCATGTGAGGATGATTACTGTAATTGCATAGGATTTACAGAACTTAATTTACGTTTTTCTGGAATTTTAAAGACTTAAGGTTGAAGAAGAAGACTATTCTTGCCGAGTCGTGAATGACTTCACAAGTCGTGAACATTAGTCCGACTCGTGAAGCTATTCATGAGTCGTGAAGTGCAGTTTTTCTTCTTCACTCGTGAACTCCTTCACGAGTCGTGAGATTTGCCCTATTTGTTTCACTCGTGAAGCTCTTCACGAGTTGAACACTCCTTCACGACTGAATGACCTATCTGGAATGTTTTTCTCATAAGTTGAGCTATAGAACAGCTAATTGAGTGATTCCTTTTGCATTGAAAAATAGACTTCCATACCTATATTTCATATGAAGAAACCTAAGTTTAATTCTGTCTCTAAGTACATGTAATCTAGGGTTGAATCCAAACTTGTTTTCTAGACTGTTCAATGTAACAGAAATTACAATATTGTGCAGATTGTTGCTATACTTGATAAGATGATTTTAAATTGATTGAGACAGATAGTTGCTTATGTGATAGTAAATTTAATTGAATAAGGCATGTAATATGACTATCAATGAAGGATTTATACGAATACAGATGCATTCAATTGTGTATATGAATAAAGACTAGTGATGAAATATCTAACCTATATATGTGATTAGTCTTGTGCATGATGGTCATATGCCAAATTGATATATATACACATGTAAATCCTATGACATGAAAGTGCACATATTGACATGTACCTATGCTATAAAATAGGAACTATAATAGTATGACTTTGGCATGTGTATATGCCCATATGGAAACATGTGGATATGTTGTATAGTACATGACTTGAATGATGATATAGATATATATATATGTGTTGGAAACATGCTCATAAGAATAAATCAACTATATGCGAATGTACCCACAAGTATGTACATTTATAATTATGTATATGAGTATATGAGCATGTAATTGCCCTATGAGATAGAAGTTGAATTAGCATGACTATGAACATGTGAAATGTTTAATGAGAACATGATCAAGTATATGATAAGATGATTATATGTCATGCCTATATGTTATGATGCAAATTGTACAGTCATATAGATTTGAATAAGCCAGATGTATAACTTGGCATGTGAAATGTGCATATATCTGATTATGCACCAGAGAATTCATAGTTATATAAGACTATGTATATGTGCACAACAGTATACTATGAATACAGTATTAATATGTGAATTGAGATGTATAACTTGGCATGTGAAATGTGCATACATCTGATTATGCACCAGAGAATTCATAGTTATATAAGACTATGTATATGTGCACAACAGTATACTATGAATACAGTATTGATATGTGAATTGAACACGAATATAGTTCTGCCTGCGATAGAGTTTTAGATGTGGATAGATAGGCGCCTATAGGGAAATTGCAGCTGCCATAGTTGGCCCGATTGGGTCCATAGTATATATGATCCCGTTTGGATCATGATCAGCCCCGTTTGGGTTGAAAGGCTACCCCGTTTGGGTATGCTTGACCGGTCCATAGTATAGTTTGGCCCCGTTTGGGTCTATAGACTTGATATCTTCGGATATCCTTCTTTGATACCGATGTGTATCCATAATTCCCATTATCCACTGATAAAGCTAAGGCAGGCTAAACGTTATTCATAGTAATGCTAAAGAAATTAAACAGTTAAAGTGATTTGACTAAAGATTGATATTGTGGATCATAATGTTGTTTTACCACAGGAATTATGTTTTATTTGAATATGCTTACATGGGAAATTTCCGTCTATAAGAATAATGAAATGAGCATAATTGTTACTCTTCTGGGTACAATGATTAGGAACATGGAAGAATATGTTATGCTTTAAAGTATTTGGTATTAAAGACATGATATGTTGCATATGTTATTAATTGTATACATTGTATATGTATGTTTGATGACCTGTGTGTGTGGTCATCCATCTGTAGATATTCCCCACTAAGCTTTATAGCTTAGCACGGGTTATTTTATCCGTGTAGGTTCAAATAGCGAGACTTTTGTTGAGGGATGTTCTCTGCATCAAGAAGGGCCAACCATCGACTTATAACCTTGATGTAGGATATTTTGTAATACAATTATCGTATGTTTTGTATAAAGGCCAGTTATCTTATGATTTGTATAAAACCTATGCGGAATATTGTAACTCACTAGTAGTAAAGCTAAGACAGAATATGTGTGCATGTGATATACATAAAGTAATATTCATGTAGTATAGTATGCATGATACTAGGTATGAAATGGAAACCAGGAATAGACTTGTAGCACGCATATAGGCATATGAAACCATGTGGCATGTTTAATGGCTAAATGATGATTAAACGAATATGTAGCATAAGCATGATTAATAGTATTCATGATACATGTATAATGTGGTATTTGCATAGGGGGTGCTACATATCATGCCTCTAACATATTTAATAGTCCAGAAACACATCACATCTGAATTAAACATGTATATCATTCAAATTACAGCAACCAAGACATATCAATACATATTGAGGAATCAAAAATCATGCAAAATAAATTATAGAGAGAGAAAGTGAGAATGAGCCTAGAATATTACCCTCAGGAGATATTCTGACTCTATGGTTATGGTACTCTAGATCTCCACTACAATTCGTGATTATCATTATCTAAAGAAAGTATGAAATTCATTTGTATATGTGTGTCAAACAAATATTTCTAGAGCACAAGGTTTAAAGAGAAATAAATCAAATCTTCTTCTCCTCTAAGGTGGCTCTCTCAAGAAAAATGATTCTTTGCGCCCCCCCCCCCCCTCTCCAAAACCCTAGATTTTAGATTTTATATCTAGGAAAGAGTTTGAGTTGAATTCCAACTCAACATTCCCTAAATCTAGAGATAAAATACCCCAAATTTGGAATCCAATCTTATGAGATAAAAAAACTACCTTTTTTAAAAATCTAGAAATGCGGGAATTCTAGGTTTAGAGCCAGGGATGGGCATCCCTCAATGGGAAGTAGTCGTCCCTCAGTACTAAATCAAAAATTTCTAAAATACCCTTTTGTTTGGACTGCATAGGAGAGAAGGCCCACAGACAGGTATCGCTTAAGTGACAGATGACCGTCTGCCACTACTAAAGGTCCAAAATTAGGTCATTATGCTCATTTTGTTAAAATACTTTGAAATATTTGAAAATACATTGAAAATCATGAAGAATCTTTGAGAAAAAGTGAGAAATTCACGATTAAAGCTTCAAAATCCGAACCTATTGTCATTAATATGCTATTTTCTCATCATTGGGTAACTCTGATCTAGGCTGCCTCGAGTCATGATGTCTACACTAGGTATAGGAAGCACTTTGATATCACATCAATGATTATGTATATGCATTATTAGAAATACTGTTTCACTTCATATCATGCTTTTCCATATATTATGCATTGACAATAAAGAACATGTATTCACCAAAATGATTATTAACAAGACATCAATAATGCACAAGTTCATTACATATATAACTTATAGTTGTAGTATATACATGTGATACTAAAATGCTATTACTGCATATTTAAAATGCAACCTCATTTTATATCATATTCTCCATGCACAAAATAAGGATTTTTATAAAGATAATATAAAGATCAAGTGAAGAACTATCATTTATCCTTATCTTTTACTTTTACTTGATGCTTTTCTATACTCTAAGTTAAGCCTACACTTTTCTAAAAAAAAGTGGATAATGGGCTATACTATAGTACCTAAATGGGTCAAATCTGTACTATAGACTGGTCAAGCAGACTCTAATAATCTTAATAGGGCCAATATTATGATCCAAATGGGACCAATATTATATTAAGATCCAAACGAGGTTGAACTATGGCAACTGCATTATACCTTTATAAGCATGTTTATCTATCCATAATCTAGACATAGATGTAAGCAATGTTAACCTTTTTACTTTAACTTTCTTTACTTTTCTCTTTCTAATCATAAATAAATAATATATATATATATATATATATATATATATATAACTATGCGCATGGTATTATAAACATGTTCGTATATCAACTTTCTATGAGCATGTTATCATATACATGTTTGAGTATAAGCATTATGTACTTGTAATAAATACAAAGGCATGTAACTCATCGTAAGTATATAAAAGTAATACTTATCATCGTGTTATCTTGGGTTTCCTTATTCAAATGATATATGCATACATATCTATATCTCACTTTTCTTCAAAACATACACTATGATTTAGAAACACATATTAAATATGCTTATGTTTTCATGCTTGCACATTTCACTATCATATTTGTATGATATGTTCATAAGAACTATAATTATATGAAACTAGACATATATATTATAATTATATAAATGCATAAATATACAATTTACTATGAACATATCCTTTGCATCTATCAACTTAAACATATTTATTCATATCCGATTGGTTAGCATGACAAGCACACTCAATCACAATAATATAACTAAGTAAAGTTATTCACCTATACATAACACTCACATTTTATGCCAACCTCTATTCATACATGTTTATACTATATTTATGTCTATACATATTCCTACATTTGTATAATTCTCAATACATCCTTTATGCATGTGAAATTGACATTCCAAACTATGAGCATATCAATAATTGCAAGAAATCAATATCAATCACATATACTCTTGAATGTGTAATCATTTAGGCACATATGTACTATCCCACTAAAAACATCTCAATCATGTCCATACATGAAGGTACAAGATATATATATATATATTAACATTTTTGTATTCTTCATGGTACACTTAAATTAACTTGAATACCATGTATGAATAACATTAACACATGTTTATATAATTCTAATCAAAGTATAAATAAATTCTTATGCAAGTATTTACTTTGGTTCATTTACTATATTAGAGTTATAAATTAACATAGTGTATTTGTACATCTTTTCATCATAATTCATGTTAGAAATGTATTTGGTCACTTTGGACTAGAATATTAGCATTTAAAAAGTAAGAAAATAAAGTTTGGGTTTATACTGAGTCAACACGGGTGGTGATGACTCTTTACAGAGACCAAAGGTGCTAACTTGTCATAAGGGTGCAAACTCGTGATAGGACGGCTTCCCTGGTTCCATTTGTTTTGCATTTTTTACCTACTTACAGCCAAAATAAATCAAAATATTCTTCTGTAAAGTTCTTCCTATGTGTTTTTAGCTTTTCAAACATTAAAAATTATCTCATTTACTCTTCTGTATCTTAAGATATTCAAGAAATACTGCAGACTGCTCCTATTGATAGGGCAGTAGGCAAGTTTGGTTTTTAAGCTAAATTATGATCAACTTAGAAATAGATTTAGAATTTAGTTTCTTCATATGAAATCTAGGTATGGAAGTATAGTTTCTAATCCTACTAGAATTATTCAATTTTCTGCTCTATATATCAATTTATTAGCAAAAGAGTACTATTAGGTCAAGTGAACCTATGACCGGAATTCTGTAATAGACTTGCATGTCAATTTGAACTTGGTAAATGATGATTCCTAAGAAATTCCTTATCAAAAAGATGTTCATACACCTTTCTAATTACCAACATATCTTGAAATCAATTCAAACAAGCTTTCAATTAGGATTTTACCAATTTTAATTCTTCAACACTATTTTTGACCAACAACTCCATTATTCAAATTAACACACATGCAAATTGGTTTTATATCCTATTAACACACTTATTATACAATACCTTAACAATCATCATACAAATCAACCACATGCAAAGCAATGAGTTCCCAAACCTAAGATGTAACGCTATTGCTTTCATTAAATATCCTTTTTATCCATTTCTTCTTCTTTCTTTTTTTTTTGTTTCCTTGTTTACTTTTCTTCTTAAAGACATCCTTTACCAAGATTTACTTTCATGAGTAATAGATGAAATTTTAAGAGTGCTCTTTGGATGAAGCAGCCGACTCCAAAAGAAAGGAATGAGAAGTGAAATTTATATACCTTTAAGGGAGAGAAAGAGAGCAATAGATTTTCTTTTTTTCTTTTCTCTTGGATGCCGACTACAAGCCTTACCTCTTCCTCTTTTATACTAGATTTCTATAAGATTTAAGAGGAGGATGAGCTCATAAAAAGATAAGTTCCACTAAAGTCCTTTATCTCTTTTTATTTTATATTTTTACCTCAACCTTCTTTCTTTTCTTTCAATTAACCATTAAATCATATTTTGATTCCAATTATACACATGTATGCCTTGCAATAAAATGACTATTTTACCCTCTATCATTAAAACAATTAAATCCTTTAGGTTTTAACTTATAAAACATCGAATAATTAAACATAATTAGACCTTATTACTATAATAATATCCATGGATTTTCCTAGGGCCTATGTTAGGTCCTAATAATTCTCTTTCCCTTAAAGAATTTCATCCTTGAAATTCATACTTATGACATATACCAATTTTCATCACTTGTATATCTATAATTCTATTTTTATTACAATCAAACTTTATCTAATACCATCTCTCCCAGTTTATCTTGTTCTTTACTTTATTACATTTAATTTCTATCTAACTTTATCTCTTTATGATAGTAATCTTTTCTTGTTATCATGTCATTACTGCACTCAATGTACATCCTGTCGGTTTCTTTTTTAGCCGGGGACAATACATATGGTGTGATGCTTTTCATGTCTTGTCAAATAATGTTTAATGTTGTGTTATGAGAGAATAATGATTTTATGTATGCAATAAAATGCAAATGCATATTCTCATGTAATGTACATGTTTTGCCCCATAAACTGCCTACACTTGTTAAGGAATCACTTAAAAGTATATAGAGCATCATAATCAATCCTAAACTTATCATCACCACAACTTCAAATATGGAAAACCTTATCAACTTTACATAAACTCTTTCTTTTATACCATATTGATATAATCTCCATACACTTTATACATACACTTATACTATAATCCCAAACACTAACCATATATTCATACCATATACTATCTAATGTTGACTTAGGGTCCCATTAAGTATATTGTCCTTACACTCATGCCAATATGAGTATAAGGGCCTAATCTATCATTCATACAAGCCATCCTCAAAAACTCTCACTTTATCCAATATTTCAGAACTATATATATATATATATATTAACAAAATCTATCAATACATAAAAATAAGTATCATAAGAAAAGAAGATAAATAGCAAAAACTTCTTCGATGACATCTTGCTTTATTAGGACTTCAGTCCTTCCAGTTCCCTCCAATATGGTTAAATCCATAGGTTTATTCCTTGCACTATGATCTACCTCTTCTTTTTGAGGTACATCCAAAACATTAAACTCTTTTTCACTCATTTGTGACATGCCACTTTGCTTTTACTATTTTGGGCAATTTGCATCAAATTAATCTATATACCTACATCTAAAATAAGCCTTTTTTTAAAAAAAAAAAAACTCTACACATATCCCAATAGTTTTAGAACAATACAAGCATCTACAAACTTGGGCTCCGCTACTATACCTAACTAATCCTCGCATGGATTGATATATCAGAGATTGGTGTTTCCTATAAAATACAAATTCTCTTTCCATATGTGTTGCTAGAAGAACCTTTTAATAATAACTCTTTTCTTTTACTTATTTTCACCTTTTCTATACTCTTATTTCTATTTCCTTTAGTCTCATATTTCCTTTCAACATCTATTGATATTATATAATCGGTTAACTCTTGTAATAAGTTAAGTTTTGATTCACTCGTATTAAACCTTCTACTATAAAAATTGGTATCTCATCTCGAGATACAACTGTAAGATAAGGGTCAGTTAAATTCAAAACCCTACAGTTATTGATTTCTCGATTCTCTTTTCCAATTTATTTTAAATTATCCAACTTTCAATCTGTATCAAAGTAAAAATGAGATATCTGCATTAGGCCAACACACCAAAACTTCCCATGATAACTAATTTCTCAATTTTTATTGACCAAAATTACCCAAACCTTTGCTCAATACCATAATGTAACACCCTTAAAATACCCTATTACTACAAGTCATTTGAAAAGCGTGAACCTTATTTATTAGACAAAATGACTAAGGTACCTTTTAATGGTAAAGATGTACGAGCTCATGAAACATTAGAACTTATACATTCAGATGTATGTGGTCCAATATCCACGCACGCTAGAAAAGGTTATCTATACTTCATAACCTTCATAAATGACTATTCAAGATATGGTTATATTTATCTAATGAAGTTTAAATCTAAAGCCTTTGAAAAGTTCAAAGAATGTAGAAATGAAGTAAAGAAATAACTTGACAAAAGTATTAAGACACTAAGATCAGATTGAAGTGGAGAATACTTAACCTAAGAGTTTTAGAGTTATCTTAGTGATAATGGGATATTATCTCAATGTACTTCTCCATATACACCACAGTATAATGGTGTATCTAAAAGGAGAAATTGAACACTATTAGATATGGTTCAATCCATAATGAGTCTTATAGACTTGCTTAAATCTTTTTATAGATATGCATTGGAAATAGTTATTTATACATTAAACAAAGTTCCATGTAAAATGGTTGATGTTACTCCATATGAAATGTGGAATAACAAAAAATCTATACTCTCTCATATGAAAGTATGGGGTTGTCCTGCTTATGTTAAGAGGACAATGTGAGACAAGTTAAAAGTTAAGTCCAACAAATGCTTTTTTGTGGGTTATCTAAAGGAATCACTAAGATATTACTTTTATCATACCTTAAACCAAAAGGTGTTTGTTTCAAGGCATGCTATCTTTTTAAAGAAAGAGTTTCTCTAAAGAGAAGATAGTGGGAGCAAAGTTGTACTTGAAAAGTTCAAGATCCATAAATAGAAGCTAATCAGCTGGTTAACCCTAAGATTGTAACTCATAAAGATGAGATAACAGTCAAACCTACCAGTATATAAGCTCCTAGAAGGTCTACTAGAGTTTGTTCAGTCCTAAAGAGATATGATTTTCTTATAGATGAGGATAAGAATGTAATTGTGGTGGAGGATAATAAGCCTACTAGCAATAAAGAGGTTTTGAATAGTTTAGAATCTAATTTATGGCTTAAGGCCATGAAATCCGAAATGGACTCCATGTATGGCAACAAAGTATGGACTTTGGTTGATCTGCCTAAAAGGATAGAACCCATAGGGTGCAAATGGGTCTTTAAGAATAAAACCAACATGGAAGGTAATATGGTTACCTATAAAGCTCACTTTATGGCTAAAGGATATCGTTAAAGACAAGGAATTGACTTTGATGAAACCTTTTCCCCTATGTTGATGCTTAAGTCCATAAGAATACTTCTTGCCATTGCTACTCATTACGATTTTGAGATATGGAAGATGGATGAGAAGATAGCTTCGTTAATGGAAATCTAACTGAGAATGTGTATAACACAACTTGAGGGATTTACATCCAAAGATGGCAAAAAGGTATGCTAGCTTTAAAGATCCATTTATAGATTGAAGCAAGCACTAGGAGTTGGAACATCTAATTCAATGAGATAATCAAAGATTTTGGTTTCTCATGAAACAAGGATGAACCTTGTGTATACAAGAACGTTAATGGGAGTGCAATAGTTTTCCTTGTTTTGTATATGGATGATATACTGATCATGGGAAATGATATTTGCATCCTTCAATCAGTCAAGATTTATTTATCCAAACAATTCTATATAAAAGACCTTAGAGAAACATCTAACATTCTAGGAATGAAGATCTATAGAGATAGATCCAATAGGATGTTAGGTCTTTCACAATCAATATACATAAATAAGGTACTGAAGAGGTTCAATATGGATCTATCTACGAAATAATTTATTCCTATGGTAAATGGGAAAAGCCTTTCTAAGTCCATGTGTGCTCAAACACAAGAGCAGAGAGAAAGCATGAGAAAGATCTCATATGCATCTACAATAGGATCAATCATGTATGTTATGTTACGTATGTGTCCAGATGTTTCATATGCTTTGAGTGTCACAAGTAGATTCTAATTCAATTATGGGAAGGAACACTGGATGGTAGTTAAGAACATCCTTAAGTACTTAAGAAGGACTAAGGAGATGTTTTTGGTGTATAGAGATGGTGATTTACAAATAAGTGGGTATACAAATGCCAACTGTCAATCTGACAAAGATGATTGTAAATCACAATCAAGTTTTGTGTTTTTGATGTGTGGAGGAACAATCAATTGGAAAAGTTCCAAACAAGAGATGATTGCAAATTCAACAATGGAGGAAGAGTACATTGCAACTTTTAAGACGGAAAAGGAAGTTTTGTGGATCAAGAAGTTCATTATAAAACTAGGAGTGGTCCCTGGCATTATTGATCTAATGCCCCTGTATTGTGATAACAATAAAGCTATTGTGTAAGCAAAGGAACCACGGTCTCATTAAAGGTCTAAATATGTCCTCAAACGCTACCATCTCATTAGGGAGATTATAGCTAGAAATGATGTGAAGATTGCGAGAGTTCTTATAGATGATAATGTGGCAGATCCTTTCATAAAAGCACTATCCTAAAACAAGTTTGATCACCACATAAATTCTATGGGTTTTAGATATATGGGTGACTGGTTCTAGAGCAAGTGGGAGATTGTTAGCGATATTCCCTAGAGCTTACATGTAATAGGGTTTTTATTCATTTATAAAACATTATATCTGAATAATAATAAGGCATTCGTACATTCTTTAGTGCTTTTGTGTAATAACATTTGCATGCATGTGACTCAAACTATTAAATGTAGTCCTTGGTATATAAACACAATACAAAGATAATCATGAAGAATTCATGATATGAGATACCTATTGTATGAAAATGTGTTAATACCTAAATTACCCCTAGTTATAGTATTAACAAAATAAGACATTATTAATATAGATAGACTAGCATATATTATACTTCTTGAATAGTTCAAGTAGTAGTTCTCATTATATATGATCATTGAGATTATCAAAGTTAATATATAGAATCTTGTTAAAAGAACAAGTTCATTAGAGAACTATCATGAGAAACTTCACATGGATACTTATACTATATCAATGAATTATCTCATCATATTAGTTGTACAAGTATCCTTGGAATTGAGATCACCAAGGTATCTCAAGTAGCAAGTGTTATACTTTAACTCATGTGCTTTTACTCCTCGAAGGGGTATACATAGCTCAAAGATTGAGTATGACATGAACTACTTAGAGGTTATTGAGTGACCAATAAAGGATTCACCACCTTAGTTATAGTGAGGAGTTCTATCTCAAGTATTTCTACACATCTTTATTCATAAAACCTTGGCCAAGGTGGAATGCAAGGTGAATGAGATTCACAAGGGCATTTTAGGAATAAAGATAAAAGTATAAGAATACAATAAATTCATGAATGAATTGATACATGTCCATATTTAATTCATGAATGATATTAGAATAATGGTGAAATGAGTGATTGCATGGAAACTTGATATGGATGGGGTAAAAGTGGAAATCACTGAATTCTTGTCATTTAGGTAGTCATAATGCTTGACTAGAATCCTCTCATGTATAAAATGTATGGAAAATATCAATTGAGAATTGATATAATGATTTAAAAGAGTTAAAATCATAAGAGTCACAATTCAACTAGGACTCTTAGAGTCACAGTTCGACTAAGACTCTTAAAGTCATAGTTTGATTAGGACTATTAGAATTATAGTTTAACTAGGATTCTTAAAGTCATAATTTCATTAGAACACTTAGAGTTCCATTTTGATTAGAACTCTTAAAGTCCAAGTTTGATTGGAACTCTTAAAGTCCCAGTTCGATTAGAAATCTTAGTTACATATTGTACTACCAACATACATAGGAAACCCAAAAGGTCACACACATATAAGAATTAAGGTCTGAGATAAAAAAAAAAAAAAGCAATGTATAAAAATGACATGGGATATCATGAAAACTTATTTGATAAGTTGGTAAGAGAAAATTTAGGGTTTGAGAAAAGGAGAAAAAGTCTCTTGCACATAAAAGGCCCATAAGGCTTAATTTGTGTATAAAGCTTTTATGAGCTAGAGATTTTTTCTTTGGAGTCAATTTGGCATTGGATGGAGCTAATAATTAATATTGGGCTTCATTAACATGTTATAAGGCTGAACATAAAGTTTCAATGGTTTTGGTGCCCATTCAAATGTGCAAGCCCTATTTATTCAAGTCCTATACTTAGAATTGGACTATTGGGCCTGTGAGTGTCACTTAAGCCCATCCAATTGGTCCAAGCTCAATTAGGAGGTACACCCATTATAACATAACCCTAATTTGACCCATAAAGTGTATAAATACATCTCAAAGTTGGAATTATGGTTAATAATGAAAAAGAAAATAAGTTAAAACATTTCTAGCCACCAAACCCTAATTTCCTCTCCTTTTCTCTTCTAGTCGAATTGGATTTACTAGTCCCTAAGATGATTTCGGCCATTGCTTCCCCTTGAGATGGGTTTTGGACTTTAATTCTTATGTGGATACCTTGGAGGTACCTTTAAGTAAGGATATTGGTGGTTTATGATAACCCGATGCGATGTTTAACAACTATTCAACAAACACCTATGATAAAGTTCTAAACTTTAGTTAGGAAATTCAATTCTTTTGACTAGATCATGAATTTTTTATTTTCAAATATTTTAAATTATGCCCTTTACATGTGATTTTAAACCAACAAATCCTATCTCTCAAAGTCTGGCAATGATTTGTGAGTTATCCCGTATGCTGGTGATAGGCACAATATTAATCAGCCCAATGATGTGGTTGACCTTAACTTCAAGTAGGCTTAGCCAGCAATGGCTACAATTTTCCCTCTTTTATCAATCGACCAAATACCCATGATAAGGATTTGCCCAGGTTTGGATAATGGCTCTGAGTTGTTTCAGTGGCAAATACCCTAGTTGTTTTTCCAGTAGTACCTATATCACCAACTCTACCAGCTGTATTTCTATATCCCTATTATCCTGAACTAAAACTTGTACCACTAGTGGAGCTTGCTTTGTTTGACAAGTACTCGCTATCAGCTTCATTGGTGATATCTTTTAAGCACTCCAAATCCTTTAATCCTTTCATTTTCAGACCTTCTCTTAGATATGGGTTGTAAGGACCCAAAATAGGCCCTAGTAGAATTCAAGGGCAATTACATGTTATTAAAGTCTAATTGAGCATTATTTGATGAATTATTAAGAGTTAAGTTATTAATTGGGGCAAAAATATTATTAAGTTATCAATAATTATGTGATAAATGTGTAAATTATATGGTATGAATTTTATAAGATCATAATTAAATTATTATTGTTGGTTTAATAATATTCAAGGGTGTAATTGAAGTAAAAAGTATTAATTTGGGATAAATTTATAATTACGGCATCTTTAGGGGCAAATGTGACTAAATGAATAATTGAGAGGCCAATTTAAGGAAAGGAATAAATGGTGAGGTTAATTTATAGAATAGATTAAATGGTGGGGAAAAATTAACATGCAAAGAAGTGTGGGCTTATTGTGTAACATGCAAATAGTTGGAGGATTAAAAGGGATATTTGTGTGGGACATGCTGATGTCATTTTCCACTTAACTCACCATGCAAGCAATGTATTTAGGAGTATTTATAGAGGTTTGGTCGGCCATTTGAGAAGGAAAAACCAGAAATTCTTTATCCCTTATTCTCTCATTTCCTTTGTATCCTCTCAAGCAAACCAAGTTAAATTCATGATGGTTAATCAAGAAGTATTTGTGTAACAACTTTAAGGTAATTAATCTAATGAATTCCATCTTCTTCTTCTTCTTCTTTTCATTCTCATTTTATTGAGGTAATGGTTGAGTATGGTGCTGGAGTTTTTGATTAAAAGATGATGTTGGTTATAAAGGAGAAGAGGAGGGTAGAAACAAGGAAAAGTAGTTACAAAGAGTAGAGAGCAAGGAGAATTTAAAGAAGATTTGAGTTGCATGTCCAGGTTTGGGAACTATTATTTCTTTCATGCATTAATATTGTGTTCATTATGGATTTTATAAGTATATTGACTTGAATTAAGATATTAGACATTAATGTGAAAGTGCTGTCCAGAAATTCGGATTGACCTCCAATGACTAATTTGATCATAAGTTGAGTTTTTGAACTCCGAATTTGATGTTACTAGTTGGGTTAGAACCGGGACTTCTGTGCCTACAAATGTTATAGAAATAACAATAATTAAATTTTGCCTCTAGGGTCCTCAAAAATGCCCAAAACAGTAGCTTTTGAAAGAAGAAAAGTTAATGAATTTGAAATTCTGAGTTAAGTTTCTATTAACCAGTTTCAGAATTTTGTGGATATCTTGAATTTTAAAACTCTGATTTGAGTAAACTCAGTTGGTACTTACTCTTAGGATTTGGACCAAAAATTTTGTAGAAGAAACCTATATTTAATTCTGCTTCTAAGTGCTCCTAAAATTAATTTAAAATTCGGACTGAGCTGCTACCTAGTTGTTAAGAACATGTTACAGTATTTTTGCTATAAATATTTGTTGAGAAGTCTAAATCCATTGAAACAAAATTCTGGTTAAAATAGAATCATAGGAGCATCATCTTCATGAAGGAAGGTTGTTTAAATTCTGTACCTATTTTATTATATGAATTTATTAATTGGTGATAAAAACTGAATTAGGTGCAGTAAAGTGCTGCCTAGGAAACGAGAATGGACTGTAGTAATTTGAGTATATCTATTGTTATAGAGGTTGAAATGAGATGATTCCAAATTCTGATGAAATTAGACTTATTTATCTACAACTTTTGTGAAGAAATCATAATTTTATTCCGTTTATAAATATGTCAAAAAGTGACTCGAATTTGGAACTGTTGACAGCACTTTTTCAGTGGACAGTTTGCAGTATTTTGTGCATAATTTATTTTGTAGAGTTCAAAATGCTATGGAAAAGAATTCCAGTTAAAATAGACTTATGGGAGTACAACTCTTATGAATAAATGTTAGTTCAATTCTGTGCTTATTTTGTTCCACGAATTTTTCAACGTGGTCACACAAACTGTTTTCAATGACATTGCTGGTTGTATAATTATAGGTAATAATAGTGGTATTGTAAATTTATACATGACTATGGTGTTAGATGATATATGTATACGACAAAAAGGTATGATAATATTATTAAACTAAAGCTATAAGTGTATAAAATTTTAGGAAATATAGTTTGCAACAAGACCATGAACCAGCATATGGATAATTACTTATTTTAATGAATATGATTATGCCTATATGCTTATGTCTACTGAATAATATGTTAAGGTAAATGATTACAGTATTATATAATTACAGTTGCTTGATTTGATACCTGAGTGTGATTGTGTGTATCTATATATATAAATATATATAGTCATACATGTATGTACGCATATAGGTTAACCTGTTGTGAACATGATCATACACATCATTGATTAAAGGAACTCAACAGAGCATGATGTTATCTATCATCATATTACATATGTAAAATAGCTACTTGTTTTGAAGGGATTACAAGTACAAAATAGTAATACTTAATTGTGCTCAAGATAACATGTTTATAGAAAACTTATACGTTTATATCTATGACACCATGCTCGTATATATATATACATGAATATATATGTATGAACATCAATATGTATATGATGAGAAAAGAGCAAAGTACAGAATAGCAATACCGAATTGTGCATATGATCACATGTTTACAGAAAGTTATACGTGAGCATGTATATGATTACCTTGTACATAGTTATATAAGAGTATACATGTATATGAATGAATAAAGAAAAGATAACGCAAAGAGATTTTACTGCCTGCATTGAGTCTAGGAAGTGGATAGATAGGCATGCCTATAAGGGTACTTTGCAACTGCTTCTGAACATTTAGACCTGTTTAGGTCCACTTGAATTTAAAAGTATAGTGACCCTGTTTGGGTTTAAAAGTTAAAGTTAATTTAACAAGCCTCGTGTGGGTTGTAGCCGACCCCGTTTGGGTCCGCTTGACCGGTCCATGTTATTTGATTGATCCCGTTTGAGTCCATGTTATTTGATTGACCCCGTTTGGGTTCATGTTATTTGATTGACCCCGTTTGGGTCCATGTTATTTGACCCCGTTTGGATCCATGTTATTTGATTGACCCCATTTGGGTCCATGTTATTTGTTCGACCTTGTTTGGGTCCACCGATTTATCATACAGTTTTATGCCTACAAGGGATCATCATTTAATACCTTCGGGTATCTTATTTGTACCTTCGGGTACCACCGTATATCCCGATATCCACTTCTTTAGAATAGTGCAGCCTTTATTATCAAGGTTAAGAAAAGTTTAATACAGCATGCAAATTCTTAGTTGACTTTATACTTTTCTACATATGAAATTCCTTTTGTTGCATACAAAACACATGTCTAAAAGAATGCTCAATAGTATATGTATCTTTACTGCTAGCATAAAGAAAAAAAATACATGTTAATTGCTAAATTCTCTCTATATATATTTCCTTTATTTTTATATGTATTATATTGTATGAGTAATGTTATAACACCCATTGTTTTTGAAATATGTGTTTTCCTATACTTATATATATGTGTTCATATTATTGCATGTACAAATTCTTTAACGTGTATTTGTTATGTTTGGTTGATAGGCTTATTCTTATGATACATATGCTATAACATGTATAACTTATGGAATATAAAGTAAGCCTATAGTAATATTATAATCTCACGTTAATTGAAAGTATTGAATTGTTGTATAATTCTAATGTGTGTATATCATAGACATACAAGAATAGAAGTAAGTTAATTTCAACACTTGTGAAGATTGTTTATGGAACATTAATAATAGATAACTATACTTTTATGATTAAGCATTGATTAATAAAATAATCATATGTTAATTTGTTCAATTTAAGTTCAAAGGAAGTTGGAACTTGTATGATCTTATATGATAATTGAAACGTTAATACAAATTCTTATGGTTAAACTTTATGATTTCTATAAGTGAATGTAAATATTCAATTTCTTTCATTTCATGAAATAAATCATTGCTGTACTTGAGGCATATTGTGTGCTTGTTGATGATCACTGTGAGTGGTCGTTTATCATGATTTAGTTCCCCACTAAGCTTTATAGCTTAGCACGGGTGTTTCATCCGTGTAGGTTGCAAGGCTAGGACTTTCTTGCAGGAATGATATCTGTAGCTGGTTGGCCAACACAAGTCTTTGAAGATTATAAAGTATATAGTCTTCTTTTTGGTTCCTTTTTGTATTTCAAAGGTTTTATGTGTGTGTTGGAAATCTTGTAAAAGTACAACTATTTTTGTAAGATGTTATCAATGGTTATATTTTGTAAAGAGACTCTAATGTATATTGTGAAGTCTTAATAGTATAGCACTCTTATGGATTAAGTATGAATATCAGTTCTCTATATAGTTGATATATGTTTATGTTGCACAGTAAAACATGTGTGTTGAGAGGGATGAAGTGATATGTATAGATTATAGAATTAGGGTGCTACATGGGCTAGCATTTCTAATAAAAATTCCGATCTTATTAGCTGTATCAGGCTTCCTTTTCATTTCCATCACCTTATTCCTCCACCTCATCAAATATTCATGAAAGGATTCATCTAGCTTCTCTTTAGTAATTTAAGGTCTTTCAGGGTGACTTCCATTCTAGTGCTATAGTTATACTATCTCAGAAATTCCTCTATCAATCTATCTGAATCCTCGATAGTAGGGCCTATAAGACTAAGGCTAAAATACTCAACCTTTTGTCTCTTTGTGGGAGTGATACCCTCTATAACCAAAGTGTACTATTTTACGTGAGCAGATGGATCAGAAGTGCCATCAAACTTGGGCAAGTTAAGCATCTTGAACTACAGAGGAAGCACATCCTCACTTTCCATATCCCTGTCTTTTGGACTAACCCCTTTGCCAACTGACAACAAATGAGCCATCACCTTTATCTTTTCCTCCATTTTCTTTAAAACTAGGTCCTTCATTCTAGACAGCTTACTCCTTGGGGCTTGTGTCACTATCAGCTCTTTTTCCTCAGGAATGAAATCTTCTTCGGGAGAAACACCATTATCTTTTTGCTGTTCAACAGGCAGAACTCTCAGCCCAATACCCCTTGATTCAGCCATTAAATAATGTCCTATGATAACAACTACAGCTGAAGTGGCCCCAATAATAGCAGGTTCTCCATGTGTGGTGGCAGGTGTTAAAGGTTGCTAACCAGCAGGCTATACTAAAGAGTTCATCATTTCAGCCATCATGTTCCTCATTCTTCTTTCAAATTCATCGAACCTTTTGTCCAACTCCTAGTTGTCAAAGGCTCTTTTCTATGATGGATTTGCCATTCCTACACTTTTTGAAGTTAACCTAAAGATGTTTGCCAAACCCAAATCAATTTTTGATGTTGATTCTAATGATTATGATAAAGGCTTCCTAACAAGATGCCCATCCGAACCCCTTAACCACTTGGATAACTCTAAGATGGCTTCAGTGATCTAAAAAAATCCTCCAGCAAGACTCAAATCTTCCAACTAAACCAAAAGATCTACTTCTTTTGAATACATTTCAAACAATATTTTTATCACTTCACTTAAGGTAAATTCCCAGATGAACTCAAGCTCAAAACTTGACCAATGAGCACTTATCTTTTGATATACCAAAACTTATGTCCCAAAGCCTCTACTAAAATGGCAGGTTAAACCCCTAAACCATTTAGATGACTCTATAATGGCTAAAAAGTAAACAAATTATTAGCATGATGTAAGATTATGCATGCAATGCATGTCCATGTTATGAATCATTCACAAAACACATGCGTAAGCCAGAAGAAAACCTTCTAACCTTATTACCTCCTATAAAGGTGGTCGTACAGTCTCTTCCCTAGGTGGGGTTAGCCCATAGGTTAATAGGGAACCCGATGAACATGAATGGTGCATGAAAAAAATTTGACAGCATAACCTCCCTATATTTAAAGTGCAAGCAAATGCATTTTTGGTCACTATGTATTTAAACCATTCAACCAAATTAAGATAAGCCTATCAAGGCATAAAAGTCTTTGATCAGTACCTACCTTAATTTATTTAAATTCAATTAAATATATAGGGACCTAAATAGCAAGTACAGTATTATGGTTCATGATATCTAAAGGAAGTATTTGTTGTCACTACATGAGGCATTGGTCTACGTGCATAACTTTAAAGCTTCCCAAGCATGATCTCTACCAATGGACCTAGATCATCATGAGCATAATGACCGATCGGATCACTATTTGATATACCAAATGGTACAAGGCTTAGGCTAGTGATTATCCCCTAACACTTCTTTATATTGAGTGAATGTAGGATTATGCTTTGAGAATGCATCGTTGGTCGAATGGGGATGCCTAACCTAATTCTAAGGCCATAGCATATTCAAATGCAACCTACTTTTGAAGAAGGTTTAAATAATTAACCATAAACACTTATTTATATTAATTAACCAAGTTACTTTCAAAGAAAAAATCATATGGGTCCTTAGTGGAGTCTCCACTATGATGCACACCAAACCCTGAGGGCATCTAGTTTATTCTCAAAAGCCCACTTTTAAGGCTCGAGACTAAATAGAGGCTTATTAACTCATGAAGATCGGTCACTTCACAATAGATAAGATTTTATTCCCATCTATTATTGGCAATCAACTTACAAGGGCATATGATGGGCATCACAATGAAAGTATCACAGAGTCGCCACCCAATAAAATATTGGCAAAGTGAGTTCTAAACTTGTGAAGCCAAAACCAGAGATAGTTTAGAGTTCACTCTTATTTATAACTTGGTTAATGTTTACATAAATGAGTGTTTGTGGTTAATTGTTCCAACCTCTCCTCAAGCTTTTTCATGGCAATAATTTAAAGGGCACATTTCCAACACATCAGAAAGCTATAAAATAGCAGGAAAAAAGGAATAAAGGAATAATTAAACTTGTAAAAAAACATACATGAAACTGAGGAATTTATTGACTCTTTTAGAATGAGAACATTGGTCCTCGTATGCATATTTATAAAAAGGAAAAAAATTTGAGTGCATTTTAGATAAAAATGGGATTACCAATCCATTATAGCTTTGAAAAAGAATTATGTTAATTAATTTTAAATAAAAATCCTTTAATGTTTACAAGAAAGAATCTTTAATTTTACATGCTACTTTTGGGGGAAACACCAGGACATTGGTCTCTTTACTATAGAAAAATTTAACTCAAACTTGTATAAAATCACTTAGTGAGTTTTTATATTAACACCTGAAAAATCAATCATTCACATAAATAACAATAAAGAATAATAAGTAAGCATACATTAATCATGATATTGAATGATTTGGAAATGTTGGTTTCCTCATACATATTTATAAAATTTCTTGCGTGAATTTCAGGATTAAAAGTGGACATAGGTCCATTTTTATAGGAAAAACCCCGATTAATCAAGTAAAAAACATTTGATGTGAATTTTTCTTGATTATCATGCAAAAAAACCCTTTTTTTTACTTATTATTACAACTATTTTGCAAAAAAAGAAAATAATACTACAGGCCAAATACAAAGACAAACTAATATCTAAATTTATAAAGGAGAAATTAGCCTTGGGTTAGCTTAAGCCATCAATTTCAAACTGTCCCACAAAAAGGCATCACATGGTTCACCAAAAAGGGAAAACACACATAGGTTAGTAAAATGAAATAAAAAATTAAGGCATTTAGATCATAAGAAATAAAATAAAACATGTACTAACAAAGATAAAAACATTAAAATAGGTATTGATAAAACTAAAACATAGGAAATTAATTAGAAAGAAAAACAGACAAATAATTACAATGGTGAAGGAAATAAAAGCAAAAATAAAAAAAAAGAAGAAAACTGACAAAGAAAAGAAGAAAAACACCTAAAGAATGAGTCACTAACTCATTTAAAAAGAGAAGATGAGTGAGTCAAGCCCGAAAGGAAATGAGTCATGGCTTTGAGTAGGGCAAGTCATGCCCTACCAACCGATTTATTAGGTGATTTGGGAGCGAGTCATGACGAGTTGAGGGCGAGTCACGGCCTTCAAGGCCATGAGTCACACCTAGTTAATCCAATAGCTATTGGAACAATGCCATGGCTATTCAAAAAACATGTAAATGCCATTTTTGGCCCTAAAAATGCACAGAAACGGCTTTAAGCTTACTAAAGCCAATCTAAATGCATAAAATAGACACTAAAACAATTAAAAATAATTAATTCAAGAAAACACCATGTGAGAGCCTTCATGCAAGAAAGAGAAACAAACATGCCAAAAGCCATTAATCCTTACTTAAACTCATGCATAAGCCAAAATTCATACATAAAATTTAATTACACACATGCATATACCTTCAAAACACTCATTTAAACAAAACTAACAAAATAGCATATATCATAAAAAAGAAACTAGAAATAGACCATGGAGAGAGATGTGCAAAAAACACAAAATAAATATATACAAGAACAAAAATTATAGATCTAAATGTGAATAATATTCTTGCCTCTTACATTACCTTTAGTAGAGCAATTCTAAAACCAATGTCACTACACTCTTAGCCTTTTCCTCCTTCTTCCTTTATTTTTTTTAAGACCCAGTAAAACCAAAGTTTGTTTTTGTTTTTGTTTTTTGTATTATTCTCCCTCCCTCTCTCTAGATTCTACTCTCTCTTTAAAGATTAAGTCCTTTGTCATTTAAAAATCATTGTAAACCTTAAATTCTAAAGACTAGGCCAAATAAAGTAAAGAGGATTTTTGTTGAAAACTAATCCTCTATTTTACAGGAAAAAAAACTAAAATTCTAGATAAAAATGCCCAATCATGGCCTTAACTGGTGACTCAAGGGCATGAATGGAAGTTAGGCCTCCTAAAAAAGCCCAAAAGTCCATTTAAAAATAAAGATGGAATGAGTCATGGGGTTGAGCCTGAGTCACGCTCTTAAGTTATGCCCAATGATTCGAATGACGGCCAAAAAGAGAAGGAGTGAGTCACCCTGAAAGGACATGACTCAGGACTGAGTCACAGTCTTGTCCTATGAGTTAAGGCCATGACTTATTTTTTAGTTAATTTTAAGCCTTTAAATGTGATCATTCCACCTATCCAAAAGAGAAAAACCATTGGTATGTCCCCGAAACATCATTTTTTATTCTCAAAAACCACAAAAACCTTTCAAAAAAAACATCGTAGAAGGACAAAGTTCTTCTATTTTCTGGCTATCTGAGAATAACATTATTCTCATTAGGTAACTCTGACAGAGGCTGACTCATGAACCAATGTCTATAGCAAGGAGGACACATCAAGGCAAAGGTCCCTAAGGGTAGACAAGTTGTGGCTAAAATAGATAAGCAACTGAGGATATACATTAGAGACTTAAGGGAAGACTTAATAAGGTATATGCACCAACATTCCCGATCAGCCATTGTCTGCTATGCTACCTGAATTTGAGTTCAAATTGAAACAGTTGGAGGAGTAGCCACCAGCACCACCACAGGCAGTGTCACCAAACAAACCTCCCAAGCTATCAGCTTTCCATCCTCCATTTGGACCAACTTACCGCAAAGGACCAAGACCATCACAATAGTTTTATTTTGTATTTAGGGAGTTTTAAAAACTTTTAAAACATTTTGATGTATATAAAAATTATGACATGTATTTATGCATTCTTTTTTTTCATTTATGTTATATTTATGATTGATATATATAAAATAGAAATACTTTGTAAAACTGACAACAAAATGCATGACCAAAGAAATAACATAGCAATAAAAAAAAGATAAAATGGCAAGACGAATGAAAGAAAAATGATAAATAAATCAATCATAACCAAAATGGTAAGTACAAAACAACAAAATCAAGTTCAATAAAACAAGGAATTTTTTCTCATAGGTACTCAAAACCCTCTCAAAGGGTACATATCCCACACTTCACAGAACCTATGGTAGATATATTTTTTGCTTATGGAATGGAGAAACTTGTTAATGATACCCACACTAAACTGGGTCAGAAGGATAAAGTGTTTGTGGATAAAGATAATACCTACACTAAACTAGATCAAAAGGATAAAGTATTTATGAATGGAGAATGGATAAAAACTTGTTCTTATTCCTTGGTCAAAACTCCAAGACACCTACGAAGCTATAAGGAGTTACCCGAATAGGTTAAAATCAAAAGATATGCAAAGTAAAAAGAAGTACAAATATTTTTTGATTCTGGAAGCATTTAAAGGAGATAGGCAGAAGTCACTATTGCAGAGTAAATTTTATTACCCTAGACTTTAAGACTTAGATAGAGTGAGTAGGGTTTCAAACTCTAGGAGTTAATATATATATATATATATATATATATGCGTGTGTGTGTGTATAAGTGTTATTTTAAATTAACCAAATAGATACTAAATTGATAGGCTATAATAATCGTGAGTGAATTTGTTTATACTAAAGTGTTTACTAAATTAAACTAATTAATCTAATCTAAATTGATAACTACCAAACAATCAAGTAGGATATTAGAATTACAAGACATAAATTGATCGCATAAGATTCAATTAAACACATATACATGCAATGAATGGAGAATAAGGCCTACTATCCCTGGATGCAAATCTCATTGTCAAACAAGGGCATTTCCATCTAGAGTCCATAAGCATTCTTATGTCATTGTGGAGATAGATGAAAACCCATAAAGTATTATGCTTATTCTTTAACCCCTCAAAGTGAAATCCTAGTCTCCTTAGTGATTTCTAGACTTTAAGTAAATTCAATTGCCTATCCACCAAAATACCCCAATTCTCATTGTGAACAAATTGATTAATACCTTACATATGGTGATCAAGCATACATAACAAGTTAAGCACCCAATTGAACTTAAATCATTCATGTATAAAATAAGACAATTGTATTAATATAAATTAATTCATACTTGCAATTCCAATAATCAAAATTAGCCTAAATACATATTGTCAAAACAAACAAACATAAAGAAAAAGAATAAGACAAGTAAAAAAATAAAAAGGAGAAGAGAAGAAATTGGTTGATGACTCCTCAATGCTTTCTTCTTCCTTGGACTTTTCTTTTATTTACAATCTTTTCAATAGTTTTTGAAGTTACTTGGTAGTTTTTCTATATCTAAAATGTAGTTATCTTCATGCATTTATAAGCCCAAAGTTGTCCTAATTGATGCCTTTTCAGATAGGGGTGTAATCTTGAAGAGGTGTGTGAAAGGTCATAATGGTTGGCTTATGTGATGAGTTGGTACACTGGTGCTAAGGTGCTTGAGTCAGCACTGCCAGTCTCTGTAATAAGTCGACACCATCATAACTAGTCGACACCATCATAACTAGTCGACACACTTTAACTGCTTCATAACTTGGCATAGCAAGGCTTGAGTCAGCATTCTAAGTCACTGTGACAAGTTAGCATACGCTCTAAAACCACTTAAAGATCTTTTTTTTCAATTCTTCAATGAAAATCCCTCTTTTTTTGCTTCAAATCATCATATTAGGCACATTCAATCTCACAAAACAAAGAAGACATAAAAAGTAACCTAAAACGTAACAAAACACATGTATTAACTCATAAAAGATACAAAACTAAACAAAATGACTATGCTAAATTGCATAACATCAGTCACCCCTACCACCCTTGGACAATGGAATTATTGAACTAATGGAATACTTCATTGGCGGTTGATCCACACTGCTGAAGATAAAGTGGAAAACTTTAATAGTGGTTAATCCACATAGCTGAAGGTAAAGTGAGAGACTTCACTAGTGATTGATCCATATGCTTGAAGACAAAGTGGAAGACTCCACCAATAATTGATCCACATGGCTGAAGCGAAGATCATAGTATAAAACTGAAGAATAATGAATGAGGGATAATTCAGAAGGTTTTTTTAACCTCCAATAATGAGGGAAATAATTATATTGTAGTGTCATCAAGATAGACCTACCAATCCTGAAGGTTGCTTTAAATTTCAATGATAAAGGAAAGAATTATGATGTAGTGTCTTCAAGATAGACCTACCAATCCAGAAGGTTATTTTAACTTCCAATGATGAGGGAAAGAATTATATTGTAGTGTCTCCTAGGTAGCCCTACACATGTGGAGCAAGCTTCTAAACATATGCTGTCAGTGACTTCTCACAAATGCATATTTTCCAAAAATTCTTTGATAAAATTATTGACTTAAGAGGGGTAGACACGCCTACAAATGACGTCAACCACTACAACTGACCAGTTAGACATGCTCATAAATGGTGTCAATCGATCCACAATCTCATTTGATTCTGCATGCCGATGAACTAGCACTATTCAAACGACTAGAGACTCAACACCATAGATGGAGTGCATCTCAAACTTAATTCTACATGTTGAGAAGTTGGCATTAATTAGGTACAAACAAACTCGTTTTGATTTTATATACCAAAAGACTAGCGTTAATCGAATGATTAGAGATCTACCACCTTTAATATAGTGTGTCTTAAAGATCCGCCACCTTTAATATAGCGTATCTTATAAATTAAAGACTTGTCACCTTTAATGAAGTATGGCTCACAGATCCATTGCCTTCAATGGAGCTTGTCTTTAAATCAATCAATTAAACATTCACTACCTCAGGTATGCATCTGTTTTCCTTTCCTTTGAATTTTGGCTCACTTTGGCACTAGTGCACCAGTTTCCCAAATTTGGAGGCAACTATGGACATTGTGACCTGAGGTTAGCCTAAATTAAGGTTACCTAATTTTTTGACAGAGAGAACAAATCTTGAAGCTCTGAGCTCGATTTTTATATCTTCATAAGAAGTTTATGATTTTCTAAGTGTTTTTTTAAAGGTTTTGGCAAAAGAGCACCAAAAACATTACTTTTAGCCCTTGACAATGGCAATCAAATGTCTATTATAAGAGGGATGACCATCTGTGGCTCTCTCTCTTTAGTCCAAGTCAGATCAATGGTATTTTTGTAAATTCAAAAGAATCGTGTGAGGGACGGATGCCCATCTATGGGGTTATTTCTAGATGATTTGAAAAAATAAAGATAAGGATGATTTGATTTGATTTGATTTGACTCCAAATTTATGGGCGATTTAATCGCTCCATATCTAGGGAATTAGAGTTAGAGGGAGTCTCTAACTTTTCTCTAGATATAAAAGGCCAAAAATTAGGGTTTTAAGGGAGATACACACATAATTAAAAAAAATAATATTTAGAGAGAGAGAGAGAAACTAATTCTCTTTTCTCAAAACCAAGGTTTAATATAGATCGTTCATACCAAAACACATGAAAAATCTCTTTGTTTTTAAGCATAAAATTTGAGGATCGGAGTGGAGACAAACATTCCGAGTCTTGCAAAATTAGAATATCCTGAGGATAATATTCTAGGTTAAGTTCTCTCTCTCTAGTTCACAATCACCATCATATGAATATGCTCTCTGTTTTATGATAACATAATGTATGCCTTTTATGCCTTTATTTTTGTTTACTAATCTATATTATTTTGAGATGCCATGATAATCTGAGATTGTATAATGTGCTAGGATAAAGTGCTAAGTTTTATTTTCTATAGATAGCTTAACAAAGCCACCATCAAAAATAAATACCCATTATCCAGAATTGACGATTTGTTTGATCAACTACAGGGTGCCAGTACATTTTCAAAAATTGACTTAAGATTGGGCTATTACCAGCTTGGAGTAAATGAGGTAGATATTCCTAAAACTGCTTTTCGTATAAGGTATGGGCATTATGAATTTGTAGTTATGCCTTTTGGTCTCACTAATGCACCGGCGACTTTTATGGATTTGATGAATCGTATCTTTCACCCTTATCTGGATCAATTTGTGGTGGTATTTATTGATGATATCCTAGTCTATTCTCAGACACCAGAAGAACATGATCAACATTTAAGAATTGTACTACAGACACTGAGGGATAAGCAATTATATGCAAAATTCAGAAAATGTTAGTTTTGGTTGAATGAGGTTGCTTTCTCTGGTCATGTAGTGTCAGCCGAAGGCATCAAGGTAGACCGCACAAAAATTGAAGTCGTACTTGATAGGAAGCCACCTAAAAATGTTTCAGAAGTCCAAAACTTTCTTGGATTAGCCGGGTATTACAGGCGGTTTGTGAGAGGATTTTCTATGATAGCCTCCCCACTTACTAAGTTACTACAGAAAAATGTCAAATTTGAATAGACTGAAAGATGCTAGCAAAGCTTTGAGAAACTAAAAAGCATGTTGACTGAAGCTCCCATCCTCACTCAACCCATTTCAGGTAAACCTTATGTTATGTACAATGATGGCTCCAAGAGTGGATTAGGGTGTGTACTTATGCAAGAGAGAAAGGTAGTGGCATATACCTCTAGATAGTTAAAGCCACACGAAAGAAATTACCCTACCCATGATCTAGAACTAGCAGCCATTGTGTTTGCCTTGAAGATATGGAGACACTACCTATATGGGAAAAAGTGCTACATTTATACTGACCATAAAAGTCTGAAATACCAGCCCATACAGAAAGAGCTCAACCTACGACTGAGAAGGTAGCTAAAACTCATCAAGGACTACTATTGCTTGATTGACTACCATCCTAGCAAAGCATACATGGTAGCTGATGCACTCAGCAGGAAGTATTTTATGGTCCTACGAGCTATGAAAGTGAGATTAAATGTAGCACAGGATGGAGCACTCCTAGCTGAAATGCTAATAAAACCGGATTGGCTTCAACAAGTAAAAGCTACTCAAAGACGAGATGAAAGACTAGCCCCCATTATTTCTCATCCTTAGACACGAGCAAGTAAAAGCATTAAGTTCTCCCTAGGTTGTGATGATTGCCTATACTATAAAGGTAGGATATGTGTACCCAACGATGTAAAATTAAAGAAAAACATTTTGAAAGAAGCTCACAGTAGTCCCTATGCTATGCATCCTAGCAGCAACAAAATGTACCAAGAACTGAAGAAATCATACTGGTGGCTGGGGATGAAGAAGGAGATAGCAGATTTTGTAACAAGATGTTTAAACTGTCAATAGGTTAAGGCTGAACATTGAGTACCTTTGGGACTATTACATCCTATCACTATATCGAAATGGAAATGGGAACGAATCAATATGGATTTTGTGTCTGGTTTACCACTTACAAGAAATAGCATGACTCCATCTGGGTGATTGCGGACAGAATGACTAAGTCAGCTCACTTTCTCCCAGTGAGATCAGATTTCTCTTTATCCTGACTTTTAGAAATTTATGTGAATGAGGTTGTGAGGCTTCACAGTGTTCCAATATCCATAATTTCTTATAGAGACCCACGGTTTACCTCCAGATTCTGGCAGAAACTTCAAGAAGCACTAGGAACCCGCTTAGATTATAGTACGGCCTTCCACCCACAAACAGATGGCCAACTCGAGTGGGTGATATAGATATTGGAAGATATGTTACAGTGTTGTGTACTAGAATTTGAAGGCAGTTGGGAGAGATATCTTCCATTAGCTAAATTTGCCTATAACAACAACTACCAGTCCAACATTAAAATGGCACCATATGAAGCACTGTATGGGAGGAAATATAGAACATCTTTATGTTGGACATAATTGAGTGAAAGCAAGTTAGTGGGACCCAACTTGATCAAAGAAACAGAGGAAAAGGTGAAACTAATTAGAGATAACTTGAAAGCGGCGACAGACCGATAGAAGTCATATGCAAATTTAAACAGAAAGGACATAGAATTCAATATGGGGGATAAAGTACTTCTAAAAGTTTCGTCGTGGCGGAAGGGTCTCCGATTTGGTAAAAAGGGCAAGCTTAATCCCATATTTATCGGACCCTATGAGCTAATACAGCACGTGGGACCAGTGGCGTACAGGTTAAAGCTACCCTCTAAACTGGAAAGGATTTATGGCGTATTCCATGTTTCTATGTTAAGGAGATACCGTTCGGATTCTTCTCATGTTATCACATCAAAAGAAATTCAGTTGAGGCCCGACTTGTCTTTTGATGAAAAACCAGGCAACTACGGAATAAATAGATCCCATTACTCAAAGTGCTTTGGACATGCCACAATGTGGAAGAAGCTACCTGGGAACCCGAAGAGGCAATGAGATAGCAGTACCCCGCCATCTTCGATCCAGGTAAATTTCAAGGATGAAATTTTATTTAAGGGGGGAGTACTATAACATCCCAATTTTTGCATCTTCCATACATGTTAAGTTACAGAATATGAAAAATTACCCTAGGTTAAATTTTGGGAAAATTGGAGTTAAATAGGGCGAGAAAACTCAGTGACAAGTATAAAGGGGTAATTATGTCAGGACCAAAAAACCCGAGACAGGGGACCCGACGGACAGTGTGACCTAAGACTGAGAAATGAAAGTACAGGTTGAGTGGAGTCTAATGGTATAATTTGAAGAGAAACTAAGATCAAATAGGTCTCTAAACAAACAAATAAAGAAATATTTCACGGGTCAACCCAAAATTTTGACCGAGCAATTGAGGGACCTAGAGATCTCTGATTTCCCACAAATTTCATATATAACATGTAACTAATGTAAAGATACCCTAGGAACTAAAAAATAGTAATTCTAACAATTCTGAAATTTCAGGTTTCGGCACGGCTAAGCAGGCTATCGAGGATAGAATATATCGAAATGATATCGAAATAGGCTAAAATTTTAACCACATGTTCTTGAATATGTAAGGACACTTGGTGAAAAATTTTAGGGCAATCTGATATTAGGAACAAAAATTCATATTTCAGGGTGCAAAACCGAGATCGGGTCATTTAAAGGGTCAAACAAGAGAATTTGATCCTAAAAAGATAAATGAGACATTAATATAAGGTTATGATCAAGTGTGAGTGATCTTATACTAGTAGGACGAGCCTATTTTGATATATGGCCAATAAGTGACAAAAATTAGAGCCCTTGGATCTAATGGATGTGATTGAATCTTGGCCCTTCCTTTGGTGCACTCAAAGACACCCTACAATAACTTAATAAAATCTACAAACAAACCCAGAATTTTTGTAACTTCCTCCTCTTTTTCTTCAAAATCCGAATTCCTCACTTTTGTTACCTCTCATACATTTTTCTTCATCCCAAGCTTTATTTCATTAAATCACAAGCCCTAATTGCAACCTAGAGCTCAAAAATTCATCCCCTTTAACCTGTAAAAGGATTTTTATCAAAAGGAGGCCAAGAAATTAGGAATTTAATGCAAAAATCCTAAGGTAAGATTTTGTGATTTCTTAAGTTTTAGGTGGAATTTGAAGGGAAAATTTTATAGGCATGTAGAATTGGGCTAGGGAATTATAGTGGTAATTTTAAATTATTGAAAAACATGCATTAATGATGTGATTTTCTCCCTTGCAAATTCGGCCCAAAAAGGAACACATAGAGGAAGAAAGGAACCAAAGAGGAAAAGGGAAGGAAAAGGAAGATTAGGTGGAGAATAGCCTAATTGAGGATAGCGGATACAAATTACATTTAATTTCACTAATATAGTTGAATTTTCTATGATTTCTACATTATGTAACTATGCTAGATTACATGAAATGATGAAATAATTTAAACTCATTTGATATAAGGTTGATTTGAACCATTAGAAATATAAATGAGTAAAGAAATTAAATTAAAAGTGAGTGTAATTGGCTTGGCCGAATATGGTACCTTAGGGTACCTTAGTGTAATTTGAGCTTTAATTGGGTGTTTAATTCTAATTGAATAAATTAAGGTATAAGGAATGTAATTACATTAATTGGAATAAATTTTGAGAATTTTATTTAATTGTGCCATAGTTACATAATGATGGAACTTATGAGAACTTTAAAATATTCATGTAAAAATGGTATGTTTCACTACATTATGTATAAAAGGGATATACAATTATGTATGGCATAAAAAGGAATGATAAAACAATGTGTAAGTGTGAGGCCTTTAAGTGGCCGAATGTTGTACATGCATATAATGCCATATTTTAATTATATTTTTTGTAATAATATGTGTATAATTATGAAATGTATAGTTAATGAGCTTGAATGAATAGAAATGAAATTATGATAATGTTAACATAGTGTGCTTGGTATGTAAATCAGTGTAAAAATAAAATAAACTAAAAAAATACAATAATTTGTTATGCCCTTAGTGCTCAGTGGGTAACCTAAGACCCTATGATAGTATGCCTAGCCACGGGGACACTTATCCTGCGGTATTTTGTATACTGTACTGTTACTTTCCTATCACTCTACTGTTACTGTACTGTTACTTTCCTATCACTCTACTGTTACTGTACTGAAAGAGTAAAATTTCACTGTTAGCCAGCTCATTATACTGATATACTAGGGAGTAGCATCGTACCGTAGTGGTATAGTTGCTCCCACTTACTAGATTTGCTCATCCGCTTATCCGGTTCATGGTTTTTCTACTATCTACAACTAGGGGCAAAATGATAATTTTACATAAAATTGTGAAAAAGGGGTATTTACGGTCCTTAAGATATTAAAAATGTGAATAAGAGTGAAATGAGGTGAAAATGATATATATATGTTCAATAGGGGTAAAAATGTAATTATATAATTAACTGAGGGCAAAATGGTCAAACTACGGTAAAAATGTGGTTAAAATGTCAAGATGGGTAATTTGACTAAAAAGGGCAAATCCATTGTTTAAAGGAAGTTATAGGGACCAAACGGTAATGTTTCCATTTAAGGAAAAATTTTAAGGGCTAAAATATAATTTGTGTAATTAAAGCAAGTAAAAATCAAAAGGAGTCAACTGTGTCAAAATTAGAGTTAAATTGGGAAAAATGAGGAAAAGTCAACCAAAGAGTCAAAATAGGGTCCAAATTGAAAAAGTCAAACTTCAGGGGTATAACTAAAATTTTTCACTTAAAATGGTGAAATTATGAAATTAGATACAAAAGAATATTTTTGAGCCAGTTAGAAGTAAATTGTGACAAAAGGAGAATAAATTTAAAATTTATGAAATTTGAAAATTCATTAAACTATTAATGAATTTAATTGATTTAAATACTTAGAATATAGTAAGTGAAATTTTATGTATATGAATCCACCACTAAGCGACTATGTTGCTTAACATATAGTTTATTGTGACTGCACGCAGGGATAGGTGTAGCCAGCTGATGCTAAAGACCAGTAGTGGCATGTAAAAAGTAGAACTTTTGTTACTTTTGGGTTGTAAATATTTTTCAAGATTTTCATAATACTTTATGGAGTTATTGTAATAACTTATGACCTTAATAAAATTTTTGGTTGGTGTGCTTGAAGAGATGCTTTTAGTTGATTGCATGATGAATTATTTCGAAGTGTTGTGTTGATTGTTAAAGTTTGGGAGCTGGAGAAATGATGTTTGGGAGTGTAACTTGAATATTTCAGGTTTGGGCAGTATGAATATTAAGCCATCTTGCTGCTGGATTTTCCCAAATTAAATAACAAATTGACTATAGTAGAATGTTAATAAATCAATACAGTCTTAAAATTGTATAGAGGGTGT
Organism: Excoecaria agallocha; assembly: GCA_037975025.1. NCBI lineage: Eukaryota > Viridiplantae > Streptophyta > Magnoliopsida > Malpighiales > Euphorbiaceae > Excoecaria > Excoecaria agallocha. Next base: position 38,448,055 of record CM075812.1, on the reverse strand, counting down.
TACAGTTACTATTCATGTGAAATAGTTGGAGCTATTTTTGATCGAAGAAGTTTGTGATAGAAGTAATGGCAACTACAAGATTTGATATTGAGAAATTTATTCGCAACATAAATTTCTCGTTGTGAAAGATTAAGATGCGTGCTATCTTAATTCAAAATGGGCTTGAGAAAGCTTTATTAGCGAAGAATAGAATGCTAGAGTCAATGACTGAAGAAAAGAATGAAGAGATCATCAATAAGGCAGTTTCTACGATTCAGCTTTGTTTGTCTGATGTAGTTCTTCAGGAGGTCATCAATGAAGATACAGTAACTAGCTTATGGGCAAAGTTAGAGTCCTTGTACATGTCCAAAACCTTGACCGACAAGTTATACCATATGATGCGGTTCTACACATTTCAAATGCAGGAAGGTATGTCTATTAAAACCTATCTTAAAAAATATACATCAATTTTAGCAAGTCTAGAAAATGTTGGTGCTAAAGTTCATGATAAAAATGTTGCTTTGAAATTATTGTGCTCGCTACCACTATCATATAAAAGTTTTAGGCACACATTGCTTTACAGAAAAGATAGTGTGTCTTTGGCAGAGGTTAAGATAGCTTTACTCTCTAAAGTTATAATTGATAAAGAAATTGTCAGTAGTAAAGAGGATAATATGGCAGAAAGCCTTGTTGCTAGAGGAAGGTCTGAAAATAAGAATTCTGCCAATAGCAGGTCTAGGTTAAAATCTAGACATAAGAATTTGATATGTAACTATTGTCATAAAAAAGGGCACATTAAAGCTGATTGTTATAAGTTGAAAAATAAACAATCAAATGAAGAAAGAAGGAAAAAATATGTCGAAGCTAGTATTGCTAAAAATAAATCCACATCTGATATTCTTTTAGTCACTAACAGTGAAAGGTGCAGATTCAAGGATGATTGGATTATGGATTCAGGTTGCTCTTATCACATATGTCCCAATAGGGACTAGTTCTCCACATATGAATCTTTTGCAGGTGGAGTTGTTTTGATGGGCAACGATGCAGCTTGCAAAGTTATTGGCAAGGGTACAATCTCAATCAAGATGCATGATGGCATGGTACGAAATTTGACAGACGTTTGTCATGTTCCTGATTTGAAGAATAATCCCATCTCTCTAGGCACCCTTGATGCTGGTGGTTACAAATACTCAGGTAAAGGTGGAGTCATGACAGTTAGCAATGGTGCTTTAGTGGTTATGAAGGCTCAACATGTTGGAAGTCTTTACATTCTGCAAGGAACCACAGTTATAGGAGTTGCTACTACAATTACTACTCAAATATCTGGAACCGACATCACCAAACTGTGGTATATGAGGTTAGGCCATATGAGTGAGAAAGGTTTGACCTTATTAATCAATAAAGGTCTTTTGTGTGGAAAAAATACTGGCAAGCTTGAATTTTACAAGCACTGTATTTTCGAAAAGCAAAGATGTGTCAATTTCAGCACAAGTACCCATACAACCAAAGGTACTTTGGATTACATCCATTCTGATCTTTGGGGCCCATCACAAGTTCCATCAAAAGGTGGTGCCAAATATATGCTTGTCTTCATCGACGACTTCTCAAGGAAGGTCTGGGTTTATTTTCTCAAATACAAGGATTAGGTGTTTTCCATATTCAAGCAATGGAAAACCATGATAGTGAAGCACACAAAAAGGCAAATAAAGAGGCTTAGAACAAATAATGGCTTGGAGTTTTGTGCTAGTGAGTTCAATGACTTCTGCAAAAATGAAGGCATTGTAAGGCATCATACAGTTCGAATGACACCCCAACAAAATATAGTTGCTGAACACATAAATAGTACCCTTATTGAGAGAGCATGGTGTATGCTTTCAAATGCTGGATTACCAAAGATTTTTTGGGCAGAAACTGTTTCAATAACTTGTTATTTAGTTAATCGTTCTCTATCAGTTTTAATTGGCTTCAAGACTTTGGAGGAAGTTTGGTCTAGCAAACCTGCAAATTATTTGAATTTGAGAATCTTTGGTTACCCAGCATACATGCACGTCAATGATGGCAAGTTAGCACCAAGGGCAAAGAAGTGCATTTTTCTTGGATATCCATCAAGGGTGAAAAAATATAAACTTTGGTGTCTTAAATCATCCAAAGTTATAATCAACAGAGATGTTACATTTGATGAAGGTTCCATGCTTCAATCAAAAAATGAAGTATTAGTACCTTACAGTTCTAACAAGCAAGTGAAGGCCAGTTAAAGACAGGAGATGGATGTTGAAGACTATCCTGCTTAGCAAGATTCTAACTCATAATTAGATTCACAACCATTCATCTCTCAACAAAGTGATTCAGAGCCTAACTCAGTTGAACAAGAGCAATCATATTCTATTGTCAAAAATAGAGAAAGGAGAGAAATAAAGAAGCCAATAAAATATAATGATTATGCAGATTTGGTGGCTTATGCTTTGTCAATAGCTGAGGAGATCAACAATGTTAGATAGCCATCCACATATTCAAAAGCCATTTTAGGAGCCAACTCATATAGGTGGTTGATAGCTATACAAGAAGAAATGGAATCCTTACATAAAAATGGTACTTGGGAGCTCATTAGACTACCAAAGGGAAAGAAGATTATCGATTGTAAATGGGTTTTCAAGAAAAAGGAAGGCACCCCAGGCATTGAAGAAGTAAGATACAAAGCTAGCCTAGTTGCAAAAGGGTTCAAACAAGTACAAGGTGTGGATTTCAATTATGTCTTCTCACCAGTTGTGAAACATTGTTCCATTCGCATATTGCTTGCTATAATGGCTAAGTATGACTTAGAATTGGAACAGTTAGATGTCAAAATTGCTTTTCTATATGTTGACCTTGAAGAGCAAATCTACATGCAACAACTAGAAGGTTTCAAGGTTAAAGGCAAGGAGGACCATATTTGTTTGCTGAAGAAATCTTTGTACAGCCTTAAGCAGTCACCCAAGTAGTGGTACAAGAGGTTTGACTCCTTCATGACCAGTAATTATTTTTCAAGGAGTAATTATGATAATTGTGTTTACTTCAAAAGGTTAGTTGATGGATCATTCATATATTTATTGTTATATATTGATAATATGTTGATTGCTGCAAAGAATACTTCTGAAGTTAAGAAGCTAAAAGCCTTATTGAGTAAAGAGTTTGAGATGAAAGATCTTGGAGCAGTAAAGAAGATTTTCGGGATGGAGATTTGGAGGGACAAGAAAGCAGTGAAGCTATTCCTCACTCAAAAGAAATATGTTGAGAAAGTTCTAAAGCGTTTTGGCATGAAAGATGCAAAGCCTGTAAGTACTCCATTAGCTGCCCATTTCAAGCTTTCAGCTGCACTATCACCACAAACAGATGAAGAAAAGAGATATATGGATCATGTTCCATACTCTAGTGCAGTAGCCAGAGTATGCGATGGTATGTACTCGACCTGATATTTCTCATGCAGTTAGTGTTGTAAGCAGATTCATGGTAAATCCTGGTAAAATTCACTAGCAACCAGTGAAATGGATTTTGAGATACTTAAAAGGCTTAGGTAACACCTGTTTGGAGTTGAGTAGTGGTGACAGTAGTTTTGTTGGTTATGTCGACTCAGACTATACAGGAGATCTCGATAAAAGGAGATCTTTAACAGGCTATGTATTTAAATTTGGAAATAGTGCTATTAGTTGGAAATCTACATTACAATATACAATTGCACTATCTACAACAAAAGCTGAGTACATGGTAATTACTAAAGCTATCAAAGAGGCTATTTGGTTAAGAGGCTTATACAATGAGCTCAATTCAAATAATTAGGTGACTGTTGTTTTCTGTGATAGTCAAAGTGCAATACATCTGACCAAAGACCATATATTTCATGGAAAAATAAAGCATATTGACATCAGGTACCATTTTGTTCGTGATATTATTACACAAGAAAATGTTATGGTTAAAAAGATTGGCACTGCAAATAATCCAACTGACATGTTGATGAAGTCTATTGCTACTACCAAGTTCAAGCATTGCTTGGATTTGGTTAGCTTATGTACGTAGCACTCAAAGTTATTTAGAGAAGGTGGAGCTAAGTTTACTATTAGTAAAATTCAAGTCAAGGTAAAGATTTGTCAGAATTGCCTTGAATTTTTCAGAGGCTAGCTGCTGCACCTTTTGTCTTCTATTGACATTTATTAGGAAGCCACCGAATTTTTGAATAAGTATAGCTGGAATTGTTGACTAATTCTTAAGACAATTTGGTAGGACTCCGATATTCACGCGGATTTATTAGTCAAGATTTGTTTGCTTTCATTTAATGCTGAAAATTTTTCATTAAATTTTGGTGATCTGCTTTGCTTATAAATACCAAGGTATATTTGGCTTCAAAGGTAGAGTGAGTAATACATCTCTCATTTGTGTGATTATATAATACTTAAGAGATTTCCTTTTAAGAATTTTGTAATACTCTTGTGTTGTATATTTGTAAAATTATTGGTGTAATTGGGTTTTGGGTTGAGAGTTAATCACCAACAAATTTATATTCTCCATCTTTTGTTAGTAAATTACTTCTCCCCTTCTCCCATGGACGTAGGCATATTGCCGAACTACGTAAATTTTGTGTGTTTTTATTTTTCTTATACTTTGGCTATTTTTTCATTGTTTCCATTAAAATCATTGTCTAAATAGCCCCTAGATCCTATACAAGCAATGTATGCATGAAAAGTGATCATACAACCCATAAATTAATTCAATTAAATAACTAGTCCCATTAATAATCAATCTTGCGATAGATTTAAAAACAAACCTAAAAGAGAAGAATATGAAGAATGTTGAAACTGAGAATGTGAATAAGTAGACTTATGAGAAAGAGTCTAACAAAAAAAATACAAATTAAGTAGTTTTTCATGAAACGAAGCAATGATAATAAACCATCAACACCACACATTAATTACAGTATAAAAATGAACCTGAATTTAAGAGAACAACCAAATCAGGATGGGATTAAAAACCCAAATTAATTTATGAGTAGAATGGAGTAGGTACATGCTTTGGTATCAAATATGATACCCTATTCACTTTTCTATTTTCATAACAAGAAAGACACAATAAATCATAAATATACTAACTTTAGATTCACAAATTTGAAGAGAAATTACTCATGAACTCAAAATTTTAGCGTAATTTCATATTTAATTTAATATTTTAAGATTTGGGGTTTTAATTTGAAAAGTAGGGTTTAATTTAATTTGGGAGAGTTGATAGTAAAAGTTTAATTTGGGGATTTTAATTTGAAACTAGGGTTTATTTTGAAAGAAATTAGTTAAAAGGGGTTCATGGTTTAATTTGGAAAAAAGAGGAAGAAATTGGAAAAAAAGAAAGTAACATAATGATATATATTATAGTATTTTGTGAATTAGAAAATACATTAACGGATGTATTGAAAAAAACATACTTATTTGTCATTATAATATAATATAAAAAATGTAAATTACCAAACAAAGGAATGCCACGTGTAATATATTTCATTTTCTTTGGCACTCCAATTAAACAACCATTACCATTGTGGATATTGATGCTTTGATATGTGCTGAGTAATAATATTTTTGGGGAAGAGGTGTATAATGCAATCAGAATGATGCGTCCACCGAATGCTCCTAGTCTTGATGGACTTCCTTTGATTTTTCAAAAATGCTCGTCCATTATCGAAAAGGAAGTTCTACAATTTGTTCTTAGTGTTCCTATCGATTTTAATAATACTTTTATCTGTTGATTCCCAAGGTGAAAGACTCTAAGTTTATGTCTAAGTTTCGCCCCATTAATTTCTGTAATGTGATTTGCAAAATTACTCCAAAGATGGTTAATCGATTACAGTCGGTATTGGGTGATACTATGGATGACTCTCAAAATGCATTTGTACGGAGTCGATCATATGATTATTGACAATGTTTTGATTGCATTCAAGGTTTTCCATCATATGAAAAAGTTTGTGGTTTTAATAATTGTATGCTTATGTCGCTAAAGCTCTATATGACTAAAGCATGTGATCGGGGTTGAATGGAAATTTTCAGAGGCAATCATGACTACGTTGGGACTCAATTCTCATTGGATTTTTAAGATTATGCATTTTTTACAGGTTAGCTACTCTATTCTAGTGAATGGCACACTCTTTAATATGTTTACCCCCTCTCATGGGCTTAAATAAGATCATTTTTCTCCCTTCTTATTTCTTCTTTGCAGTGAGGGGTTGAGTGGTTTAGTTAAGCAAGTCATTAGAAGGAATTGGCTATATGATGTTCGTATTTATTGAGCAAGGAGGGCAGTCGGGTTCTCATGATAACTTTTTAATAGGATTTCATGTGCAACAAGGTGACCATAGAGTTGATAAAATGTTGCTGGTGGTGATTGCATTGCAAGAGATGTAATAATAGAGTGATATTCATGGCCAATGTTACGAAAAATAATAGCATTGAATTGGGAAACATTGAGTGGAGCACCTGTTGAGGCAAGTTCATCAGCAAGTGCTTTAGCACGCTGCAGATATGCAGCAACTCCAGTGTCAGTTTTCTTCAACTCCTGGAGTTCTATGTGGATTTGCAACTGTCGATTCTGAGATACAGATCCAAAAGCATGGGCTAAGGCTTGCCATGCTTCATATGTTGTCTCCACACCTACAACATAAGTAAACACCTCTTCAGTTAGAGAAGCGAAGAGCCATGTGAGAAGTGTTTGGTCCTTTTGGAACCACAAGGAGTAATCAGGGTTGGGAATAAGACTAGATAAGTCAGAAGGAGAGGGAATAGTCTGAGGTGGTTTTGGCATGGTGCCATCTACATGACCCATTAATTTATGGCAATTAAGGATAGGGAGGAATTGGGTTTTCCATGTAATGTAGTTGGTGCGGTTGAGTTTGACAGTAAAAGCATGGTTGGTGGAGAGTGGGTGAGATGAAGGTGCTGTAGAGATGTTGGCCATAGAAGAAGCAGAGGGAATAATGGAAGATGTTGACGAAGGAGATGTTGTTGGTGAAGGGCTGGATGATTTAGAGGACATGGAGAGTTCTAGGTTAGCTCTGATACCATGTAAAGAGAAGAGTTTGAGTTGTATTCACCGTGTTACAAGAGAAAACTGTACAAGTATATATACACAGGTAAAGAATAAAAGATAAATACAAATAAAGAGATAACTATAATAAGGGATAGAGTATATCCCTTAACAAGGTGTACCTTCTATCTCCCACTCGCTTTTCGATGATGCTTGTATTGTGTTTTCTCAAGCACCTTTTCGGGATTCAATTGCCATAAAATATGTGCTAAAACAATATGAATGATCATCAGGATAAAATGCGAACCTTCACAAGTCAAAAATTAGCTTTACTGCTAATGTCAATCAAAACTTGCAGAATGATATAGCCTCTTCTTGGGTGTTCATTTGATCACTCAATTTGCTCTTTAAATGGGCCTACCGAATGTTGTAAGGCAAAATAAAATTATTTTTAACTTGTTTATTTCAAAAATATACATCCTTTTTTATAACTGTTAATAAATATTACTTTTTAAATTTTTAATTTCAAAAATATAACTTTTATGTCAACCTAGAATATCTCTTCTCCCTCCCTCGTCAGCCTTCTCTCTCTTGTCGGCAATTTCTTTCGCCTTCTATTTCACCAACATATTTCCATTTTTCTAGCAATCTCTTATGCTCTCTCCCTCGCTAATGCTGTCATTTTGGTTTGATTTGTTGATTGGTGTAGGCTAGCGGAGATTTTAATCGAGTTTGTCTCCAACTCAATTTTGGTCCAATTTGTAGCCAAGTTGTTGCCGGGTGCGGGAAAGGAGGAGACAAAAATTCTTTAAGCAAAAACAAGATTTTAATGGCAATGCTTCAAATTCAAGTAGTGGCTATGGTTCTTATGTTTGCTTAGTTGGACAAACCAAGAATCTCTCACTTAATTCTACACCAACCAAACAAGCAAAACTAATTCTACTTTGTTCTTCTTTTTCTTTTTCTTTTTTTTTTTTTTTGCTTTTCTATGGAATGATAAAATCAGTTGGTTATTTTTGGGTTCTGAGAGGCAATTTGAAACAGAGATTGTGAATTTTTGTTTACATTTTTCTTTTGGATTAATTGCAAATTAAGGCTTAGAGTACAGGGTGTTTTTCAATGTCAAACATAGCTTTTGAAATATTATAATATCAATACCCAACTTCGACTTACTTTTAATTGGATGACTCTGTTAACAATTTCGTTAAATACTAACGGAACCTGTTGATTCAGCTAAATAAGTGGACCCCACTTGCCAATTAAGCTACCACATTACCTTCTTCTTCTTCTTCTTCTTTCTGAAGTCTTTTTTTTTTTTATTTTTGTGAAACCCTAAAATCATAAAAAAAAATAGTGAATTTCCTTGAAGGGTTATTACAAAATGTTAGTGTTCTTGATTATATTGAGTTCCATTATGTTGAATCCTAATGTAAATTGCATGGAATTTGAAGTTGGTGGTGAAAACAGGCGGGCAATTCCTTAGAAAGATGGGGAAATGTACAATGATTGGGCTTCCCAACATAGATTTATCGTTAATGATAGTGTTCGTGAGTAGTTCTTCACTCTTTAATTATTTTTTTTTTTTATTATAGCATTATATATGATGAAACTAAAAGAAAATGCCAAAAACAGAGTTCAAGTACAAGAAAGACACAGTAATGGTGGTGAATGAGGAAGAGCACAAGAAATGCAGAAGTGTGCATCCTTTGCTGTTCTCCAACAATGGCAACATCGAGTTTAAGTTAAATCAAAGAATATATTTCAAAGAATTTGAATATATAGAGAAATAGCGTATTGCAATTTTTTTTTTTTTTATAAACCAAAGAATTTCATTAATTCAAAGGGAAATATAGTAAAGGCAAAATAATGCGCAACAAAAATCCATACTTCCCAGTAATTAAGAGCCCAACACAAACAATCCAGCAAGCAGAAAATGAAGCCTCTGTTTCACCCAAACAAAGTACTACATGGAAGCACAAATAGCTTTGAAATCAAGTTTCTTCGAAAGCAAAAACAACGAAGCCCCTGTTTCAAATAATATTGAGGTCCATGTCTGTTGATTGTTTCTTTGAATTTTCTAATGGCTGTATTATGGCAATTAATCAAGAACACACAATTTTAGAAAAGGAATAGGAAGAAGAAGAACACTTGATTTGTGGGTTTAGGGTTTCATAAGATTGAAAAAATGACTTGAGAAAGAAGAAGAGGTGACGTGGTGAAGAAGAAAAAGAAGGAGGAGGTGATGTGGCAGCCTAATTGGCTTGTGGGGTCCACTTATTTACCTGAGTCAGCAAGCTCCGTTAGCATTTAACGGAATTGTTGACAGAGTTCTTTAATTAAAAGGGAAGTCAAAATTAGGAACTAATATTATAACGTTTCAAATGTTAGGTTTGAAATTTAAAATACCCTATAATGTAGACCTTAATTTGTAATTGATCCTTTTCCTTTTTTATTTGCGGGGCCTAATTTCATTAGCTATGAAATCGTTTATTTTATTTGAATTTACCAGAATATTTTGCTCTCTTTAATTTCATGGGTTGTTCTGTTTTACTTAATATGGTTTTGCTTCATTTCGTTTTTGCTTTATTCAATTCACAAGGCCATGGCCATTTTTGACTTACATTCTTAGTATTTAGTTCTAGAAATTGACCCCATTTGAATTTTCAAGAATTGAAGCTTTAGATTAGTTGTATAACAATAGAATAATTAGCAGAATGCTTAGGAGAACTTTTGGCGGTGTTCCTTTACCCATGGCCATAATCCATAGGGAAATTAGTAGCTAACTGTTATATTTTTCAAGTTACTGCTACTGCAAATATTTTATCAGTTAAAATTGCAACTCTACTTATTGGAATGGTTAACGCTATTATTTAACTAATAGGGTTAATTACAAAATAAGGTATGAATTATAGAATACTTTTCAATGTCAAACCAAATTTTTTAAAGGTTACAATATCATTTGCCAACTTCAAGTTCCCTTTTAATTAAGGGACTCCATCCAATATTCCATTAAATATTAATGGAACTTGCTGACTTAGTTAATTTATAGGCCCTACGGTGCCAATTAGGCTGCCATATCACCTCCTTCTTTTTCTTCTCCTAAAACAACATTCTTTCCTCTTCTGCCTTTTAATTTTTTTGTTTTGCTGCATTTCCAGCGGCTTCATCGCCCCTCACCTACATGTTTTCTTCTCCTATTTCACCGATCTCTTCTTTGCAAATCCCCCAATATAGGGACCTTCACTTTATCCATGAAAAATAGCACCCATCTTTATTTTCCACCAGAACATATAAAGAAAAGAATGGGAGTAAAGAAGTGGGTCCCAGCAAAGCTGATACTTTTCTGGCCTTCCTATTCCTATTATAATGGCAATTAGCTTTTGTATATCACATTTTGGTATTGATTTATATTCTATTATAGATTAATTCATGATATACTTACATTTTCAAATAGAAAGGAAAAAAATTATTATATTAATAAATGTGAGATCAGAAAATGTTAGAATGTAAAGTGTTAAAGGGGTGAGAAAGTGGATGGCCTGAATTGGTGCCATGCCTTTGCAACCATTAATGATCTTTTAATCCCGCGTTTGAAGTTCTTATGGAGAAATTTAGGCTAAACCGATTTCTTGAAGCTTATCAAAGCTAATAAGAAGATTTAGTATGAAATTAGGATAACAAACAACAATTATTGAAATAAAAAATTAAATATGGCTATTCGCAGGATTCCTTATGTCAAATTGGATTGAGATAAGAATAATTGGTAAAAGGAATTAAATTCTTATACCCTAATTAAATGACACTTTTTTGTGGTGCTTCGAGTGTAGATTGTTGATTCTCAATTTGTTTAATTTGGAATGAGCAGAATCAGTAATTGTTAACATAAAATATCTTCAGTTTTGTTGTTTTGGGTTAATGTTTTGATTGCTAGAAATTTATATTGTGCTATGTTTTATGCAAATCTGGTTATTAGAAAGAGAGAGAGAGACTGAAAATGGAGAAAATTTAATGTTAAAAGTGAGAAATAGAAAAATGGAGATTAAAAGACAAGATCCTTGATGCCATAAGGTAAATTCAATGGGAGCTTGATGTTGTGAATGAGAAAGAGATATAACATCTTCAAGAAAAAGGAGGAGGAGGAGGAGGAGAAGGAGGGTGACATTGCAGCCTATTCGGAACCATGGGGCTCACATATTAACTGAGTCAGCAAGTTCCATTAACATTTAACAAAAGGTTAATTACAAAAAAAGACCTCAACTATAGGATCATTTTCAATATTTGAACTAAACTTCAAAACTTTACAATTCGAACACTCAACTTTGATATACCTTTCAATATTGAAACTTCGTCAATTAAACTGTTAATTTAGATGGAAAAAGCTGACTATATGCCTAGGTGAACCAATTTTGACAGAGCGGATGCCTACGTGAATTTAGCAACGGAAATTTCCGTCGCTAACAATATCCAATTTTTTATTATAATTTTTTATATTTGAATTAATTAAAATTTATAATTAATTTATAATTATTTTTTATACATAAATTAAATTATTTAATATTATCTTTATTTATATTTGGTACAAATATAAAATTTGATTCTAAATTTTCCAAAAACCAAAAAATACACATTTATTGTATTTGTATGAAAAAATTATTATTATTATTATTATTATTATTATTATTATTATTATTATTATTATTATTATTATTATTATACTGTCCATATATATATATATTAGTTATACTGTCCATTTCTTTTCCCTTCTTTTGTTATTTATTTTTTGTCTGTAGGTAAGACTTTGAAATATCTCATTTGGATGATTCATAGGAGGTTCCTAGTAAAGTGATGCTTGGGAAAAACGAAGATAATTCCCCTATCAGCAAATCAGTCATGTTATAAGTACTCGCATATCTCATCTTCAAAAGCATGACATGAGATAAATGAAAAATAATAGAAGATAACAGTTTTTGTACCATGATTTGCAACTAAAGATGACTTAGAAAACTTAAGAAACAGGTATATGAAACTGTGAAAAAGAACAAAATAGCCACCAGATAAGATCTAGAAGCCATACAGCATCAAATATTTCATGCATGAACCTTTCCATATATCAACATCCGAGGCTTTCAGTTTTGTTCAGCCTCATGTTACAATTGAGAACTAAGAATACCATTAAACTTCTATCCGGTATAGCCTCGTTGCAAAGCAACATGGGTTGCATTTTTTAGGGCCTCTCGAGAAAGCAAAAGCATTCTTTAAACTGCCATTTGATTGCTTTGCTTTCACTTTAGTCATCAATCGAATACATTTTATAATGGTATCCTGAAGCCCCTCGCAGAAGGGTATATAATGAGATTGTCACACCTTCACAAGGCTGCTCGGGATGCAACTCTCTTAATGCTTGTGAAAATTATGCGCATTTTAATGCCTCAGAATTTGCCACTCTGTGGTCCCATGGGCAGTCGTATGGAATGGACGAAACATATCTCACGCTCACTTGGAGTGTTCCCTCTGGCCCCAGAAGTCACTAACTGCTCAAGCAGAACTCATTGATCAAAATAACAGAGGGATGGCATCTCCTACATCAGTTCATGACTTGTTAATCGCAGTTTCTCATGATAAATGGTGATGGCCCATCACATGAAGGGGAACACAGATCCTGAAGCTATTTGTTTCAGGAAATAGATCCAGCAGCTCATTCCCCAACAAAGAAAATGCTCCGGGACAGAGTCTAGCCATTGGCCATCCAATTCCATAAGCAATTGCAACACAATGGCATTCTAGGACAATCTTTGGATCAGAAACTCCCGATTCTGCTTGGTTCATAATGCAGAGACTTCATGAGTTCAAATCCATGGTGTCCAACCTTCATACATGTTGCAAAGGTTATCTATACTCATAGCTTGCTTAATCAGATAATCCACCTGCTCTCCAATACTAATTGTTCTCCAATGCAAAGGTTATCTATTTTCATCTCAACTCGCTTAAGCACTAACATAGCATAAGGATTTTTACCTGCAGGGAACCAAATAAAACAAACATAAAGATTTGCTTCATAAACAAAAGGAGGGAGCTAGCAGTATCAGCTATCAGAGTAGGTGCACAAACTAATGATCAGACTGAATGCCTTGCACGTTATTGAAAATTAATGATGAGATTGTACGTTGTTGTTGTTGTTGTTGTTGTTATTATTATTATTATTATTATTAAAAATGGAAGTATGATAATAATGAAACACACACACTCAAACATTAATAATAATAATAATAATAATAATAATAATAATAATAATAATAATAATAATAATAATAATAATAATAATAATTTTTCATACTAATACAATAAATGTGTATTTTTTGGTTTTTGAAAAATTTAGAATCAAATTTTATATTTGTACCAAATATAAATAAAGATAATATTAAATAATTTAATTTATATATAAAATATAAATATAAATTAATTATAAATTTTAATTAATTCAAATATAAAAAATTATAATTTGCTTGGATGATCAGCTTAATTGGCATCCAAATATTTTTTAGTGATGGAAATTTCTGTCACTAAATCCACGTAGGCATCCACTCTATCAGAATTGGTCCACCTAGGCATCCAGTCAGTTTTTTCCGTCTAAATTAATAGTTTAATTGACAGAGTTCCAACATTGAAAAATATATCAAAGTTGAATGTCCAAATTATAAGGTTTTGAAGTTTAGTTCAAACATTGAAAAGGATCTTATAGCTGGAACCTTTTTTTTATAATTAACCCTTTAACAAAATATTGGATGGAGTCCCTTAATTGAAAGGGAACTAGAAGGTGGAGACTGATATTGTAACATTTAAAAAATTATATCTAGACATTAAAAAATACCTTATAGTTCATGCATTATTTTGTAATTAACCCTAACTAATAAGTACCATCCAAATATTAAATGTTTATTGATTCTTTTTACTTGGTTTCTAGTTGATGTTAAAGCAACAATAAAGAAATTCCCAACTCACAAAACAATTTAACTTTAAAAATAAAAGGAAAGGGAGAAAAGGGGAAAAAGACAGTGCAGAAAATTACAAAGAAAGCAGAGCCTATATTTCCATTATGTAGTTAAAGTATGAACATCGTATTGATAGAACTTAATGTCTACACCTTCTCATCACCATTATGATGGAGATGACGATGATGATTGTCCTTAAATTTATTAATGTCTCAAATTATCAACAGTCATTATTTGGCGAGTCATAAATCAATGAGTAAGAAAAAGTAGAAATGTAGCCCGAAGGCCCTTATTCATGTCAATAGGCATTTTTGTAGTCTCATTGTCTCTTTTGATCCCTTTTATTCGGTAGCATAATTCTGCTATCGCTAAGTGCTTAGGACGATTTTCAATTTCACCTGGCACAGAAGTCCAAACTTATACCATGTTAAATTTAATTTATTATATACATTAATAATGTATTTTTATATCCCAAGCTTGTCAACAGTCAAACTAGTACTACTAAGTTAAAATATTTTAATAGGATTAGGTTGAATGCTTCTGTGGATTTTAAGTAAACAAATGTAGCAGATGAGGCCGGAGCCTATCTATCAATGGGCAACGAAGGCACCATGAAAGTAGCTCATCACCCAAAAAGCCTCTTGGTTCAAGCATGCTTGTTGCTACCATTCCTTTGCTTAGACTCTGGCTCCTCTTTATCCACCCTGGAACAAGGATTCATTGTATCTCCCTCCCTAATTATCTGATGCATACACCATCAAATTAAGAAAAATTTTGTTGTAAGAGCAGAGAAATGATGGGAACATGATTAAGGTTATTCACGTTTTCATCTTTTGAGAAAACGAGTGGCTTAACCCTATCAAATATGTTGTCAAGAATAAGATCATCCAAGTTGTGGAATAGAGCAACCAGTGGTGGAAATTCATTGACAAAACTTTGTATACAACAAGAGAAGAATTTGCGACTACTTAGCTAAAACTTATCAGTACAAAATGTTGATTTTGTTCACTGAATTACACGCACATTATAAATCAAATATAATCACAATATAAAATAAATACACACACGGTATACAGCAAGTACACACACAATGTACTGGAAGTGTAGTCACAATATTATCAAGTATATGCACGATATACTGGAAATACACTCATAATATACAATAAGTACATGCACATTATACAAGAAGTCCATGGACAGTTACAAGAAGTCCATGTAGAGTATACATCAAGTACACGCACAACATACAACAAGTAAATGCACATTATATATCAAGTATATGCACAGTATATAGCAAGTACACACAATTTACTATAAGTACACTCATAATATACGTCAAGTACATGCACAATATACAGCAAGTATATACATAGTATACAGCAAGTATATGCACAGTATGAGTGTACGTCAAGCACACACACGATAAACTAGAAAATCACATATAAATCGAGTACACGTACAGTATACATCAAGTATATAAATATTACATTGGTAATATGTATACAAACAGGATATTGCATTATGTAGAAACCACTCTAACTCAAAATAGACACTGAAAGATATTGTGCTTGGCTCCAATAATAAATTATAAAACAAAAGAAAAAAAGAAAGAATATATATATGTATATATAAACTTTTTACTCATAATCATGCTAGTGAATAGCAATTCTTTTCCCTAATCGGTCTTTCATGAAAGAACCTATCCTCCATACAAGCTTACCTGTCAGTCTCCCCAGGACAAAAGATGCCGAATTTAAGCAAAAACAAAAAAATGCAATTGGTAAGGAAAGAAATTACCTAAATCTATATGTAAGAGACCAAAAATAAGCTAGCAACATGCAAACAGAACTACCAATGCATAGCTGAATTAATAAATTAACCACAATATGGTGAATTGTCATGGCTTAAAGGTAACAGTAGCAACCGAGCGTTGAACATATGCATAAAGCTGTTCTGAAAACACACATATAATTCTGTCAAATTCCTTGGACACAGTAGAATTCCACAAGGTATAAATCAGAACTTTTTTGAACTAATATACAATTCAACACTCAAGGGAAATGAGAGGAAATGCAATTTTTAACTTTTTATGCAAAACAAAAGCAATGACAATTCCAGAGAAAATTTAATGGTGGCAATACAGTTAGCTAATATGATAAGTTTCTTACCCATCTAATAATGTACTTTTACTTTAAAAGCCCAAACCACAAAAAAGACATCAACTTTACTTTTCATGAACTTTGCAGTAGTCCTATTAGTCAAAAATGTATATGCTGACAGACAAATAAAAATAAAAGAAGTTAAAAAGAAGCAAAATAATTGCTTTGCAGATCAAACAACGAGCAACTGAGCTCTCAAGTAACACAGACATTGCACATGTCCATTCCACACCAAAATATTAAAGTTTACAGAGAGCAAATACACTATTGATTGGAAAAGCAAGTAAAACCAAAGAAAAACATTAATCCTAACTGGATTCATTATACTAGACAAATTAAATCAGTTAAGAGTGTTGTATATAAACCTAGAAATTACAAAATTAAAGACATGAAAAACAAATATTAACCATAAATATAACTCAATCAAATATTTGTACCTTAGCTAAAAGATGAAGTACATGGGGACATTTTTTAAATAATGTATTTTTATAAACAAATTTTAGAGAATTAAGGTACGTCAGAAATTAATTGAAAAAATAAAATTAATTTCAATAACACAGCTTCAGATTACGTGTTCAAAGTGGGTCCAGAGTCTGATAATGCAGTGAAGTAATGCATCTTCAGACTTTAGTTACAAAAGCCACGCTTGGCTTAGTGTTAAGGGACTTCTGCATGCCTACTTCTTGCCCGAGTTCAATTCCTTTTTCTTTCCTCCATCTTAGTTATATTTTTTTTAGATGTAATCTCTAAATTCTTTCCCCTATTCCACCATCTAATTTTAAAGTGGTCACTATTCAAACTATAAGTAAATTTGATATATATTTAGTAATCAAAATTGTAATAGAAAAATTACATACAAAATTATATTTTTAACTAAAATAATAATTTTGCTTAATTTTTATGAAATGAAAAATTATTATAGTTTTCACAAAAATAGATAGACACATTTTCTATTTTATAAAAATTAAGTAAAATTATTTCACCGTCTAATTTTAAAGTGGCCACTATTTAAAATATAAAAAAAATTGATGTATGGCTAGTAATTCTCTAAAACAAGAAAGCAAAAAATTTTATTCCATTTGTGGATAGTTGAAAGAAGTATAATATCCCATAAGCTTAAAAAGTTTATGCATCGAAAACTCAACACGAAATAAATTATATGTTGTGGATAGTTGAAAGAAGTATAATATCCCATAAACTTAAAGTTTATGCACCAAAAACTCAACACAAAATAAATTATATGTGGCAATTTTTCTATTACAATTTTGATTACTAAATATAGATCAAATTTTCTTATATTTTGAATAGCGACCACTTTAAAATTAGATGGTTAAATAGGGGAAAGAATTTGGAGATTACATTTAAAAAAATATATAACTAAGAATAAATGGAGGAAGAAAAGAAAGAAATTCTGTAAAATCTGCTGCTGCTAGGGATTGAACTCGGTCAAAGAGTAGATATACAGAAGTGCCTTACCACTAAGCCAAAAGTGGCATCCGTAAATAAGTCTGAAGACGCAGTACTTCATTGTATTATCGGACCTTGGGCCCACTCCGAACGCAAAGTCTAACGCTGCGTCATTGTAATCAACTCCATTTTTTCAATTAATTTCGGATCCTTTATAATTCTCTTAAATTTTTATAAAAATATATTATTTAAAAAAATGTCACAAGTAAATGCTCAAATAACATTTATGAAAAAATGAGAATTGAGCAAACAGTAGCAACAACCCATGTTGGTGTTATTTGAAGAGTTCTTTCTTCTCCTTCTGCCATTTTTTTGTTTCTATCTCTTCTGTTAGTGAGAGAATTTGAACTGAAGTGCTACCGACGAACAGAACAAGCTTCTCATCCAAGAGCTTCAAGATAGATCTCGAAAAGCTCGCCCTCAATCTTAGACCTATACTCCTTAATCACCGCCACATGGTCGGAGTTTGGTTCTCCTCCTTCTGCTCGATGGAGGAAATGATCCTCCACAAGGCACGAAGGGCGCCGATCCCATTCTTGTAGGCGACGGAGAAAAGGGTCTCAACGTTTAGCCTTTGTTTGGATGGGAGCAAGTCGGATAGTAGAGTAATTGAAAGTAAATAGGGATGAGTAAATTTACTTTTATTTATTCCCATTATTTGGAAGGTTTAAAATAAAAATAGAATAATTGAAAATAAGTTGGTATCCTTAAATTAGGTGTAATTATTTTGAATTATATAAAGTAATCAATTACTTTACTCTACTTTCAGTTACTCTATATTTTTTAAAAAATAAATAAAATAACTAAATTACTCTCGTTTACTTTTATCTACTCTCATCTAAATAAAGGTTTAATTGATGGAGTATGTAATCTTTGTTCAATAATATATAAAAGTGATATTTTTGAAAATAAAAAGTTGTATAAATCAAAGAGAAAATATAAAATGCTGTATCATTGAAAGAATGAAAAAATCGTTGTTTTCTTATGTTATTTTTATTTTTTTCATGCATAGTTATGTAAAATGCCCTCTTCTGAGTAATTTACTCAAATAAAAAACAACTTGTGGGCTCATTTAATGGGACAGAGAAAATTATGTCTCATGCAGGCAAGGCACTTCTTATTAAAACGATGGCTCAATCAATCCTCACATGCCAGGCAAACATTTCTTTTGCCAATATATATCTTTGCAATGACATTAGAGCAATGATAAGGCAGTATTGGTGAGGTCAAAAAAGCGAGCAATGCTTGTCCAAAACTCAAGTCTCATTAGCAGAGTTCTGTTTGGTTTAGGGACAGCAAAGGAGATGTTCTTGCTTGTTCCGTGAGCAGAAAACACGAGAACTAGGACCCTTTTACACCCGAGGCATTATCTATTGTTTAATCAGAGCCTTGGATCCTTGCTTCCACTCTTTAATTATAGAGGAATCTTCTTTAAGAACGCGTTTGGTATTCATACTGCAAGATTACAATCTTACAAGCCGGCCACATGTACATTGCCACGTGGCAATTGAAAAACAATTGGTATTGTCTTCGAATTTTCTATTTGGTTCTTGTATTCTCCACCCGCATATAGTTTTAGTTTCTTCACTACAAAAACAGGTGTTAAAAAACATACGATGGCAAATAATACAGAGTTTATTGTTTCCAAAAAAAATAATAATAAAAAAGAAAACCAACAACCCCTAAATTTATTGTTTTTTTGAATAGCCAACGTAGTATAAATCTGGAAAATTACAAAAAATATATGTGAAGGAAAAAGGGCTAAAAGACTACCCGAGAAAGGTTGTCCTCACCATATTACAAATTCACAACAGCTGAATTCAGCTCATCTGACCCAAAATGAATGGAATTGCAACCAATCGCAAGAAGATATATGAGAATGGATACATATCAACCAATTTTTTTCACAAGATTACATTATAGACCAAAAAATACATCCTTAGACCGCATGCCATGTTAAAATAGCAAGTGTGCTCAGTTGGAATATTGGGTTTCCTCGGTCGTCCCTTTTATCCCGGAAAAAAACAGCTTGTATTTCAGTACATATAACAAACAAACAGGCTTCATCTCATCGGTAGCCACCGCCATAAGGCTGTTGTGCATAACCACCTGCTCCCATCATGGGATTAGGATTATAACCACCAGGCATGGTTGATCCCGGTTGTTGCATAGGGCCTCCTTGGCCCATCCCCATATTCATCCCCATTCCCATGCCCATGGGTTGATTCATGCCCATCCCCATAGGTCGTTGATTCATTCCCCCATAACCTCCCATGCCCACGCCTGAACCAGGAGCTCCACCCATGGCCATGCCCATATTCATGCCTGCACCCATTCCCATGCCAGGACTCATCATAGGATTTGGAGGAGCCCTCAGGGCACCAGCACCTGCTCGTCCTATCCCAGAACCCGCTCCCATGGCTTTGCCCATGTTGACAGTAGATACAGGTATAGTAGTTGGTTGTTTTTCCATCCTCTTCTCCTTCCGATTAATGGCCTCAAAATCAACTCCAATGTCAGCCAATGGATTGGTTTTAGCTGGAATGTGCAAAGAAGCTCAAGAGATTATAACTCTCAAACAAGACAATTCATAAAGGTAATTCTTAAATCAATCAAGAAAAGTAATGGTACTCACGTCCAGAGATATTCAAATTGACTAGACCTCTGCTCAGTGTGTCTTTCCAAACTGTTGACTTGGTCTCGAATTTATCCTTGGATGGTTGTGGAACAATAGCAAGTGCCCCTCCAGTTGAAGATGAAAGAGCTGGCTGAGAACCCATGGTAGCCTTTGGCCCTTGTGCAAGTAGATTTCCTAGGACATCACTATTACATTGTGCAGAGCCATGTTGAGACATAAAATTTCCATTGTTAAACTGCAGAGTTGGTGCAGCAGCAGTTTGAGGAGCATTACTCGAGGCTGCTGGGCCAGATCCCTGCTGCGGGAGAAAGTTTCCAGTATTAAACTGTTGAGTTGGTCCACTTGTAGTAGGGTTCACAGGTTGTGACACAACAGAGGCAGTGGATCCCTGTTGTGAGATGAACAGCCGAGTGGGACCAGTTGAAGCAAGTTGTGCTGCAGGGTTAACAAAGCCCTGCTGGGGGAGAAAGTTTCCACCATTAAACTGTTGAGTTGGTCCAGATGCAATATGTTGAGCAGCTGTAGGAACAGCTGGGGCTTCGGAAACTTGTTGTGGATACAAGTTTCCATTGGTCAACTGCATTCCTGGTCCAGCTGGCATCTGTGAAGCCATGTTTGAGGATATTGGAGTTCCAGATCCTGCTTGTGGGAGGAAATTTCCACTGCTGAATTGTGCAGCCTGAGGAATCATGTTTGGGGCTGCAGGTGGAATAGATCCTTCCAATGAATTGTTGTTTCCATAAACATTAGTACTTGACTCTGCTGCTTGGGCAGACACAGCTGAAAAATTTGGAGCAGTTGTAGGATCAGATGGTGGGAGGATGTCTGCCAGAATGTCAGTTTCCTGGCTTGAAGTTGACAGATCCTGAGACATGAACTGTGAGGTTGCTGGGTTTGGTTGAACAGTGGGCTCCGAGTAAGTCACAGCAGAGAACGTGTTGCCAAAGTCAAAGTTATATACTGGCTCTTGCGATGATGAGGTGGGCATTTCAGCGGTCTGATGCATAGTAGGCTGGAAAATGGTCACAGAGGCAGAAGTCTGCTCTTGAGCTGAGATAGTATCAGCTGTGGAAGGTCCAGCCTTGAAAGGAGAGTCACCAAATGGATCTTCAAAAGGCTGTATCAAGAGAATATACTTTGTAAATATGGATCATAATTCTAGAACACTAAAATAGTGTCCCCATTATAACAAATGGAATTCAAAATTAGAGCATGGAGAAGGACCAAAAGACTGTTGCATGTTCTCTCAAAACAGCAATAAAAGACAAGGAACATGTCCACAAGCATGACGAATGCCATTCCTGAAACCTAAATATTATGAACCAATCAGAAAGCATTAGTTTCACATTCTACAGGGACAATGAGTGTGAATCTAAAAATTAACTTGTAACATAAATGCATGTCTCATGCCATCAATTTTTTTTGCATGTGTCATGTCACAGAGACCATTTCAAGTTGGACATGCATCAAATTTCATGGACACTGCACTGACTGACATATGGAAACAAACACAAGTCGAACCCCTATTCAGCCAAAATAACATAGGCAAGTTCAAGAAAAATGCTCTTCGGGTCCATCCCTCACAATTAAATTCCATAGAAGGGTTAATGCCAGGAATCAACGCATCTGCAGTACTAACCTATAATGCTCACCTGATGCATAATATTAGATGTCGGTTGTGTTGCTGCAAATGTGGATCCTGAAACATTTGCTACATCTGCTTCAGAGGTAGTAGCTGCTGAGGCAACTGGCATAATGGCCAATGGATTTGCAGAAAATGAGTCTGACAGCGAGCCAAGTAAATCCATTTCAGCATTATTTGGGGTAGTAGACACAGCTGGAGCAGGAGCTGATGTGACTGTTGGACCAGCTGCCATGAAAAAAATGGAAAACATGAGTTCCAATTTAGTCAAATATTTCAAGAGTATTAGCAACAAAACACAAGGCATTTATGTCTGAAAAATATTATCTCCCAAACACCATATTTTCCACAACAAAGCCGAATGCCAACTTATATAACAGTTTACGCTCTGTAAAAGCATTCCAGTACTTATTTCTAAGCTCAGAAAGCCCCCAGAACACAATTGTGACAATAATACCCCAGACGGTTGAACCCTTAATATTCACATCAACTGGTCACTAATCTACTATAGTGAAACCCATTAAGAGCTGAGGCATAATAAGAAAATAAAAATTACAATATCCTTTGTCATTCATTCTTCTGTATTTGTTATGCAAGCTTAAAAGACAAAAGTCGAGCACTTGTCAAAGACATGATAGCTACACTGTAAGTGGAAGATGAAACCAAAGTTCGACCACAAGATCAGAACAGACTTATGATTAGTGACAGAGGCAGTTCTACTCTACAGTTTAAAGTTTAGCAGTGTATTTCACCAAAATACACCAACACTGACATAACTGTTGACTGATGATTTTTCCAATCAGATCAAAGACCATTCATGCAAATAGTGCCCAACATAGTCAGTAAACAGGTCAGTAACTGCCATAAACATCATCTTAACTAATATAAGATTTCAAAGATATTAAGCAGTGAGACAATCATTCAGAATGCTTTAGATCACATAACTGCAGGCATTTGCACAAACTATGTTCATGGGTTTTCTGTACCTAAACCAGGACCACGAGGATCAAATTCATCAGACACCTCAACTTCCTGTCCTGCAGAAGCTACAGATGAACCCAAAGCATTATCTGAAGATGGAGATGCAGCTCGGGGAGCTGGAGGCAAAGCAGCTTTCGAAGCAGGTGGCGAAGCAGCTTTTGGAGCAGATGGAGAAGATCCAGGAGCAGATGCTGCTGTAGTTTCTCTGTTCCTTTCACAATGAAGTGTATCAGACATTGACCCAATAAGTAAGCAAGATGAGAGAAGAACGTTATTCCACCTCCAAGATACTACTTTCATACCTTTCACTGTGAGCAGGGCTTCGGGATCCATTCACAGTTTCTTCATAACTAGGAGGAGCAAGGTTTTGTTCAGAAAATTTTCGCTCAAGCCTCCTAGCAACGCAGAGGTGTAACCAGTTTAGGCTTACATAGTTGGCCAACTTTAGAACAATAACACCAGCTTAAAAAAAAAAAAAAAAAACTAACTTCCAAGTAAATTTTACCTCCCATCGACATATTGATCATCAGCTCTAGCACCACTTCCACTGCAGAAATCAGGTTAACATAAGCTATGTTTTTCTACAGGTAATTATATGATACAGTAAACACGTTCAGCATAAATCAAGATTATGTGAGAAAAAAAGAAATTCATGCACAAATATATGTGCTACTACTCATCCTATGAACACATTATCATTCCTGGATCAGACACTGATTTCTCATGCACTGAATTAAAAACAATCAGAAGTTCATAAGTCATGACATTGAAATTTCTTTTTTGGTGTAAATAGGAATTCTCCTTGATTCCCCTACTTAAACAATTTCCATTAGTTGCTATCACAATGCTGCCCTTTCTTAAAGCTCATATGTGCTAAAAAAGAAACAATATCATAAAAGACACCAAGAAAACATATTTTTAACTTCAAATTGCATTTGTTGATGAATAAGAACCACAAGTGATTAATATGTGTGTTTAAAATGTATTAGAGTATAGAAAACGGCCACAATGGGTAATACCGTGAAGAAGATTGACCATCATCATCCAAACCACGTTCTTTATCAGAACTTCTCCCTCTCGAGCCATAATCCTCAATGCTTCGACTTCTTCCCCAATATTCATCATCCCTGTAATTATCTCTACTGTAGCGATCTTCATAATCTCTGCTGTCACGATCTCCATCACGGCTATATGAGTCCCCGTATCTACCATACCGGTCATCATCCCTATAATTGTAATCTCTCCCATAACCATTCCGATCCTCATCCTTGCTTCCATAGCGTCCTTCATAACGGTCATCATCATACCTATCGCCATATCCTCCTGTACTTGAATATGAATTGGGCCTGTACATTCCCCCAATTGATGTGGTGCGAAACCTATGAAAACAACGTCAATCATAATCGAGTGAAATTCCACCTTGAAAACTCAGCATTCCATGGATATTTCATTTTATGCACACTAGTAAGACTGTCATACACCATAAGGTGCAACAAAAACCACATTGCAAATGCCATCTAGTTAAAAAGTAAGCAACTCTGATAGTGGTGCAGGATACAAAAGAGGGTTTTAGATAAATCCGAAAAACAGAAAAGAAACTTGAAAGGTTCCATCACAATCCGGTTCAAGCAAAACCCACTTGTCTCGATTGGCAGCAGCCTTTTGTCTAACTTCAATTATTCTTTCTTTATCATTGACCAGGACCACAAGAGACTGAGACTTCTTTCTGACATTGCTACCCTGGTCCCTTCCACTGGAATCAATATACTGGAATTCTGACAGTGTCTATAATCAAGGAGAAGCAGAATATCAGTAGAGGCTATCAGAAACTTATTTTGCATCTATAACAACACAAAATAATTATCCATAACATCAAGAAACGAGAAATTACCGATATTTGATATGCATGTTCCCTTATTTCATCAATGACACGCTCAGATCCATTAGCAACCAGGTATTCAAGAACAGTCAAAGCCTGAAGCCAGACATAAGTATTCAGTTATATTGTACAATGCAATGCTGGAAACGGAACTAACATATGCAAATTGCACATAGTTCATAAAATTTCAGTAATACACTGTCCATCATGAATGGAAGAGCTCACACCATGACTTAAAACAGGTCATCGGAAGTGGTTTATTAGAAATTGCATTATGTGCATGCTGCAGAAAGCTACAAGAAAAACATGCATATGACATTTCATAAAAACAAATGCACAGAAACAATGCAGACCTTATAGACATGCCGCCAATTCTTGCCAGTATCATTTATTCGTTTCCAGATTACTGCCATGATCATCTGGTATTCATGACTGCACAGGATTTTGAAAGTGATTTTTTTGTAATAAGGTAATGAAGCACATAAGAACAAACATCTGTAGGGTAATAGGTTGAACTTACTAATTTCTGGTAGCCTGTGCAATATCAGCCAGAAGAGTTCCATGAGGACCCCAGGGCTCATTACTAGTTGCATCGAGAACCTGAAGTGTGAAGAAAAGTAAAATTACATATTTTTATGACTCTTGCACTTAGACCAGACAATCAGATGCAAATGCAAAGCGAATTTACATAAATGAAAAAAACTTTACCTTCTGTTCTATATCAGGAACTTTTAGTACTTTCTTATTAACCTCTCTCTTACTACAAAATCAACACAAAGAGAAACCATTAAGAAAATACAATTCCAGAATACATGAACTAATATAACAGAACAGAATTTATCTATTAGCTTCCACTAAAAATTGTGGAGATTAAAGTCATTTGCCACCACAGTCACCAAATACTGGAAAAACACAAATATGCTTACATGTCCCTGACAGTTTGGTCAAAGACCTTCTTCATCATAAAAGTAAGTGCTTTGTATAGGCAGAGCCAATCACAGAGCCCAATTCAAAGGCCACTTTTCCACACACTGCTAAAACAAAAAGGAATGGATCAGATTTTATTAATAGGATCTAGACAAATAAATCAGAGGTAAAAGCCATGTCTAGCAGTGAACTTGTACAATAATCGAATACAATTTTGATCTGGTTAGTAATCTCTATTTAAGACACCTGGGCCATACCTGAGCCCCACATTTCTTAGCAAACAATCCAAGACCTTTCCGCAAACTATGCAGAATCAACTAATTGTTGCCATGGCAATAATATTATTATTATGTATGATGGCAAATTACAAATCAAAAGATCATATCAAATTATTTAGTAAGTTTTCAACTCTCCAATTCTACCAATGGAACTCTTAAAAATTTAAAAGATTCAAAATCATATAGTTTTAACAAAAACATAATACAAAAACTTTAAAGTACCCAGTTTGACATGTAAAATTTTTCACAGATCAATAATCAACACAATGTTTTAACTAAATTTTGTTGCAGATCAATGAAATTAATATCAATTAAAAGGATTTCAGACAAAACCCATCTCCGGATAAATCAAATTAAACACAAATCAATCAAAGAATAAACATCCAGTCCCATGAAAAGAAAAATAAAACAAAAAAAGAAAGAAAGAAACAGAAAATCAAACCTCCAAAATAAAATATAAGAGTCAAAATCAAACGCATAGTTGAAGCCCTAAACTAGAACTAATAATTGATTTGCTTCAGAACCAACAAAATTAAAAATAAATAAATAAATAAACAAACAAAACAAACAGACACAATAACTAGATCTGGAAAAAAAAATAAAATCAAAGAAATTAGATAGAGAAGTAAAACAAACCCAGATCCGATGGCAAGAAAAGAAACCGAAAAAAGTAAAACCCAGATCTGGAGATCGCTAAATGTTGTATTTGGTGGCAGTGCTGTGCTTGAAACTTGAAAAAGAGAGAAAATTAAAAAAAAAAATGGAAATTTTACGAGAGAAAAGGAGAGAAAGGGAGAAGCGCAAACCGCGTAATTGCTACTAAAGTGGCTATTATTTAATAATAATAATAAATCTTTCAAAGAAGAAATTCTGAGAGAGAGACTAAAGAAATGTTTGCGTTGTTAATGCCGTTGCTGGTGTTAGAGAGGTAGCTGTTAATGTAGGTGTTGTTGGCGTTATTGTTGGCTTGGTGTTTTCTTCTTTTCTTTTCTTTTTTTTTTTTTATTTTTTTTTCTCGCTCCAAAAATTCAGGTGTTCTTTTTTTCATATTTCTAGATAAATATGAAAATATTATTTTTATAAGTTTTCTTTTTTAAGGCAAGTTTTATTCATTTATATTTCTATAAGGACATCCCAACTTACACGCAGAAAATTGAGGGATTGAAGAAAATATTAACGTTTGCTATGTTTTTAACTCTTTAAACATGGAATTATATTAATTAGTGTTGACCATTAATGTGAGTTTATAGTAGTAAATAATATATATTCAGAAAATTATTTCAGTATAAAAAAAAAAAGAAAATTATTTAAAATTCTTAAGTTTTTATTTTATAACTACATGAAATAGTTGGACAAAAATGGTAAAATTCAAATTCTGACCAATTGAAAAAATAATTAAAATTTAAATTGTAAATTTCCAATTTTCAAATTATTTTATTTATTATGAGTTTAGTGGTGAATTTTTATCATATTCACAAATTCAATTTGACTCATTGATAGTATGTGTATGATCAGACTCAATTGATCAATTGATAAAAAAAAATAAAAAATAATATAATAAAATTGATCAATTTCTAACTTAAATCATTAATTACTCAATCCATGATTTATTTAAAACATGACCTAATATGACCATACCAAATTTCATTTATAATAAAATTATTTGATCCCTCATGGCTTGATCTAAACTGAATTGAACCGACTCCTTTGATAATTATAACATATATATAATTTATTCATTAATTTTGGAGATAGAATGGATAGAAATTAAACTTTAATAGATTAAAAAAATTGTCAAGCTATTAACTATTTGAATTACATGCTATTTTTTCCCATTGCAATTGAGATGGGTTTTAATTTTCTTTTCTTTTTTTCTTTTTATCTAAAATGTTATGAGGTAAGAAATTGTTTGATTCAATGGTACTTTTAACAATCGATAAGCCTAATTCAAATTCATCAAATCAACATTATGCACAAATTCATTATTAAATATTATCAAGTAATTAGTTACATATAAATAAAAAGTATTTTTTACAATTAATTATAAAAATATGAATTAAAATATTGAAAATTTAACGTAAATTTTTTAAATAATAATATTCCCTTATATTAATATCAATTTTAATATTCTTCAATTTTAAATTATAAATTATAGTTTTAATTATCATATATCATTATATGTATAAATATATAAATTAAGAAAGCTTACCCTAAACTATTAAATACTCAAAAGCTAATTATTTAAGAGCAAGAATTTTTAGTTTTTCTTACAAGACAGCATAACTTTTGGCAAGAATTTTAGAAACTGATAGTTGAAAATTCAATGATTGGTTTTTGTTTTTGTTTTTGTTTTACCAAATGTCTTTTGTCCAACAAAGTGTCCAATTGTTGACCAAATTTCAAAAATTGAACCAATTAGAACTAAATCAAATTGCAATTTTTAATAATTTATTGAACTTCGAAAATCTTTTTAGTAAAAAAATAAACTATTTCATTTTTGTTCACTTTTTATATTTTCAAGCCATTACAACAAATATAAAAGTCAATTTTTCTTTATAAACAAAGCAGCGCCCAGACTCCGAAATTAAAATCTCACATTATATCAAATCAATTTTAGTGTTGTAATGTTTTTATTTATTTTTTTTTTAATAATGCACCCAAGAATAAAATTATCCTGGAAAACTTTAACATCATTTTGCGCGCGTGCATGTATGTATGTTAAATATAACTCCGAAAACTTTCATATATATATATTACTTATAATAATTGATGTTGGCTTTTTATCTTTTTTGAGGTTGCAGTAATCAACGTAGAAGAGTTGGAAAGCTGTTGTATTTCTCGTTTGGTAATGATTGTATGCAAATAATTGCCTTCTTGGCTATTGTTTTTATCCTATTATCTTCTTCAAACTACAGCATGCAGGTGACCCCCATCTTGCGATTCAAATCAAAATCGAACATAAATCAAATCCATCAAAATAGGGAGGGAACTGTTGTTGGCTCAAGATCCATAATATATTTTGATGATAAGTATAACAACTTAACATGTTTGGGCTTTTCAAAGTTAAGTGTGCATGTCCATGGAGAAATATGTTGCTTCATGATCCATCAGAAAATATATCAAGATAGGATGGTGTTATGTTCGTATCATAACAGATTTAGACCCGATTGCTCAAATTCAATCTGAAGATCTCGATTTTTAGGAAACTGTTGTACAATCATTTTTGAGGTTTCACACACACTTGCATTCATTATTTGCATAAAATTACTTTTTTATTTAACCTCATTCAAAATTGATTCTCTCCTACATCAAAATCAATTTGTTCAAAATCATTTTTTATAAGGAAAGAAAAATATTTTTGGAAAAATTATTCCTAACCGTTACCTTGATTTAAGGGAAGCCTAAAATTAGTCTTTTAAATATGGAAACGATTTTCAAATAATTTGTTTACATCTAATAGCTATAATATTTTTCATACATATATTGTTGTTTTTCAAAGTGTAAAATATGAGTGAAACACTTTAGTTTTTTAACATCATTTTGCTATAAAATTCACTTTATCATGGGCATCATTCACATATCCTCAAGATGGTTATAGTTTATACTTGTACTCATTTTATAGTGAGATTTATCAATCACGTGAGATAATTTTGTTAGGTTGCTATGACTTAAGAAAAAAAGCTAGTAAGTGTTTAGGTTATTTTACTTGAAAAAAATAACTAACTACTAAGTATTTAGATCCTTTTACTTGGGAGAAAGGATTAAAGGTTTTAGAGTTTTTTACTTGAGAGAAAAACTTGGATAACTATCAATGTAATAAGCTTTTTACTCTTGCCCGCAAATAGTGTCACCTTAAAAGAAAAAAAAAACTCTTAAAACGAGTTGTCTTAAGGAGACGATGTAGGTTATGGCCGAACCTCTATAAATTGTTGTGTCAATTTTCCTATCCTTATCTCTCCTCATTCTATTCGTGCTTCATTGTTTATCTACATATTTTCTTATTCTGCTTATTACAAAACAGAAGTCTTGGTTTGTTATTTATCATGAGAATAATTTTAAGAGATAATGTAGTTTATGATTCTCATCTTATATGATCAATTAATTTAGTTCATAATTTCATTGCTGGTAAGGTTAACTTAAAATATGTTGAGCAATTTAAATAGTAAATCTTATCTTCTCCTCAACATATGCATTTGAAATAAATTGTTTCTCCACCTACACTTAAAAATTTTAAATACTCTATTCACCCCATCCCCCTCTCTAAAGTATATTTGAGACTCACAATTGGTATTAGAGGATATCTCTTTTCAAGTTTAACAACCTAGAGAGATCTAAAAGATAGCTGGAACAACCACGACTTTTGCTGAAGGACAATCCTCAACTCGTTCTCCAATTTTCTGTGGTTAAAAATTTTCTTTTTAGAAAGCAAGGATAAGACACTTTATGCAAATGCAAGACATGGAGAGATAGAAGATGGTAGTCAATGACTACAAACATCTACCTAAAATGGAAGATGGGAAGGAAGTTCCTAAAGATGAAACTGAGTATAATGAAACTGATATTTTGAATATTTAAAGAAATTCTAAATCTATAAGTTTATTATATTACTCTTTGGATTCAAATGAATTTAATAGAATTTCAGCTTGTGATAGCTAAGGAAATTTGGGATAAACTTGTAGCAACTTATAAAGGAACAACTCAAGCCAAAGATTCACAATTACATGTATTAATTTGTGATTATGAATCATTCAAAATAAAACCTAATGAAACTATTTCTGAAATGAATGGCAAGTTTGTCAATATAACTAGCTCAATGAAAGGACTTAGAAAAATCATGAGTAAAGAGGATCAAATTAAGAAACTGATCAAATCTTTGAACTTGAATTGGAAAGAAAAAATTGTTGTCCTGCTTGACAAAAACTTACGCAACTTTTCTTATGACGATATCATTGGTTCTTTATTATCTTATGAGCTTGTGATGTAGAGTCAAGAAAATAAAAAAGGAGTTGCCTTGGCTGCCGATTCTAGAGAAAATTCTTCAGATGAAGAACTAGCAATAATCATAAGAAAATTTTGTAAGTTTTACAAAAGAGAAAGAAACATGATAAATTTCTAAGAAAGGTACGCAATCCCAAAGCTGAAAATTCTCAAATGAAATCTGGTGATATGACCTATTATCATTGCAACAAATCTAAACGTATCAAGTCCAAATGTCCTCTCTTGGAAAAGAATGATAAAAAATTTAAAAAGAAAGCAATGGTGGTAACTTGGAGTAATAGTGATGATTCAAGTGGAAATTGTGAATCAGAACAAAGTTCAGATGATGAAACTGAAGAAAATTCTAAATTAATTAATCTAGATGAAATCCAAACTTATGAAGACAAACATGAAGTAAGTGATTTTGATCTTAATAATCTTAAGGAACTGAAAAAGATTTTTGATGAATTATGTTTGAAATATGAAAAGTTGAAGAAAAGAAATAATAATATTTTAGATATTTATCATGGGCTTGAATAAGATCCCTTGAGTTTACAAGAATCACATGAAAATCTAAAAAAGAACGTTGAAAAATTACTGTTTTATTCTCATAGAGAACGTAAAAATTATGTTGAGTTGTTTGATGATGTGAATGATCTTAAAAATGAGCTTAGTACCAAGCCATGTGAATGTGTGAAACTTGAATTGAAAGTTGATGAACTAAATACTGTTATTGAAAATTTGAAGAAAGAAAAAGCTAATATAGGAGCTGTTGAAGAGAAAAATATCAAAGAAGTTGAAAATCTGGGTGCTCATTCCTTAAAAATTTTATGTACCTATTATGGTAAAACTGGACATATTGCTAAAAATTATTTTCATAAAAAAGGCAAGACAAAGGAAACTGATCAAAAAGGAACAAATACTGGAAAATCTAACCCCAAATGACCCAAAATGAATTGGATACCTAAGAAGAAATAATTATCTTGTAGGTTTTTCTTAAGAGCAACAAGTACAACAAATGGCACCTTGATAGTGGTTACTTAAGACACATGATATGAGACAAGAAGAAGTTTGCTTAACTCTTTATGATAGATGGAAGGACTGTCAGTTTTGGAGACAAATATAAAGGCAAAATAATTAGTGTTGGAACTGTTAGAACCAACCCATACATTGAAGATGTTTCACTTGTGAAAGGGCTTAAATACAATCTTTTAAGTGTAAGTCAATTATGTGACAAGAATAAAAAAGTTATCTTTGACATAAAGGATTGCAAAGTTGAAGATGCAGTCACAGGTGATGTTATTTTAACTGGTTATAGGACTGAAAATGTTTATCAAGTAAGTTTTGACAATAATTATGTTAATAAATCAACTTACTTAATTTCAAAAGATGATCAAAATTGGTTATGGCATAAGAGATTAGGTCATGTAAGTTTACATGCTATTGAAAAACTATCTAAAAAGGATTTTTTTGTTGGTTAACCTAAAATTAAATTCAATAAAAATTATGTGTGTGAAACATGTCAACTTGGTAAGCAACAACTGAGACAGAATTACAAGATACAGCAAAATAACCAGAACTAAAACAGAATAGTGATCTACCAAAAGAATGGAATGTTCATAGAAACCATTCAAAAGAAGACTTATTAAGTATTCCATCAACATGAATGATGACCAGAAGGAAACTAAGGGAATACTGTGGTAACTTTGCTTTCATTTCATATATTAAACCAAAGAATGTTGAGGAAGCTCAAAATGACAACAACTGGATTCTTGCTATGTAAGAAGAACTAAATCAATTTGAAAGAAACAAGGTATGGTCTCTCATTCTTAAACCTAAAGATCACTCAATTATTGATACAAAATGGGTCGTTAGAAACAAGCTGGATGAGCAAGGAAATGTGCTAAGAAATAAAGCAAGGCTTATAGCTTAAGGATATAATCAAGAAAAAGGTATTGATTTTGATGAAAAATTTACACCAATTGAACGATTAGAAGCTATTCGTATTTTGTGTGCATTTACATGTTATAAGAAAATTAAGTTTTATCAAATGGATATTAAAAGTGCATTTTTAAATGGTTATTTAAATGAAGAGGTTTATGTTGCATAACCACTAGGTTTTGAAAATTCAGATTTTTCTAATCATGCTTTCAATTTAATAAAGGCTTTATACGGTTTAAAGCAAGCTCATAGAGCTTGGTATGAAAGACTTTCAAATTTTTTAGTTGAACATGATTTTTCAAGAGGAAAAGTTGATAATACTTTGTTTATAAAAAATAAATAAAATCATATCATACTTGTGGAAATATATGTGAATGATATTGTGCTTGGAGCTACTAACATCTCAATGTGTAAGGATTTCAAAAATTTAATGAAAAAGGAATTTGAAATGAGCATGATGGGAGAATTAATCTTCTTTTTGGAACTACAAATAAATCAAAATAAGGATGAAATTTTTTATTAATCAAGTCAAGTATATAAAGGAGTTATTGAAGAAATTCAAAATGATGGAAGCCAAACTAGTGAGCACACAATGAGTTCATCAATTAAACTTGATCTTAATGAAAATAGTAAGAGTGTGGATCAAAAGCTTTATAGATGAATGATCAGTTCCTTACTATACTTAACAGCAAGTAAACCCAACATACACTTTAGTGTTTGTCTTTGTGCTCAATTCCAATCAAATCCTAAAGAATCACACCTAATAGCAATCAAGTGTATCCTAAGATACTTACTGGGAACCCAAGAAATAGATTTGTGGTATTTTAAAAACTCAAGCTTTAATCTTGTTGGTTTTTCAGATGCTGACTATATAGGTTGTTGAATTGAAAGAAAGAGCACATCTGGAACATGTCAATTATTAAGCCAAGCACTTATCACTTGGTCCAATAGAAAATAGGACTCAGTTGCTTTATCAATAATAGAGGCAGAGTACATTGCTGCTAGAAGCTGTACAACTCAAATTTTATGGATTAAGCAACAACTGATTAACTATGGATTCAATTTCAAGGACATATCAATTTATTGTACAATACTAGCACAATAAATCTTACAAAAAATCCAGTTATGCATTTAAGGACAAAATATATTGAAATCAAATATCATTTCATAAAGGATCATGTGCAAAGAGGAGACATCACTGTCACACCTTTCACGGAACAATCCTCTCCAATGTGAAACTTAGCCGAAAATGGTAAATTTTCTTTCCATCACCGATCAGTTTCGATATACTTTAAATACGTTTACATCAAATTCCTAATCAATCAATAATCTTATAAAAAATTAAAACATACATTAAATAAATTCATGCCAAAAACTTACCCTAACCACTTATCCATCAATAATCATAACAACAATTAGAATACAGTTAAATCTTTTACCTTAATTGTCTAAGTATATACATGCCAAAATACAACTCGATTTAGCACTAATTCTTCTTTTTCGATCAGGCTTCACTGTGTACTATGCTCCCGCAACACTTCATAACCTGCACGTAGTAAACACTATGTGTTGAGCACTAAATATGCTCGATAGTGAGTACTAATCCTAGAATTTTTCAAATAAAGCATAATTACATAGATTATGCTACTCTTATTCTTATCTCATTAAACATTTTCTTTTACTTCAGTCAACATTAATTTCATTATTAACTCATATTTTGGTAATTATTGTTCTTTGATTTTCAATCTTTCAATGTTACTTTACACTATCTTCTTAGGTGAATCGATATCAGATTTACTTTTACCTTTACGTTATTGTTTACTATAATTTTTACTTTTACTTAACTTTCGTCTTATCTTTTTAGTCACAGCGATATAATTATCATTTCATTTAAAAGTTTATATTGGTACTCATGTCTTTAATGGTACCAAATCTATAGACTATTTTATTTTTCGATTTATTGTTTAGTTATCCAATATGTGCTATAATTACACTTCTTGCTATTTATTCTTTTATTTTACTTTAACTTTTAACTAATAAACACATTACTATTTAAAGACTTTTAAGCTTTATTGCAAAGTGATACAGCTATTTTGGGGCACTTTGCATTCGATCTCTATTTCCTTCTTTTATACATTTACCCATGTTCAAATATTTGTTTAGAACTTATATCTTTTACTTTTTTCAATTGAACAATTATATACATTTTTTATCATTTTACTTTTCATTTGACTTTTCTTTCAGAAATACATTACTTAAGTATAAGATTTCACTTAATATCGTTGTCATCACTTTTTAACTTTATATAGGAAATTAATATTATTTTCCAAATTTGTTACTTTTCAAAGTAACAATTGGTACTTGAAATACCAACTAATTTAATTTATTTTTTTCTTTTCAAAATACATTTTAAATCATTTTTCTTTATAAAAGCTTAACTTAGTCTTCATTTATTATTTTATTCTTATTAAATATTTCTTTTTCTTCATATTAATCACACTTTTGGGAAACCTTATAATTTTATCCCAACTTTTTATTTCATTCCAAACAAATCATTTTTCGTTTATAATTTTTTATATTCAATTCATTTAAATAATACTGATTTATTCATTACAATACGCTCCTAGTGTAATATAATAAAATTCTCAAAAAGGATACACGAGACTGGACCTAAATGTCCTACTGAGAGAGAAGTGATCCCCATAGAATCATTTCTCGAAAAATATTTCGTTTTTATTTTCATTGAAAATACGAAGCTATGGAGATCAAATATCATACCCATAGCAAAGTAAGTCACCATGACTTGCACCGCGGTATAGGGTGTCCCTATGACTAGCCAATTATATCTTAAACAAGAATATCATTACCTGTTTATATTTAAGGGCAAAACAATTAATTATATTTGCAATAATTTTTAAACATTTAAAAATCTTTAATTTCTTTATTTTATTTCTTGATACATTACATTTATGATCAAATGCCTTCTTTTAGTGCTTTTTGACTATTTAATCACTTTTTCCTTTCTTTTCTTTTCTTTCACTTTATCTTTTTAAGTTATTTTTGTGAATTATTCTTCAATTATTCACTCGGACACTTGACACTTTTCAGTCGTTTATACATTTTATGCTATACTTTACAATTTTCTTTTATTATTTTTATATAATTCTTTATGAATTATTTCCTAATAATTCAATACTTAACTTTTTTTTCGATTTTTTCCTTTTTTTTCTACCTAAAATTTTAATCATTCAGTAAACTAACTTTTATTCGGTTAGTGAATTATTTTATAAAAATTCACTCTTTTAATACTTTTTATTGACTAATTTATTTTGATAAATTAGTCACACATTTATTTTACAACTTTTTACACAATTACGAATTCTATTGATATAATTTATTATTTTATGCTTCGAAAATGCATAGTTTGACTTTTTCATTTTTTTATACTAAAGTAATTTACTTCACGTTCGTTTATCATCACATACTTATTTGTTGAATTATTTCTTAATAATTCTATATTTTATTTAAACATAATCAATATTTTATTTCACAAATATTCTAGTAAAGCATATAAATTCTACAAAAATTTATATATACATTATTTTACAATTTTCATCATTTTTGCTCATTTTATGAATTATTTATCAATAATTTGTTATTTTATTACGTTCATAGCTTACTAATTATTCCGAAAAATTCATCGGTTGACTTTTTATTTTTATTTTTGTTAACTGTGAATTAATTCAATATTAATTCACTTTCTTTTATATTTTTATGCAATTATTCACTTTCAGTTCAATACTTTCTTCTATACATATTCATATTTATTCACTAATAAAATTCTAATAATTTCAATAAATTTCAATAAAATTTATTTATGCATTATTTATTATTTACTATTATTTTTCACTAAAATAATCAATTATTTCACAACTTTCACTATATACATAATTGTTACATAATCTTTAAAATTCCAAAATAACTTTCAATAATTCAATAAAAATTCATGGACACTACATATGACATTTATAATTAATTTAGGCTACTAATTACTATTTTCATGCAAAAATTACTATTTTTACCTTAGTGTAAATTTCGTCCATCACTTTAACATAACCCTAAAAATTATATTTCTTCATTCTAATCATTCACATAGCATCAAATATGTTCAAATTTCATTTCTCTCATCTTAATTTCAATATTTAAGCAATTTAGCAATTTTTTTCCTAATTACATAATTGGAATTAATTCACAAAAAAAAATCAAGGGATTTTATAGTCACTTACATTTTTCTCTTGATTTAGGAAGCCTAAGCTTCCTTTCCTTTGCTTTTATCCTTGGAAGCTTGAAGATCTTCTTTGTTTCCTACCATGGCTGAAAATTCCACCATGAGAAACCTTATTTTTTTTGACTTCATTTGCTCAAAATAACTACATAAATGAGCTCTAGACACCTTAATATACCTTTAGATGCCTTAAAACCAAATTAAAACCAAGATTTTCACATACCTCAAATTGACACCTAAATCTTTCTCCTTTAAAAATTCTTGCTTTAATCCTTCAAATCAAAAGTTTAAGGCTGGATTACTCATCTAGAGAGATGAAATTAGGGTTAAGATGCTTGAATTCCAGTAGAAATTAAGTAAGATTTGAAGAAAATTGAGAGACAGGGAGAGGGAGAGTGTCTCGGCCAAGAAGGAGATGAAGAAGGAGCTGGAATCTGCTGAAAATCTGCAGAATCCTCTCCCTTTTATACTTCTTCAATTGGGCCAAAGGTTGGGCCTAAATCCAATAGGTCTAACCTAATTACTTAAGGCCCAATAACCACTTTTCAAAAGCCCAACAAGAAATTTCCCACTTTCTCACTCCAAATCACTTCAATTTTGATTTCAACATTTTTAAAACATCAAAAATAGGTAGTACGTAAATTTTCGGCTCAATCGGAGTCTGTTATCGTTTCGATTCAAACTTATTGATCTGATTCGACAACTGCCGATATCACCGAAAAATTCAATTTTCATCACCAAAATATTTTACGTAAAAATTCATGTAGGCATGCAAAATCTAACAATTTTCGAAGTTTATTTACTATTTTTAATTATTTATGCAAAGTCAAGTCTCCTTCCCTACCAGGGGAATTGACTCACTACCTTTTTCGTATTTTTGATATTTGAATGCCCATTTGATCTCAATTTCACTTCAAATTTTAACCTTAGGCTCACCAAGACAATTAATTTCCAATGGTCCAATAAAATATTTTTGACTTTTGGGTGTCATTTCGGGCCCGAAAAATACTATTCACTATCGAAAAGTACTATTCACGGTTGATCCGGTGTTGAGGCCATTACCTTTCTCTCCTAATAAAAGAAATTTAGTCCTCGAAATTTACTTATATCAAGGGTAGAGGATACTATACTGTTATTTTATTGAACCTTCATTTACATTCAATGGTTCCAAGACATCTTCGCCAATGGAACCCACTTACATTTAAAGCTAACCAATCTTGATATTAAAAATCTTTATTAGTCTTTCTTTTTCTAGAGCATATCATCCCGAGTGCAGATTCCTTTTACATCTTGAATCAAATCAAGACTTGCT
Organism: Excoecaria agallocha; assembly: GCA_037975025.1. Taxonomy (NCBI): domain Eukaryota; kingdom Viridiplantae; phylum Streptophyta; class Magnoliopsida; order Malpighiales; family Euphorbiaceae; genus Excoecaria; species Excoecaria agallocha. Next base: position 38,409,569 of record CM075812.1, on the reverse strand, counting down.
GACTTCTTTACACTCCATTAAGTCCAGCATAAAGGATTAGACATTTTCTTTCTGACAATGCCTCGACAAGAATCAGATTTTACTATAGATAAACACTTTTCACAGTCATTATCACAATCTTATACACTTTACCATACTCATTCTTTCAATATCTGAATTATCTACTCTAACTGACCATCAGTCCAAGGGTGAATCACTATGCTAATACTGAGATTATTACCCATCTCTTATATAACATCTTTCCTCTTTGACGTTTAAACAATCTGATAACAGATTCTCTAATCACATTGTTCCATTTTTCAAATAAATATCATTATAAGTGGAAGAAATTCCTAGAGGAATCTAATGCTCCTCTTTTATGCGTTGACACATTCAAACAATTACTTACATCATCTATCACATCACACTTTAAATCTTGTTCTCAATATTAAGCTTTTAATTCTGGTACACCTGATGACTTCCAGAATGTAAGACATTACTATCTCCGTGGGCTTCAGTAAGAATCTTTCGATTTATTCACAATGATTATCACACAAACATTCTCTTTCAGAACTATTGTTCTTACCCAATGTACAATATCAGTTTCACTTATATTCCAGCTAAAAATACCCCATCTGGAGCCGAACTTAACCTGGCCCTCACAACTTGAAAAAGCAAGAACATTATCATTAATCATTTATACTTATTCTTCGGACACACGTATTTAAGTACACTCACATTACCCAAGTACTTACCATACTTTTTTAACATCTCAAAACATATCAGATTGTTACTACTTAAATCCTCTAATATGGATCTAAGTAAAGGTGGATGATCCTTTCCATCGATTCATCAAGAGAGTCGGTGTGCTAACAAATCTAATTAACATGACCACTAACTCACAATGGCCACATCAAAAATGGAAAACAATCTTAAGCACACTATTTCTCATCTCATTCTTAGGTTGTCTCTATGCTCATCATATCCCTTGTCAGTTTTATCCTATCAAGTGGGGCCTATACATGTGATATGATGCATATCAGATGCTGTCAAACAATATGAAATGCTATGCAATGAATGTATGATTTCATGTATGCAGGTAGAATACTATCACGTATTCTCGTATAATACATATATCATAACCCATCCCACTACTATGAAAGATACAATCAAATCCCCATTCCTATAAAGAAATCACTGACAGGTATATAGAGTATCTTAAGCAACCTTAACTTATAATCATAATAACCTGCTCAATACCATTCTTAAACCAAGACAATTCGGTCAAGGTATCTCTTTATCCTGCACAATTTATCTATACTCAATATACAATTCCTTTTTAAATTTCCGACACACTCTTTACTTTGTCCTTATTTAGACCGTTTCTCATCCATATATATAGACACTTAAACTCTCACATTTACACTCAATGTCAGTCAACTCTTCTTTTTCCTGCTTTGACCCCCATGAGATCTCAAGCAGCAATACTTCCATTCTCACTCACTACCATCTTTACTGTGTAGAATCAATCCTTTCACACTTGACAATCTCAGTTAAATATCAACTTTTCACTTTAAAATAGGTAGGGGAGTAAGTACACGTCAGATTACTTAACACTTATACACTTATAATTGGCATGTATATACAGATAAATCTGTCACTTAACATTATCCCACTCCGATCTTAGAACCGTTTAAACCTGGCTCTGGTACCACTAAATGTCACACCCTTCATGGAACAGTCCTCTCCGATGCAAAACTTAGCTGAAAATGGTAATTTTTTTCCATCATCGATCAGTTTCAATATACTTTAAATACCTTTACATCAAATTCCTAATCAATCAATAATCTTATAAACATTTAAAACATACATTAAATAAATTCATGCCAAAAACATACCCTAACCACTCATCCATCAATAATCATAACAACAATCAGAATATGGTTAAATCTTTTACCTTAATTGTCTAAGTATATACATGCCAAAATACAACTCGATTTAGCACTAATTCTTCTTTTTCGATCCAGCTCCACTGTGTACTATGCTCCTGCAACACTTCATAACCTGCACGCAGTAAACACTACATGTTGAGCACTAAATATGCTCAGTGGTGACTACTAATCCTATAATTTCCCAAATAAAACATAATTACATAGATTATGCTACTCTTATTCTTATCTCATTAAACATTTCCTTTTACTTCAGTCAACATTAATTTCATTATTAACTTATATTTTGATAATTATTATTCTTTGGTTTTCAATCTTTCAACATTACTTTACACTATCTTTTTAGGTGAATCGATATCAGATTTACTTTTACCTTTACGTTATTGTTTACTATAACTTTTACTTTTACTTTTACTTAACTTTCGTCTTATCTTTTTAGTCACACGATATAATTATCATTTCATTTAAAAGTGTATATTGGTACTCATGTCTTTAATGGTACCAAATCTATAGACTATTTTATTTCTGGATTTATTGTTCAGTTATCTAATATGTGCTATAATTACACTTCTTGCTATTTATTCTTTCATTTTACTTTAACTTTTAACTAATAAACACATTACTATTTAAAGGCTTTTAAGCTTTATCGCAAAGTGATACAGCTATTTTGGGGCACTTTGCATTCGATCTCTATTTCCTTCTTTTATACATTTACCCATATTCAAATATTTATTTAGGATTTATATCTTTTACTTTTCCCAATTGAATAATTATATGTGTTTTTATCGTTTTACTTTTCATTTAACTTTTCTTTCAGAAATACATTACTTAAGCATAAGATTTCACTTAGTGTCGTTGTCATCACTTTTTAACTTTATATAGGAAATTAATATTATTTTCCAAATTTGTTACTTTTCAAAGTAACAATTGGTACCTGAAATACTAACTAATTTAATTTATCTTTTTTATTTAAAAATACATTTTAAATCCTTTTTTCTTTATAAAAGCTTAACTTAGTCTTCATTTATTATTCTATTCTTATAAAATATTTCTTTTTCTTCTTATTAATCACACTTTTGGGAAACCTTATAATTTTATCTCAACTTTTTATTTCCTTCCAAACAAATCATTTTTAATTTATAACTTTTTATATTCAATTCATTTAAACAATACTGATTTATTCATTACAATACGCCCCTAGTATAATATAACAGAATTCTCAAAAAGAATTCTCGGGACTGGACCCAAAGGTTCCACTGAGAGAGAAGTGATCCCTATGGAACCATTTCTTGAAAAAAACATTTCACTTTCATTTTCACTGAAAACACTGAAACTATGGAGATCAAAGACTCTACCCATAGCGAAGCAAGTCGCCATGACTTGCACCGCAGTATAGGGTGTCCCTATGGCTAGCCAATTATATCCTAAACAAGAATATCATTACCTGTTTATCGCTAAGGGTAAAACAATCAATTATATTTGCAATAATTTTTAAACATTTAAAAATTTTTAATTTCTTTCTTTTATTTCTTGATACAGTACATTTCTGATCAAACGCGCTTTTTTAGTGCTTTTTGACTATTCGATAACTTTTTCCTTTCTTTTTTTTTCTTTTCTTTCACTTTATCTTTTTAAGTCACTTTTGTGAATTATTCTTCAATAATTCACTCGGGCACTTAAGGCTTTTCAGTCCTTTATACACTTTATGCTATAATTCACAAATTTCTTTTATTCTTTTTGTGTAATTGTTTATGAATTATTTCCTAATAATTCAATAATTAACTTTTTTTTTTATTTTTTCCTTTTCTTTTTCTGTCCAAAATTTTAATCATTCAGTAAACTAACTTTTATTCAGTCAGTAAATTATTTTATAATAATTCACTCTTTTAATACTTTTTATTAACTAATTTATTTTGATAAATTAGTCAAATATTTATTTTACAACTTTTTACACAATTACGGATTCTATTGATATAATTCATTATTTTATGCTTCAAAAATGCATAGTTTGACTTTTTCATTTCTTTTTATACTGAAATAATTTACTTCACTTTCGTTTATCATCACATACTTATTTGTTGAATTATTTCTTAATAATTCTATATTTTAGTTAAACATAATTAATATTTTATTTCACAAATATTCTAGTAAAGCGTATAAATTCTACAAAAATTTATATACACATTATTTTATAATTTCCATCATTTTTACTCATTTTATGAATTATTTACCGATAATTCGTTATTTTATTACGTTCATAGCTTACTAATTATTTCAAAAAATTCATCGGTTGACTTTTTATTTTTTTCGTTAACTGTGAATTAATTTCATAATAATTCACTTTCTTTTACGTTTTTATGCAATTATTCACTTCCACTTCAATACTTTCTTCTATACATATTCATATTTATTTACCAATAAAATTCTAATAATTTCAATAAATTTCAATAAAATTTATTTATGCATTATTTATTATTTACAATCATTTTTCACTAAAAAAATCAATTATTTCACATTATTTCACAACTTTCACTATATACATAATTGTTACATAATCTTTAAAATTCCAAATAAACTTTCAATAATTCAATAAAAATTCATGGACACTACATATGACATTTATAATTAATTTAGGTTACTAATTATTATTTTCATGCAAAAATCACTATTTTTACCTTAGTGTAAATTTCGGCCATCACTTTAACATAACCCTAAAAATTATATTTCTTCATTCTAATCATTCACATAGCATCAAATATGTTCAAATTTTATTTCCCCCCATCTTAATTTCAATATTTAAGCAATTTAGCAATTTTTTTTCTAATTACATAATTGAAATTAATTCACAAAAAAGGAAAATCAGGGAATTTTGTAATCACTTATATTTTTCTCTTGATTTAGGAAACCTAAGCTTTCTTTCCTTAGCTTTTATTCTTGGAAGCTTGAAGATCTTCTTTGTTTCCTACTATGGCCGAAAATTCCACCATGAGAAACCTTTTTTTTTTTACTTCATTTGGTCAAAATAACTACATAAATGAGCTCTAGACATCCTAATATACCTTTAAATGCCTTAAAACCAAATTAAAACCAAGATTTTCACATACCTCAAAATACCCACCTTAATCTTTTTTCTTGAAAAATTCTTGCTTTAATCCTTCAAATCAGAAGTTTGAGGCTGGATTACTCATCTAGAGAGATGGAATTAGGGTTAAGATGCTTGAATTCCAAGAGAAATTAAGTAAGATTCGAAGAAATTTGAGAGATAGGGAGAGGGTGAGTGTCTCGACGAAGAAGGAGCTGGAATCTGCTGGAAATTTGCAGACTCCTCTCCCTTTTATACTATTTTTAATTATTTATGCAAAGTCGAGTCTCCTTCTCTACCAGGGAAATTGACTCGCTACCTTTTTTGTATTTTTGACATTTGGAGGCCTATTTAATCTCAATTTCACTTCAAATTTCAACCTCGGGCTCACCAAGACCATTACTTTCCAATGGTCTAATAAAATATTTTTGACTTTGGGGCCCGAAAAAATACTATTTACTGTCGGAAAGAACTGTTCACGACTGATCCGGTGTTGAGGCTATTACAATCACTTTAAGCTTTGTTCCTACTGAATAACAACTTGCAAACATCTTCACTAAAATGTTGAAAGAAGAACAATTTTGCAAAATCAGAAGAGAATTAGGTATGGGCATTTTAGAAAAATCATCCTAAAAGTTAATATTATTCTCTTTAGATTTAATTTGTTGTTTCTTATATGAAAATAGTTATTTGCGTGTTCTATGTTTGCCGGGTTCTTAGTTACATAAATGTCTATATTATGTTCTAAGTGATGTGTCGGTTTTTAAGTTTAGATTAGTTTAGTAGTTAAAAGAGTTTTTTCTTATTTTATTCCTAAATTTCAGCACTTGTTTTTTTTTGGTTTTAAAAGAGTTTATTTTTGTCTTTTTATAACTTCCATTTTTCTAAAGTAAATGGGTTTTCTTATTTGATTTCAAAAGACACATTTTCACCAAATCATTTAATGTAAATTGATCTTTTTGGCTTTTTTATATAAATTGCATAAAAAAGTTTTTTCTTTCAAAAATCACTCTATCTTTTGAATCTCTCTCTCTCTCTCAAAAATCTCAAAATCACAACAATGGTGAGAACCAAAATCCCTACTCAGAAGAAACCTTTCGCCAAACTGAAAATCAAAGAAATCTCTTCCTCAAAAAAACCAAAAGAATTGTTGGTGCTGAAAGTAAAAAAAATTTGGAATTTTCTCATACCTAAGTTTGTAGATTAGGAGAAACTTAAGGCAACACAGACTCAAGTAGCTGTTTGGTTAGAGAGACTCAACTGGAAAGGTATTTTAACTTTTGAGTTAGCTATTTATCCTATTATTGTTAAGGAATTTTTTAGGTTTAGGAAAATTCTTGATAATGAGTCTTTTGCTATGAAAATTGGGGATAGCTACAAAATCCTCACACTTAGAACTTTAGCTATTGTCTTTAATATGAAAAACGAGGGCTTTAAAATGACTAAGGGCACTAAAATCTACAAACTTGGTGGATTGAATAAAATTGAATTTTTAAGTGAAACGATAGATATGGAGGAGTATAAAAAATAGGATAAATCGCCACCCTCAACCAATATAACACTTGAGTTTCGAATTTTGCATAAATTTATAGGGAAAATCTTGGTTCTTAGGGCTGGTAGTGCATATAATGTGACTGACAAAAACTTAATCATTATGTGGCATGTGTTTAGAGGTTATCAAAGTAATCTTCCTTATCTTATATTCCATCAAATGGTAAATGCTAAAAAGAACCAAAGATTGCCTTTTACCATGATACTCTTTACCATTTTTAAATACTAGAATCTATCACTTGAGAATGCTAATTGTAAAAGATTCAATGAGAAGTTAAAGATTGGAAAAAATCTCTATAAAATGTCTAAACTGAGGCTTCAAATATCAGGGAAAAGACCATCATTTGCTGGGATAGATAGGCAAATTATTAATAAGAAAGTAAAGTTAAATTCTACAACCAAAGAACTCATTCGAAGCCTAAGGAAAGGCATTGCTGATCCCACAGTTATGAGAGAACAATTGAAACTTATTGATGAGGAATCTAGTAAAGATGCATATGAAAAACAATCCAACAGTGAATTTAGCACCGAGAGTTCAAAGAAAGTAGAGGAGAAAACCAAATAAGAAAAAGGATAAACTACAGAGAGAGATGTGAACTTAGATGCCGGTGTGAAAGTTGAATAAAAAAAGGATAAAAAGGAGGTAAGAATAGGGATAGAGGCTTAAGAAACACCTAGTTAAAAAATTGACTGCAAACCCTGTAACACCCTACTAACATTTATGCTTTCTGTACATAATATATATGTCATGGTGACGATGTATGCTATTATAGTAATGGGTTATGCAATTTGGAGATTAGCATCTTAGATTTCATTCCTTAGGTTCCAGTTTATTGTTATGGTCTTTAGGTTACTATTTACTTGGTCAAAATTTCAACAGCATAACGGCTTAAAGACCGTGCTACGCAAACCTACAAATTGAAGATTTAACACTCTCAATAGTCAACCTCTTTCTCCAATACTCCATTTACATACATAACACTTCTATATTTGACCATCATCCAACATCACATCACAATCATACATTCTCAAATGTTCACCTGTTTACTATAATATAGTGTTTCTCATATAATGTAATACATATATTACATGCCATGGTTCCAAAAGAAATCCTACTACAAAAGATATCAAATTCCATAAAAAACTATACATGTACACGCCAACTTGTCGTATCTTCTTCGAGGCCAAAATATACCTGTCCCTGCATGTAATCAACAAAAACCATGCGTTAAGAAATAATATTGCCTAATGGTGGATACAACTACATAAAATTTTATTTAATAATAGTACTTTTATTTAAGTTACCTTTTGATGCCAAATTACTGTTTTACCCCTAATTTATCGCTTAATTATCACTTTACCCCTTTGAACATATTAATCTCATTTTTTCACATTATTTCCTATTTATTTACATTTATGATTTTCTTTATGTAAAATTTTCCATCTAGTCCCTATTTTCTTACATAATTATATTTTGTCCATAGTAGTAACTAGTGAAAATCCTCGAATAGGATATGTGAGAGGAGGATTGTATGACTGTGTGAGTATACTGTATGACTATATGAGTGAGGCGACCACTTAAATGTAGTCATTTCTCAATAATAAATTATTGTATGATTCTATTGTGGTATATAGGTCTCTATGGCTAGCCATTATATCCTAAGGCCCTAGATCACTCACTATATACTAAGGACAACTAAATGTTGTACATTATGTTGTATTTCCATTATGTTTATCATAATATATCTATTATGTATCATCTTATGCACCTTCACTATTCATGCATTTATTCTCATTTTATACAAAATCATAATGTACACAAAAAATAACATATAAAAATGATAAAAATGTTATTATCTTTAGGTAAGCAATTTGGCCTCATTGTGACATCAAGCCTACCATATGTTCTTTTATTCCATTTTATGCCAAACATATTTCTATCATTAAGTTATGTATACTTATACTAATTTGTACTTATTTTCCCTTAATGTCTTTTTATTATTTATAAATATACCATTATGTTACTATACTAACTATTATATTCACATAGTATTTTTAGCATAAATCTAGCATAATGTATTTATTCATCACTACAATACTCAAATTGTGACTAATATATGAATTATCATCAAAATAATGCATTATGTAACTTAGGGTACAATTCGGCCATAAGTAGTTCACCTAACTTATGCTTGATTTCTTTATAATTTCATACTTATTGTATGTTAATTCATCATTTTACAAGGTTTTCTTAAATTATTTCTCAATATTCCTAATTTTCTTTAGTTACATAATGTAACTCTTATGAAAAGTTCAAAGATTCAATGAAATTAAGTGCAGGGAATGTATCCACTAACCTTTATAAAGCTTGAAATCACCTAATATCGCTTTCCTTGTGCTTCCTTTTCTTTGTCATTTTCTTCTTCTTATGTACCACCTTGAGGCCGAATTTTAAGGAGGAAAAATCATGAGTTTATGTTCTGAATTTCAACACCTAAATGCTTACTAAATGATCATACTAGAGATGTTGTACAAGCCTATATAAAAAATTTCAAGTAAAACTAACTAAAATATCATGTCTTACCAAATTAAACTTACTTTTTCTCACTAGGATTATTTATTTTTCAAGTTTCTTTTTGCTCCAATCAAGTTTCTAAGATGAAAATGATGCTTAGTATTATATTTGAGTGAAATTAGGGCTTGGGATTTGGTAAAAGGAGAGAGAATTGAAGAAAAAAATGGTGGAAGCCTAATAAAGGGGCTGGTTGAATTTTTGAGGAGAAAGGGAGGAAAATGGCTAATATTTGGGCAAAGTTACAGATGATTCTGGACTCCTCTAGACTACTTACAAGCCCACCAAATTAATGGCACAAATTCCTCCATTTACTATTTCATCCAATGGCTTAATTTTAGGCCACTTGTCAAACTTTCATGGATTTCTACACCCTTTTTAATATGCTGATACATGTAAGATATTAAGGCTCATTTTCTATTGACCATAATTAAATATGACATTTAAGCCCTCTAACTAATTTAACCTCGATTTTTCACCCCTTTTTTTGAAATTAATGTTATGCTTGTAAAAATACTATGAAATTTTTCCCCACATGCACTTACATATACAAAAACACATATTTAAAATTTCAAGTCATTCTGACATCATTTCAGTATACGTTCACATAGTTAAAATCAGCCGATCAAAAATCCAAAATTTCAAAACTGCTGAAAAAATTGTTTTTCACTTTCAATAGTTAATTTAAGTCATTCTAATATGTCTATGTGATCGAAATAATTTTTAAAGTTCTTTAAAATATTTTAAGACTCGGTCAAACTTATGATCAACCGAGTATACAATACTAAGTAAAAACTTTTCTGTCTGATTTAAGGGCATATTTAAGTTCAATTTCTTCTCAAATTGTATCACCAAACTCTATTTAACACCTATTTTTATATTTAGGTATTAGATCAAACTGCTCGCCAGGTCACCCATCCTTGGATTTCCCTGGCCTGAGCATGTTTAACCTTTATACACTTTTAAATTTTGTTGTCTTATTCTACTATGATTACTCCAAAAACTATCCTAAGTTTATTTTTCATGCTCTAAAATGTATCATGCATGTTAGATGCAAATTTTGGGGTGTTACAAACCCGAATCTCTACCTTTCTAAAATTGTGGAGCATATTGGGGGATTTGCATTCAACGCTAGGCAATCTTACAAAATGGACTAAAAAAATGTTTGCAAAGGCTGAGTATGGACTTTTCAATGTATCTTCAAATAAATCCATCCCTGAGCTTTCACTCTTACCAACTTCAACTCCTAAACCCACTCACATTGCTGTTCGTTAGTCTATAGATTTAATTGCCAACTACAAGTTCAAACATACCCTTAAGCTAGGAGAAGTTGGAAGCAGCTCACATCCTAAAGATATTGAGTGAATTTATCATTAATTTCAACCTAATTTTCTAAATCTCAAAAATGCTTTTATAGGTTTAAACTTCTAGGCTGATTGTTGAATATAATCTTCTTTTGTTTAATAGACTATATGTGTTTGTTATGTTTGGATAATTTGTTTGGTTATGTGTTGAAATTTAATTTGATCATTTTGATGTACTTATGCCTTGATATGCAGATTGCTTATTCTCACTTTTTGTTGATGACAAAAAGGGGGAGAAAAGGTGGATGTTAAATATGTATGAGTGTTTGTGTTTGCATGGTGATTTTTATTGCAGGTTTATATAATTCCCTGTGAGCACATATTCAGGGGGAGTTATGTTGTTTGTTTTGTCATCATAAAAAAGGAGAAGAATGTTGGCGCAAGACCCATAATATATTTTGATGATAAGCAAAACAACCTAACATGTTTGGGCTTCTTAAAGTTAAGTGTGCAGGTCCATGGAAAAATATGTTGCTTCATGATCTATCAGAAACAGATCATGATAGGATCATGCTCTATTTGTATCAAAATAAAATTAGATTTGATTATCGAAATTCAACCTGAAGATCTTTGTTTTTAGGAAATTTTGATACAATCATTTTTGAGAATTCACACACACTCACATTCATTATTTGCATAAAATTATTTTTTTTATTTCACCTCATTCAAAATTGATTCTTTCCTAAATCAAAATCAATTTGTTCAAAATAATTTTTTATAAGGAAAGAAAATTATTTTCAACTATCAACAATTGATCTTTAAGGAAACATATTTTTTGGAAAAATTATTCCTAACCGTTACCTTCATTTAAGGTAAGCTTAAAATCAGTCTTTTAAACATGGAAACGATTTTCAAATATTTGTTTACACCTAACAGCTATAATATTTTCCTTATATAGCTGTTTTTCAAAGTGTAAAATATGAGTAAAATACTTTAGTTTTTGAACATTATTTTGCTGTAAGTTTTCCTTCATCATAGGCATCATTTACATATCCTCAAGATAATTATAGTTTATACTTGTAATCATTTAATAGTGAGGTTTATCAATCATATGAGATAATTTGAGTTAGGTTACTAGGGCCTAGGAGAAAAAGCTAGCAAGTGTTTAGGTTATTTTATTAGGAAAAATAACTAAGTGTTTGGATCTTTTTACTTGAAAAAAAGGATTAAGGATTTTAGAGTTTTTCACGTGGGAGAAAAACTTGGATAGCTATCAATGTAATAGCCTTTTGACTTTTGCTCGCAAATAGAGTCACTTTAGAAAAGAGAAACTCTTAAGACGAGTTGTCTTAAGGAGATGATATAGGCTATGGTCGAACCTCTATAAATTGCTATGTCAATTTTTCTATCCCTATCTCTCCTCATTATATTCGTGCTTCATTGTTTATCTACATGTTTTCTTATTCTTCTTATTACAGAACAAAGTCTTGGTTTGTTATTTATCATGAGAATAATTTCAAGAGATAATGTAGTTTGTGATTCTCATCTTATATGATCAACTAATTCAGTTCATAATTTCATTGTTGGTAAGATTAACTTAAAATATGTTGAGCAATTTAAATAGTAAATCTTATCTTTTCCTCAACATATGCATTTGAAATAAATTGTTGTTGCACCTACACTTAAAAATTTCAAATACTCTATTCACACCCCCTAGATTATATTTGGGACTCACAACTGTAGTTAATAGTTCATAATTTTAAACCATAATTAAAACTTCAAAAGCCGATTATATTACTGTTTTGGTTAATTATACATTAAGGCTTAGATTATAGGGTATCTTACAATGTTAGATCCCATTTTCAAAATTTTACAGTATTAGTCTCTAACTTCGAGTCTCCTTCCAATTGAGAGACTCCGTCACTATTCCGTCGCAATTGAAAGAGGAGTCAAAGTTGAAAGTTGACATTGTAAGATTTTGAAGATGCGATCCAACATTATAAGATATCCTATAGTTGAGACCCTTTTTTGTAATTAACCCTTTATGGTTTTATATTTTAAGAACTAAAATCAAAATCAAACTGCCAGTTTTAGTCTCAAATCGTAAAATATATATCTTTTATATATTTATTTATATTATTAAAATAGAAACTTATTTATATTGTGTTAAGATCACTTATTGTTTTAATTTTTCTAACCCTCTCTATCATTTCAAAATATATATTGAGTTTGAATATTGGAGAGTAAATATCTGTATGAATTTTTTAAAAGATAAAATAAAATAAGCTTCATTTTAATATTAAAATTTTTTAATTGTGTAAATATTTTGGGATGATGTATCTGAATAATTAAAATAGCCACATTACTATCCATCTCCAGAATCACATTACTATCTATATATTATATTATTTTTAAAACATTAAAAGAAAAAGGAAAAAAGTTGTGCATCTCATGGCGCTGGTTCATTGCTGTGCTGTCATAACCTAATTATATAATATTGGAATCTCCATTAGTTTTCAAAATATTGGCAAATGGCAATTTCTTTCTGATGTGTGGAATTTATAATTAAAAACAGGTTTCTGAAAATTCTTTGAGCGTTTGGATATTGGAAAACACTTTTGCATTTGTTTAAAAAAAAAAAGATTTTTGTGGACGACATTTATCCATATAATGAATAAATGAATAATGATTAAATTTATTCCATAGATAAATACTATTCTTTTCATTTTATGTCAATTATTATTTCTTTCTCAATCACATTCATTAAAACAATCATTGACTTTTTTCAATTTATTAAAAATAAATTTAAAAAGACTATAATATTCTCTTCTATATTTGATGCAGACAGAAAAAATGTATAAAAAAAGAGAGAGAAAGGTTAATGAATAAATTAATGTAGTGTTAGAATCAATAAGAAGGTAAAATTAAAAATATATAAAATAAATGCTTCTTTTATTTTCTAAAATGATATTTTAAATGGATAATTTTTATTTTCAAAAAAGCGACAGTGACATAGATCAGATGGAGTAATAATTTTTTTTTATACAAATTCAAATTAATTTCTCAACTTTTTTGGTAATTAGACAATCAATCTTTAACTTTTGACAGTCAATATCATAAGGTTGTTGTCATTTACAGTTAAGCTACCTTATTAAAAATTTCATTTTGTGCTGTTTTTGTAATTTAGAAAATTTTTTATGTTTAAGTTTCTTAAATTGTGGATTAGAATTTTATTAGATATAATGTCAAATCAATTAAAAGTGTAGACAGCTATATTTTATAAGTAATTCAATAAAAAAAATTGCCATACGAGCAAACTACCGGGCTTAACGGGAAAGGACAGGACACCGCGCCGTTCCTCACCCTTTAATACAACTCTTTTTTATTTCTCTTTTGCCCCTCAATATTTTGTTATTTACTGTGTTGCCACTCGATTGGGCCCTTCTTTTTTTTTTTTTAATTTTATAATATCGAGCTTATATTACTAGTACAATAATGCTCTTTCTTTTGTTTTCATTTAAGTGAATTATTTATTTTCTTGTTTATCAAAAAAAAAAGAATTATTTATTTTTATTTTATTTTAAGGACAATTTTCGTTGTTTGATTGGTTGAATTGGATAACTTACAATTAGAAAATTTTTTGTATATTTTCTAATTTGTTTTGTTGAAAATTCTTTTTATGTTTTTTAATATTGAAGATTTATTAATTATTGCAATGGAAATGAATAAAAAACTAACTTTTAAGCACATGCAATTTAAAATGGATGAAAATGCAATTCACCAAATTTAACAAAAATGGCAATTAAATTTTTAATTTTTATTTTGATGCAAAATTCTTTCTAAAATTTATAAATTAAGGTAATATCACCTTAAAACTGACGAATTTGTTATCTTGACTATTTTTTATCAGTTAACTGCTGATATAGCATAAGTATGACACGTTAATTTCCCTAATTTACAAATTTTGGATGGTAAATTACTATTTTTGAAATACTTTAGAAATTTTTTATACCTTTAATCATTGTATTGGAAAAATAGTAAAAATAACATACTGAAAATTAAACAAAGCATAGATTATTTTTACACAATTAAATTAATTAATTGAGCTTGACAGATTCTAGAGATTATCTTTGTGACAACAACATTTTGTTATTTGATAATAGAATTTCTCTAAAAAATTTCGACTTAATTTTTTATAAAATTCTGGCATGCCTATTTTGACCATTTTTTTAACACATGATCAGGCTTTGTTCTGCAAGTGCCACCATATTGTGGATGAATATATATATGCACCATTAGACCGAGTAAACATATTTGATTCGATAATATGTATATGAGCATATTTTTCGTATATATGCATCATATCACACCTTTATTTTGCTCACCGAAATTCGCTGGGAGTAAGTACACAAAAATATAAAATCAAAATCAAATAGTTTCAAGAGATTAGATGTAACACCCTATACTTGCACTGCTAGAAAATCCGGATATCAAATGTCATATACGAACTTAATTGTTTTAAGAGGGTCAATTACAAAATTTCTTATTTAAATTCTTATTGCTTTCACAAGTACTATTTATTTTACAAAATTTTGACAGAATTTTTCCTATAATTGTTTAAAAACCTCCTGTAAGAAATTTTTGATACACTTCTATTTCAATTGATCCTATCATGCATCTCCAATTCAAACTCCATTCACACAATGCTTTGTCCATCATCATTTCTCTACTCAATCTCAGTTAACTTAAAAACATACCACACTTAATATTTTCACATATACTAAGTTTAAATTTACATATCCAACCTCAAAATAGATTTAATTTACAATAATCTTACACACACACAGATACACACACACACACATACACACACATACACATAGGATTTACTTCACCGCGTCATACGGTGTACATGCAAAAATGTTTAAGAGATAACAAAAGAAATTTAATTATGTATCCACCTCAAAATCCCTCACTTTTCCTTTTGTGATTCATATTTTGGTGTAAATCCACTTCCACCTGTCTTCAAATTGTTCCCAAAAACCAATGTGTTGAAAGAAATCCCACGTGCTAAGCTAATTGTTTAGTGGTATTCAAGCAGTTCTATTTTTCACATAATATAAGATACTTAACTAAAATATGCTTAAAGTTTCACAAATTTTCAAATGCAAATGTTTCCATTTATTTCCAGATATAAAAAGCATTAAATCTAATATATAAAATTTAAGCAATTGTACTTCTCATATTAAGTTATATTTTGCTAAATTAAAGTCTAATTAGTTTTATAACTCAACTTATAACCAAATGACTGCTTCCAATTAAAATTTTCTATTTATTTATTACGTGTTTACTATTTATTTTCTGTATTTGTCCCAAATTAATACAACAGAATTGCATTGAGCTGGATAAACGGAATTTTAAATAGGGGGGACCAAGTTCTTAAAACCATTTGGTCTGTTTAAATTTTTCTTATCATTATCAATAATATTATTACTATTATTTATATACATATATGCATATTTGGATATAACTCTCGAAGCCATTCAGTCTGCGACTATAGCTAAATGTCTTACATCAAATAGAGCTCTCGGAGTCATTCAATCTGGCTTTATATATAGCAATGCAGTACTGTTAAATTTCTCTAATTGGCATGTCAACTTTATCACATTACTCTCAATTCCTATCTAATTTTACTAAGAGTAAATGTAATAAATTTTTAAATTTTGCTAATCAGACACATAATATCATTTTAAATATTACTTATTCATTAAATTAAATAAGTTCATGCCTTAACTTTGCATTAAGTACACATTCACCGTTACCAATTCCAACACTTCATCAAACTATATAGCTTATTAAAACACCTTCACAAATCAATGGTTATACGATAAAACATTCATGTGTATATATGCGCATATATATATGTGTGTGTGTGTGTGTGTGTTCTCTTATCGAGTAAATAGAATATATTCCCTAATGTTCACATTTCTTTTATTAGTAGTCTTAATATAACTCATATAACATCTAAAAATTATTTATCTATCTAATTAACCATATCAGCATTTACTTCAATTTTTCTCTTTCAAACATAAAGTATGCACAACTAACAAATTTTCAAATTTCTTTAAAAAATGAGACAAGAATTGCCTTACATCATAATTATACCCCAATTAAATTTTTATAACATTTACACTAATAATTTCAAGATCATCCTTAATTTATGTCAATTGTGGAATATGCAAATTTTTAATTCAAAATCAAAATTAATCGCATAAATAACCTCAATTGGCATGAAATTTAATACTTTTAACATCAATTTCATAAAATCCTAACTCCTACGCAAAAATTCAAGGTTACATAATGCATAATCTTATAGAAAAATAAATTTTCTTGAATACATACCAATTTTTGATGTCAATTTCTCTAATTTCTATCTCCACAAACTTCAATTAATCAATTTCTCGCCACATCTTTCTCCTTCATACCCATCTCACTTTCTTTTTCTACATAAATCCACAAATTCAACATAAATTTTTAATTAAATATGTACATACACTTAAATTAAAGCAACTTTAGATAGCTATTTACTATAATTTTCAATAAACTCAAATAATAATCAAACCCCTAAATTTTTCCCCAAATCCCAAAATCCCTAGGTATAATTTTCTCCTTTTTTTTTCTCAAATTTCTTCCATAATATATCATTTAAGGGAAAAATGAAACTTACCTCAAGATTAATGGGAGAAAAATGGCAACAAGGGACAAAAATGATGGAGGACCGAAGCAAAGGAACAAGAGAACGGCGGGAGGAGAGAGATTGGCACTGTCATAGTGGAAAGGAGAAGAAGAAGGAATGCTAGAGCGGCTAGGCTGCTGCAGCGGGCAGAGGTACAATGGCAATGGCGCAACGAGATGAAGGAGGTAGGAGGGAGAAGAAGAAAAGGAAAAAGAACAAAGAAAAGGGCGGCGAAAAAGGAGGGTCGTGCCTCCTAGAAAAAAAAAAGGGAAGCCAAGAGTTTAGTTCCACTCTCCCAAAACGATGTAGTTTTGGGTGAGGATAGAAAATTCAATTTAGCCCCTTAAATTCCATTTGTCCCTCAAACTATTTAATTCTAACATTTAAACCCCCAAAGTCAGGTATAAATTAAAATATCAATTTCCCTTTTCTCCTTTTTTTTTAATTATTAATACTCATTTATTTTATGTTTATTTTATTTTATTGGGTTGTCTCTAGAATCAGATTGACTAATGGTATTATTTGGGTAATTATAATTCAGGGCATTACATTTTTTCCCTCTAAAAATAAAATTTCATCTTAAAAATTTACCCATGTGAAACAATTCTAAATATGTTTTTCTCATGGTTTCCTTTGGTTCCCTTGTGGCCTCTTCAACTTTGTGATTTCTCCACAATATTTTTTCTAGCAACACTGACTTGTTACTTAACTGCTTTGTGACGCCCCGAAATGCAAGTGATTTAAAAATAGTTTAGTATATGCATATCACTTCTAGTATCGGTTTGCAAGGATTGATTTATTAGGAGATGATGCGAGAAAATATAAATATTGGGCTTTTGAATTTATAAATATAAACTAATGCACACATGTATGTAACAAAAATAAAGAATTATATATATAATAATAATTAATTATAATAAGAATAATAATAATGAGATTAAAATTTATTTAGTGATACATAATAATTATAATAGTATTAATAATAACAATATTATTATAGGAAGACTACATATTTTTAAAGCTTTCTATAAACTCTTAGAAAATTAGTATAGGCTTGCAAAAAAAAAAAAAAGAGGAGGGGGGGGGGGGAAGACACACAGAAAGAGGGAAATCGGAACTAAGGCGGCGAGGGAAGGGACGACCAGTTATTGTGCCACCAATTGTCTCTCTCATGCTCGAAACTTCTTCCTCTCTCTCCAGCGATAGGCGGCGGCAGATGTCAACACCACCACCACCAGATGACTCCTCACAATGAGATGAATCTCCCAATGTGCTCCATCTCCCCTCACTCACTGGCTATTGTTAGATCGGGCAAGGGGAAACGCCGGTTGATTTTGGGGCATTTCGGCTAAATCCAACGGAGGTGGAGCACGTGATCACAGAAAATGGGTCCTGGAGTTTTGGCCTCCATCGCGGCAGCTTCAAGACATCACTGGCGAAGCTCCGATCATCGGTTCGACACACACAGTGGCGAACATAATGGGCGAAAAATGCAAAAAATTGACATTAAAGGTATGTGGCCACCAAATTCACTTCTAAAAGCTCTATTAAAAATTAATTATGAATTGTTAAGTAAGGATTGTTTTATTTTTGTGTAAACAAAATTTGGTATCTGTTGTTGTGTGGAATATTTGGTATAAAGTGTTATTAGTTAAGTTTGTTAGTTAAAGAATTAGTTATGAATATCAATCTTTTGTTGATGATTATAGCTTTGAACAAAAAGGATTGTCACTGTTATAACTGGTTGCCCCCTTCTTTACGGAATTGAGCTTAGGTTTTATAAAATAAATCTTATTACAAAGAATATTGACAAGTTACTATTTTGAAAAGGGTTTTAGTTATTTATGAATAAGAAATTATGGAATTATTTTAAGATACTAAATGAGATAATTTATGTTAAATTGGTGATACTGTTGTTAGAGCTAATTGAGGGTATAAAAAGGCATGACAATATAGGTATTTAAAATGCGCTAGAGGACTTTTGCAAATTTTAAACAAATAGAATTGAAATTTAAGTATGTTAAGTTTGTTACAATAAGTTTTGTAGCTATAATGTCAGATAAGTTGTTACTTATTTAAATTGATTAATAGATTAATCACACATAAAAAGGTGATGAAATTGATTGAAGGTATTGTCTAAGGGAAATAGTTAAGTAAATTGTACTAATATAAGATTTATATTGCCCATCTAATTAAGCGATCAAAACTGTGTAAACGAACTGGTGTTGCATTCTATTGCTTTTAGCATTACCAGCTATGATTGTAGAAACTTAGGTATTTGTTAAATTTTGCTTCAAGAACTAGGAACATACATAATTTTGGTCTTGGACAAAATTGTGATTTGACTAAAACATATTGGGATTTTTCTTTATATTAATACGTATAATTAAATTCAGGAATCTAACTAAATTACAATTTGAGGTAAATGGATGTTACACTTATGACTTAGGTAGTAAATTAGTTACCACTTAGTATATAAATATAAGTAACTACGGGAGTACGTAATTTGAATTGTTGCTTGGTAATAAATATTTAAACTTTTAATTAGTAAATTTCTTTGTCGTGAAGTTGGCTTGTGTCAGTGGATTGACAGGACGTGCTGTTCCATTAGTCCGATCGGACATCGCCTTCCTGTCTTGTCTTTCCAACTCATGCTTTTGCCTTTTTGTTAATGGGTTTGGGCCATGCCAAGTGTTGTTAGGCCGACTTGATTGGGCCTTTGGAGATGTTTTTTCCATAGTTATCACTTGTCCCCCCTTCGAACGGTCCGATCGGGCGATTCAAGCTTTTTGGAGGAATTTTTGAATTTCGGAAGGCATCCATCTGAAGAGACGCATCCGTTCAGCTCAGACAACTATTTTGCATTTAATGCCTGTGCGCATGCCGAGGGCGACCCCTCATTTTCTGTAACCGCCATAATGGATTCGAGACATGTGGCGATCATCTAATGGATAGTTGGTTGGAGAATTCTAGAAGCATTTCACCTATAAATAGGCATGTTTGAGGTGATTTTTTCTCATTTTTCAGCTATTCTTAGCAAAATTCTGCCAAATTTTCTTTGCGAATTTTGCCATTTCGGCGACTTCTGAGTTTTTGTAAGATTACCCAAGTAAGTAAATAATCATCGTCTTTGATTTTTCTCCTCTTTCATAATATCATTTTTTACTTCTCCTCCTCTATCAAAGATGGCTTCAAGCAGCAGCCAGTCTATAGATAGGAGTTTTCTCGAAGTTTATAAAGATCGTGAGCCCGTGGCTCGCCCTTCGAAACTCACGGAGGAGGAAGTGGCTGAGATCCCTTCGCGATATAACATTTTCGGAGAGATTTTTGTGATGGCTTGCCCAAATTCCATGGCGATGAACGAGGGACCTTTTGGGCATTAGCATAATGAGTGGTTCATTTGCCATCTGTGGAGCTTGGACACTAGGTTGAGGTGTCCTTTCAGAGTCTTTGAACTAGCAATTCTGGAAGGCTATAGGATTGCTCCTAACCAGCTGCATCCGAACGGGTGGAGAACAGTGATCTATTTCAAGATCCTCTGCCAGATGTTGGGAGTGATGCCAACTCTGGATTTGTTCACTCATTTTTTCTATATCTCGGGCCGGAGTGATGGCATAGAATATTTTTTTACCAGTCAACCACAAAGGTATTTGTTTAATATACCATCATACCTGAAAGGTTTTAAAGAAAAATTCTTTTTAACAGGGATGACCGATGGATTTGGAGCATCATTAACCAAGTCGGATGTAGCTGTTGCTTTGAAAGATCAAGCTACCGATCGGTTTATGTATGAGGTCGATATTGAAAAGCTGTTGAGTGTCATGGCAAGGAAAGGGGAACCCTACGACTCCAATTATCTTTTGGGGACTCCGGTCGGGCCCTCAAACTCAAATGCTACCATTGGTGCAGAACGTGAGCATCATAATTGATGGAGGGGGAGAAGTGCTTATATAGATTATCATGCATTGCATGTTCACAAAATATATATATCAGCTAGAGAGAATACTTATATTTTATTTTTGGGATGCAGGTGCGGATGTGATGGCTAAGGGAGACGATATCGCCAAACAATTAGCCGATCGAACTAAGGCGAGAATTGAGGCAGAACGTACTGCTAAGGAGGAGAGGAGATCTAAAAAGAGAAGACTCGCATCTTTCTCAGAAGCTCAAGCTTTCGATCCCTCTACAACTGCTCCCGCTTCTTCCTCTGGTGCTATGGCGGCTCTTGTTGCTCGTCCTTCTTAGGCCCTTTCAGGGTTCGATACTGATCTACCTTTAGCGGAGGGTCAACATCTTTTTAGGGATTTGCTTTTGAGGGATGAAACTAATTTCGAGGAAGAGCGACCAACTTATCATCAGAGGAGATCAATTCAAGAAAATGCGCTCCCAGTGGATGAAGCTACCCAAAGGAGGACTGAAGAGGCAGCCAAGAAGAAAGCTGTCGACCTGATAGCTGCAATGGATGCGAGGATCGCCGCAAGAGGTAAGGAACCCATTTGGGACGAGCCCGTTCGGAATGTCACCACAAGAATTTCTAAGAGGCGAGCCACATCGCTAGGAGAGATTTTAAAAAATTAATTTGGCGATAGTTGGTCTATTGATAGTAAGGCATTATCAAGTTATTTGTGCCGGAGTATACTTCAAGAGAGTGATTTCAAGGCAATAGGGGATCCCAGCATACTAGCCTAAGAGTGCAACCTTTTTTAGCAGCAGACTCTAGAGGTATTTTTCAAAATTTTCATTCTGAAAGATTTCTTTCTATTGATTTTGCCTCGCTCTTTCGTCTATCCGTTATCTCCTCGGCTAATTGATCCTTTTTCTTCCTCTTTTGTTTTTTAGTTAATAAAGAGGGGTTTGCGTTTACATGGCATGGCTGCTCTTTGCCGAGGGAGACAGGATGACACTTATCGGATCAGGAGAGAAGCGAAAGCTAAGTACGATATCGCTAGGAAAGAGTCCCTTTATGCCTAGTCAGAAGTTGAAAAATTGAAGAAAGAGGCTGCTCATCTTTCTCAAGACTTGAAAGCTCGACAGAGAGAGGTTGACCACCTTAAAGGAGACGTAGCCCGTCTGGCTGCCAAAAATGCCCTAGGACAGAAATTTAAAGAAGAAGCAGCCAGATTGAGAAGGGAGTACACACATTTATCTGCGAGTATTCAAAGGCTAACGATGAGCGTGACCTTCTGTAGGGTGAACAGGATTCACTGCGAATTGCCTTGATAGAGAGAGAGATGGTGTGGGGTAAAAAGCTTGAGAGTGAGCTTGACACCCAAAGAAAAGAGCTTATGGACCAGCTAGGAAAGGCCTAAGGGTGGTTATTGACTCGGCTGATTTATGCAGCCGAGCAGTACTTTCCTAAGGTTGATCTTAGCTAGATGGAAGACCCAGTGACTTTGCTCGATCCTCCTTCCAACGATAACGAAGAAGAAGCTCTCTAAGATCCCACGTCATATCTCTCGACCCCGGGAGTACCGATCGAGCCAGAAGTAGTTGTTGCAGTATCAATAGATCCTATTCCTGGGGTAGCCACAGAGTCTTCTCAGCCTTTAGCAGATTTGGAGGTGCCCCCTGCAACTGTAGAAATTGTAGAAATAGAGACTTAGGTTTTCTTTATAGTATTTCCTTCTGTGTAATCATTTTCTCCTTCAAATATAAAATTTGATTTGCCTTTCAATTATGTCTTTGTACTGTAATTTTTATTTTAGGCAAAATTTTGTCATTAAATTAGCTAAGGAGAATAAACATTATCAATCATGAAGAGTGTATGAAATCAGGCATGGAGAATGCGTAAAATTGACTAAAGGGAGTACTTCTTGAATTTTAACTTGCTTTTTAAGCATTGCAGTGCACAACTCTTTTAGGATATTTTGATCCGATCAAATTTAAAATTTTGGTTCAAATGTGAGTTGTGACTTAAGTATTATCCAATCGGATATGAAGATCGGCTATTCGTTGGAGAATCATGTATGGAGAGGTCAATGACCTTTCGATCTACGGTGGGGGACAAGACTCCATTCTCACTCCCAGTTGAGCATTTTCATAGCTTAGTGGTAGAGCACCAACTATTGTCCTCTTTATGTAACGGCCTCAACACCGGGTTAGCCGTGAACAGTATTTTTCGACGGTGAATAGTATTTTTTGGGCCGAAAAGTGCACCCGGAAGTGAAAAATATTTTATTGGACCATCGAAAAATATTGGTCATGGTGAGTCCGGAGTTGAAATTTGAAGTGAAACCGAGGTCAAATGGATCTCGAAAAGTGAAAAATATGAAAAAGGTAGCGAGTCAATTTTTATTATCAGGGAATTGACTCAATATTATATAAATATTTAAAAATAGTAAACGAACTTCAAAAATTACAAAAAATTACAGTTAAGCCTAAAATAATATATAGATTATTTTGGCTGTAAAAAGTAAATTTTTCTATAACACCGGTATTCTTGGATTGGACTGATAAATTTAAATCGGACCAATAAAGGACTCCGATTGAGTTGAAAATTTATGTCCTACCTATTTTTGATGTGATAAAAATTATGGAATTGATTTTAATGTGAATATAAGCTTTAAAAGTAATAGCAAAAGTTTTAGGGACCAAAATAGTAAAATTATGGATAAATAAATATATAAATATAAATATATGAAAAGAAAAAAAAAAAGGAAAAAAGAAAATGAATGTCGGCAAATTTGTGTGGCCTAGTGGCCACAATCAAACAAAGGCCAAATAAAGAAGTAAACAAAGAAAAAACCGTGGACCAAATGTAAAGAAAAAAAAAAGGTTGCAGCGGCGAACCAAGAAAGAAAAAAGGAAAAAGAAAGAAAAGAGAAAGGGAAAGAAGGGAAGAAGGGACACCTCCGGCCACCCCTCACGCCGGCCACCATCGCGACGGCAACGAGCAGCGTGCCCTCTTCCTCTCACCGGCGTCCGGCCTCCGTTGTGATGGTCCGATCGTCGAGTTTTTCTAGTTTTAGTTTAAATGGGTTTTTTGTTCGTTCCGGCGAATCAAGGCATCGGATGAGGACACCGCCACCATCGATCAACTCCCGACGACGAGGTGAGTCTTCCGGTGTATTCCATCGCTCCTCAAACGCCGGCGATCGGTAGATCGGAAATGGGTTTGGCAATTTATTTAAGTGAAGATTCCGGCCAACCAAGGAATAATTTGGACGCGTGACCACCAAAAAAATGAAAGAGGAGATTCCGATCTACAAGGTGGCAGTGTTGGATTGTCACCGGCGAGATTCCGGCGAGCCTCCGGCGACGCTCCGACGAGCCTCCGACAAGCAAATTATTAAGCAAATTGAAACGAATTCGACCGTTATGGTATGTGACTACGAAATCTTTTAATTTTCCTTAATTTATTGAATTTTTCCTTTAAATTTATTAAGAAAAAATATTGAATTATTGATTAATATTGAAATTAATGTTATTATTGTTCAATTAAATTTTAATTAAGCCTAATATAGTGTATAAATTGGGTTAAGGAAATTTATTAAGAAATTTTCTTTGTGAATCAAAAATTTCCTTGTTAAAGAAATGAATTATTGTATTGTAAATTAATGAAATTAAATGCTAATTGATAGAAGATTAAATAATATATATCCATAAATTGTTATGGAATTTATAGAAATTTATATGATTATTTTGGAATATGTATTGAATAATGTAATTTATAAAGTAGAGATTTTTTGTTGATTATGTTTTATAATGATAATAAGCATAACATAAATTGCCATGAATTTTTAATGAAATTTATGAAAATTTAGAGAATTGTTAAGTGTATGGTATATGATGAATTATGTTAAAATAATTCATGAAATAAGAAAATATGACAATAATTGAAAAGCAATGTTCACATAAATTTTTACGAAATTTATGTGATATATGGATTAAGTTAGAAAATAAATATGGAATATGCTTAATTGAAATATTGAATTATTGAGAAATAATCCAATAAATAATTAAAAGCTGATAATTTAATATACATTTCGTAGAAGGAAAAAAAAGAGATTAAATGATAAATTTATAGAAAATAAAAAATATAGTGAATCAATTAACCATAATAAATGATTTGTGAATAGTAATCGTATGAGTAAATAGTAACCGTACCTAAAGGATTACAAAATAATTCATAATTCGAATAAAATGGTAAATTATTAAAGAGTGAATTATCAAGCAATAATTCAATAAGTGTCAAGAAAGTAAAGAGTGAATTATCCTGACATAATTCACAAAATATGAGAAAAAAATATATCGAGAAAATAATTAATTGAAAATTGAAAGAATAATCATTGTTTATAGTGAATTATTTTATCGGAAAGAAAAAGGAAAGGAAACGAAAAAGTTATTGTACAGTCGATAGCACTAAAAAGAGTGCGATTGACAAAATGCACTGTTTTAAGTAAAATAAAAGAAATTAAAATTTTTGATGTTTGAAAATTATTCAGAAAGGCCTTGACTGTTTTTGCCCTTAGCAATAGTCAGGTAGTGATATTCTTATTCAGGATATAATTGGCTAGCCATAGGGACACCTCTGTACCGCGTGTAAGTCATGGCGACTTGCTTAGCTATGGGTAGGATCTTTGATCTCCATAGCTTCAGTGTAAAGTGAAAGTGAAAGTGCATCTGTTTTCTGCTCTGTGAGACTTGATCTTCCGAGATCATTTCTCTATCTGTTTAGTGGGATCTTTGGGTCCATGTTCCGTATATCCTTTTTGAGAGTCCTGTCATATTGCATTAGGGGCATATTGAAAAGAATAAATGGAAAGTGTGAAAGTAATTGAATGTAAATGTTATAAATGACAAAGAGCTTGATTGAAAGAAAATGAAATCTTTGGGATAAAACCGAAATTATTCCCAAAGGTTGTAATTAATAAGCAATAATGATAAGAAAATGGTTATAAAAATAAAATGTTTATGAAAAGACCCATGAGATTGAATTTGTAATTTGTGTACCAATTATTATTTGAAGAAAATAAAGAGTTCGAAAAATAGTGCTAATTATGTATTTAAAGTCAAACATGACAATACTGTATTTAAGTATAAACATATGACTAAATAATAAATACTGGAAGTAAAGAGGAAGTGAAAAGTAAAATGATCAAAAGACAAACGATTGTTTAGTTAAAATGAAAAGTTTCCTTTAAAAAGAAAAGAAAAGAAAATAAAGATTTGTATGCAGAGTGATCCAAAATACTTACATCACTTTGCAATAAAGATTATAAGCCTAAAGATTAAAGTTAATTAAAAGAATAGATAATGGAAATCGTATGTGAATTATCTAATGGAACTAGGAGCAGGAACTTGCCATTAAAGACATGAGTATTCATGTAATTCGTTAAATGAAATGACAACTACGTCAAGTATTGTAAAAGTATAAGACAAAAGATAAGTAAAAGTAGAAGTAAGAAACGTAAAAGGAAAAGTCAATTTGTAATCGAATCACAAAGAAAGTAGTGTAACATAAATTGAAAAGTATACGAACAAAGTAAAATGGTTACAAAAAAATGTTGGTAAACAATGAAAATAGTGTGAAAGAAAGTAAAAGTAAATTTTTGATAAATAAGAATAGAAGTTTGTACAATTTATGTAATTATGTTTAAATTGGAAAGTTCTAGGATTAGTAGTCACCACTGAGCATTTCTAGTGCTCAGCACGTAGTGTTTACTGCGTGCAGGTTTTGAAGTATTGAAGGAGCTTGATACACGGAGAAGCAGAACGCGAAGATGAAGAAAATTAGTTGTACTTTTATGTTTAGTATTTATGGCATCTATATACTTAGACAGTGAGAGTATAGAATTGAAATGTATTAAAGGTACTTTTTGTTAAATAATAAATATTGTTGTTGTTCTGATAATGTCAGTGAAAGAATTGTAAATGACTATCATTGATATATGATTTGTTGTGCCTCTGAGAGGCTGTGTGGATTGTTTGAATTTTTCAAGAGGCTAGTAAGTTCTAGCCATTGTGCTGCCGAAATTTCGTAAATTGAATAAAATATTAAATTGTATCAAAGTTGTTTGGCCATGATGGAAAGTTTGAAAAAAAAAATTTTACCGTTTACCGCTAAGTTTTGCTTCGAAAAATACTGTAATGACTATACTAGATAATCCTAATTACTGTTATTAATTACATTCGTTAATTCTATCAATGCTATGACTTATCTGTTAATGATGCATATATAAACATACATACATACATTCTATGCACATCATGCATGATCATGTACTTATATTTTCACTTGCTGTAGAGTATTCTTAACATAACTTTATAATTACATGCCTTTATACATATACAAATGCCTTAGATGTAACCAAAAGAGATACAAAAAAAATCAATCTCAAACATTTATGCTACTTCTAATCTTGTGTTGACTTGTGAGATTGTTGGCTTTGTCCCTGAACACACGATCTACCTTGCAAACCTACACGGATAAACACCCGTGCTAAGCTATAAAGCTTAGTGGGGAACAACTAATAACATGCAGATAGCTACTTACAGTAGCTATTTCCAATCATTCAATAATGATAGAAATACAAGCCTTACAAGATTAATCAAGATATAACAGTATCATATAATCAGAACAATAACATACTTTATAATGTATTTGCACAAATGGCCTGCTTACAATTCCCTGTGGGTGTGGATAACGGGTGCAATGGATACCCGAAGGTATCAAAACAGAAGGATACCCGTAGGTATCTAAACAGAAGGATACACGTAGGTATCCGAACAGAAGTCTCATGTAGAGACAAACAGAAGACTCATAAGAGTCAAACAGAAGCAGCTGCGATAACCCTATAGGCATGCCTATCTATCCACAATCAAGTCTCTATGTGCAGGCATAACATATCACATATTGTAATTTATTGAAATACATTTCTGTATGTTTCTATTTGAGAAATAGAAACTTACCTTGTTATTCCTTAAGCAAACTTGCATCGCTATATACATATAGAGAACACATTTGCCATATATCTATAATTTAGGATGATTTATAAGCTTAGAAGGGTTTAGGCAAAGTTTAAATCCCAATTGAAGTCGAAGAAAACAAACAAACATAAAGGCATATTGTCGCGCTCGCGACACTAGTCGCGCTCGCGACGAATGTCGCGGCCGCGGCGACAATCGCGCTCGCGACAGAGAACAATGGCCTGGCACCACTCTTTAATGTCGCGCTCGCGACATAAGTCGCGCTCGCGACAGAAGGCAATGGCCTAAATAAGCATTTCTTGATGTCGCGCTCGCGGCATAAGTCGCGCTCGCGACACAAGGCTTCCGTTTGATGTCGCGCTCGCGACATAAAACGACGGGGCAACCGCCTTATAGTGATTGTTATTCAAAAATCCTGTAAATTAATGTAAAAACTCAGATTGCATCTCAATTTCGACATACCAGATGGATTTTTCAGAAAACACTATCTTCTACAAAGTTTTAGGTTTACAATTCTAGTTTTCAAAACACTAAAAATCTCCTCAATAGGACCTGTAAATCTCCAGTTATTCAATAAAACCACAGACTGTTCACAAAGGCAGAAATCACAACCACAATCAGATTTCAATACCGATTTTCACTATCATGCAGTGAAAATCAGATTTCAGTTTCTTCTAACAAAATCAAGACATGCAAGTCTAATTTCTATAGCAACTGGAATTTCATCATTTGAGCAACTATATCTCAAGATATGAGCAAAAGTGTACAGACTAGTCAAATGATCTTTAAAAACAGATTTTCATGCTTCCAATCAAAACTCACATACTTCCAACTTTAAACCCTTTCTAAGCTTTAAATCATCCATAACACACATGAGAGAGGCACTCAAAATCTCTCTCATGACAAATCAATATATATATAAATACACATACAAAATTCTAAGTTCCCATACCTTGTTATAACTCTTCCTTTCTCTTCAACCTTGAAGAGTCTCCTTCCCCTTTCTTTTACTTGTTTCTCCTTCTAAAACACATAAAACACTTCTATGAAAATCTAACATGCTATACAAAGAATCACTTACATTAAAGGAGAAGCAAGTTACCTTAACCCCCAACAACCAAGTAAACCTTTACTTCTTTCTCAAAAATTCCAAGAAATCTAGAGAGAGAGAGGATGAGAGAGAGTTTAGGGTTTAGGAGATAGAGAAGATGAAGATGGAGAGTGAAGACCATGAGTTGGCCGGCCCTCCTTCATCACAAATATCTACCTCACTTTAATTTCCAATTGGTCCAAATGTCAAGTTTAAGTCAAAGTTGTCTCAACTTTCCTTTATTTCTAATAATGCCCCAAAACTTACTCTTTTGCTTTTCAATTAAGTCCTTCAATACATACATACACACAATTAAACATGGACACTAATAATTAATTAGTGTTAATTCTTCTAGGGTACACTGAGGGGCATTACAAATACTGTTCTGATAAGGGTGTTACACTTTAGGCCTGTCTTGGCACCATCTCGTGGTCTCTAGACCTTCAAGAATTTGCTTATCTTATGAAGATTTGGCAATTTTGTATTTAATCGTAGAATTTCATATTTTTGGGTTCGGGATGGACATCGAACCTAGCAAATTTGTCGGTGAAGATTGAATGAAGGTGTCTTGCATTTTCGATTTGGGAGTAACATCGAACCTAGCAGACGAACTTGCGATCGAGAAGACATTCGTATCTTAGGCTCAAGATGAACATTGAGCCTAACGAGGGAGTTATGCCAATTAAGAATTACCCTGCAGTTAAACGAAGTTTTTGACTTTCATATTTCGGGCTTGGGATAAGCATTGAGCCTAGTGAATAAGCTTTATGGAGATCATATCCGCTTGGGATATATTTACTCGTACTAAGGTGGTATTATACTAACCGATCGGGGAGAGGTCTACAGGCATCAAGTGTCGTCATCTCGAACTCCTGATGGTAGGAGATTTCTTTCTGATCTGCTTTGAGACAATATTATTCTGACCGATCAGGAAGAGGTCTATCTTTAGGTCACTTTTTGTTTCATGGAGACACTCATTTTGTATGCATCAAGGTGCTATTCGTGTTGCTTAGGCTACACTTTCTTTATTGCTGTGCTTTTAAGATCTTAAAGATAAATCTTAGACTTATAGATTATGAATTTTTAGTACAATAAATTCAAGGACTCAAATTACAACAATTGCATTTGATTTTATCGTCATTCGGTGGCCCTTACAAATGGCCCACGTTGGTCTGGCTTTTGCGCTTGTCACCACCATCTGAGTTAGTCGCTTCTTCCCCATCGCCGATCTACTTTCAGGAGCTTTCTCGTTTATCGGTTAAATGCCCGATAGCTTTGTGTAATTCACAATCTTTGTCGCGATCTCCATTGTTTCTTATATTGTTTGAACATTTTAGGCTGGTTAGCTTTCCTGCATTTTTTCTTGGTGCCCATTAATGTTTAGGGGGGGTAGCATTGAGCGAAATGAAAGTCCTAGCCAGCCGATTATCAAAGCGATCAAATGTATTCCACTCGGTCTCTTTTCTCCTCTCTGTAATCCTCGAGAAGATTGAACTATTAGGATTCCTCTTTATCCAATCGGATATGGAGGTTCTGATGAAGGCCTGACCATCTGGATATTGCAATCTTTCCATAACATTGATCTTCTTTATTTTATTGGATACAAAAGCATAATCCAGCTGGATGTGCTGTCTGGCCCTTTCCATCAGGTCGGAGAAACTGGTTAGTGGCCTTGTTGTCAAATATTTAGAAAGTGGTCGATCCAAGATGCCTCTCACTAAAGCATTGGATGCCACTTCTACATTTACATTCCTTACTTCTGACAACATGGCCTGGAAGCGATCGATGAAGTCTCTGAGACTTTCATCAGCCTTTTGGTGGAGGTTGCACAGGTCACTGACTGACTTTGGTGCACGTGATTGCATAGTGAACCGCGTGGTGAACAGCTCTTTGAGTTGTCTGAAGGAGGCAATTGATTCTTGAGGGAGTTTAAGAAACCATTTCAAGGCATCTCCTTTTATGGTGGTGGGGAAGACTCTACAAGCAATCATTTTATCGTAGGTGTAGACCTGTACTTTAGTCAAATATTCCTCAAGGTGAGTAGTGGGATCAGTTTTACCTGTATACTTATCCATCACTACATCCCTCCATCTGGGGGGTAGCTTTGATTTCGTAATGTCCTTGTAGAAAGGGGAGGCAGTGTTGCTACTGGTGTTCCCCTTAAACATACCCCGCATCTCTACCATGGGTTTAACCAAACCAAATTGTTAGAGTTTTTGCTTGAACCATTTATCTTCCCTTCGTCCACTTGTTGTGTAAGTGAGCTCCTTTTCAGATCTGTGGGAGCGACTACGATTAGGTGTACGCATGAGGGATGGATCATCACCAGAGGATGGGGTGGATGATCTACTGGGGATGTAAGGAGCATTTCCACTCGAGGACATTGTCCGCTTTCCTTATCCTTTCGACGTTATGGGCTCGTGGCTCATTTATGGAGATTCCCTTATTTCTTCTTCCTCCGATGTCTTTGGCCATGAAAACTATTTCATGACCTCTTTCGAAAGTCCTGGGCATTTTACCCTTTTCCAAAGTTTGGATCACGCTCTTAGTGAGGTCACTAAGAATGGCGCGTATATCTCCGATAGTAACAGGAGCATCCTCTGGCTGTTGCATGACCACGTTGTCGAGATCTGAAAGGGGGTTACCCTTGGCAAGTGATCTGAAAGATCTTTCTTTTATCCCTGAGGGCTTCGTTTTGTCTTGGCCATTGTGATCGTGCTCTCTAGGAGCTTTGTGCTCACTGGATCTTGAATCTGCAATGACTCTCAACGAAAGCATCAAATGATAAAGCACAAAATATATTTATCCGTAAAAAGGAGAGTTGACAACTAATGATCTGGTCGGATGACAAAGCCTGTAAAAAAGAGTGTCTGATCGGACCCGGGCGTTAGCACTCTGAAGCTTAAGTTAGTAGCTTTTAAAGAAAGAGTGCTTAGAGAGAGAGAGAGTCTCAGATCATCAATACCGGGAGCCATTGTATTTTAGGCTATTTATAGGAGATAAAAGAGGGGTACTTGAGTACCTCGGGGAGTGATAACCGGCAGTTGGAGCAGGTGAGCAGCGATGTGACATAAAGCAGGTGGAGCGTATGGGCATTGCCTTGTGTCAGTGGATTGATAGGACATGCTATTCCATCAGTCCGATTGAACATCGCCTTCCTGTCTTGTCTTTCCAGCTTATGCTCTTACCTTTTTGTTAATGAGCTTGGGCCATGCCAAGTGTTTTTGGGCCGACTTGATTGGGCCTTCGGAGATGTTTTTTCCATAGTTATCAAGAACTAATTAGTTAAATTTTATTGTGATGAATTATTAAACTAATGAACTAGCTTATATTACCTAATTAGTTAGGGTTAAAAAGTTCGCGTACTGGCTATGTTTTAAATATAAGTGAACACACCTCCTCACAGCCTGTTATTTTTTTACTATTCATGCTACCTCATTGTGGAATGGTAATTCTAATAAGCTAATTTATTGCTATATACTGTCTATAGACATGAAAATGCTTATGCTGTTTTAAATGATTTCTCAGTGATCACTGTATGAACTAGATAGATTATGTATTCAAAAGTCATGATGAGTATATAAGTGTGATTATGAATCTCTGTGCATAACTTAGGCAAGATGCCTGAGACAAGATTCATAACTAATAATCAATCGGTGGAAAAATGACAAGGTGAAATATTACAATGTTCATGGTACTAAATGGCATGGTTTAATTATATTTTATACTATTAAATACATATATGTGAAGTGTTATTAAATACTAAGTCATATGAGAATAATTTATGGCATAAAGTGAGTAAAATATTATGATGGAAACAACTAAGATATGAAAATGTAATGAGTTTTAATGCCCTTAGTGTTCAGTGGATGATCCAGAACTCTAGGATAGTATGGCTAGTCATAGGGACACTTACCCTGTGGTGTTTTGTATACTAACTGTTATTGTACTGCTACTATACTAATATTGTACTGAGAAAAGGTGATCATATCGTTTAGCTGGCTCCTTATATGTTATTACTGGGGAGTAGCATCATACCCTAGCGGTATGGTCACATCCACACACTGGATTCGTTCATCTGTTTATCTGGTTCGTGGTTTCCTACTGTTGATAACTAGGGGCAAAATCGTAAATTATTTATGTAAATGAAGTAAAAAGGATATTTACAGTATTAAAGATGTTATAAATATGAGTAAAAGTGAAATAAGATGAGAAATGAGATAAGTTAATTTAGTAAGGCATCATAAGTCACAATTTGAGTAATAATGTTGAGTATGAATATGATTATAAACTTCTTAATGCTAAGAAGTGATAAGTGTAATGTGGATTTTAAAGTGAATTATGGAAATGTCTTATAATGTATAATGTAATGAATATTTGAATGTTGTAAATGAGAACTTAGGTAAATAATTAAGGCGTTTGGAATCATATGAGGTATTGATATGACATTATGAATTGACACTCAAAGCGACTGCTTACCTGAGTACTAAATGATACAAGAAATAAAAACACACACACACACACACACACACACATATATATGCGAGCGTAAGTTAAGGAAGCTTGTTTCACTTATCTCTGATAATTCGATGTAACTAAATTATGAAACGTTATTCAAGGCAGTAATATATGTGATTCACAAGCCAGCCGTATGGAATTATATATGTTATGATGTTTACATTGAAAATAAGTATTTGTTGAAGTGTGATATAAGTGCATATATTTTGATACCAATTATAGTAGAATATATAATAGAATAACTTATGGACAGAGATAAGAGTAATTAAATATTATTGTGAAATTATGCCTTATTGATTATAAATTAGATAAAGGTAAAAGTAGCTAATAAATGGTTTGTTGAGTATGAGATTGTAAATGAAGTCCTATTCTTCTAACTGCTTGATGTTCGTATGCACTATAACCTGGAACTTACAATCTTTATGTGTCTTATGAATTGGTAAGTGTGTATAAAAATTTTAAATACATTTTATACTATATCATAGGAGAAGTAAATTTGGTAGTCACCACTAAGCATTTAGCTTAGCGCGTGGTTTTCTCGTGCGTAGGTCGATTTGATATTCAGTATACTCGATGCCAATAAAGAAACCTTTATAAGTTGCTACAGCTGGAATTGTGGGCGATCAAGAACACGAAGCAAATTATTTGTTATTTATGTATTCGAAATTTGGCATGTACACAGGTATTAATATTGAAATGATTTAAGTGTAATTTTATAAGTGTCTAGTTGACATTCAATATTGCATTATTAGTACAGGTTCGTCATAATATCTTGTATAAACATTATTGAGAACAATATAATCGAGTATTGAAATAGTGATACAGTAACATGTAGATTAGCTTAGTTAATGACTGAGGAGGATGAGAATACTTGTGTTGGAGTTTGCTTGGTGTTGTGGTGAAATAATTAGACAATATTATAAGTGTTTTTACTTCTTTTTCTACAGGAGGCTGTCAATATTTAAGGAATACTTTGCCGAAATTTTAGAAAATTAAGAGTAAAGAATTTAAATTTTTGATAGATTAAGCATAAATTATGGTGATTTAGTGGTACAAAGATCATAGATCGATTTGTGACATCTGTATCCAGTTTGTCTACCAGACCGGGTATAGGGTGTTACATGCTTTGTTTCTCTTGCTTGAATTTGTACTAGTATCTCTTCATAAGTTAAATCTAGTTGCACTTTGATATTATCCAATGTTACAATATGTGACGGATCAGACCGATATCTTCAAAACATGGATACATGGAAGACATTAATGATCTTTTCCAAATCCCTTGGCAAATCTAATCTATAGGCTACTAGTCCTACACATTCAATAATTTCAAAAGGACCAATAAACTTAGGAGCTATTTTACCTTTTTTAACAAACTGAAGTACTTTCTTCCACGGAGAAACTTTCAAGAAAATCTTATCACCAATAGCATATTTAATGTCTTTTTTTTTCAAATCTGCATATGACTTTTGGTGATTAGAAGCAGTTTATAATCTTTCTTTTATAATTTTCACTTAATCCTTGGTTTCCTTTACTAAATCGGGACCCACAATTTTGCTTTCACTAAGTTCTGTCCAGCATAAAGGTGTACATGTCCTGCAGTTCTGATCATAAAGAGCTTCATATGATGCCATCTGTATGCTAGCTTGATGGTTGTTGTTATATGCAAATTCTATTAATGGAAGATGTTTATCTTAGCTTCCTTTGAAATCTATCACACAACTCTTAAGCAAATTTTCTAGCACTTGACACATTGTTCCCATATTATTATCAAAGTTCATTAATATCACATATTTATTATAATCATTAAAGATTACTTGAATCACTCTTTTTGATTGCAAATCCATTTATGGATGAAAAACTGTACTAAAATTTAATCTAGTAGTCAATGCCTCTTGTAATTTCTTCTAAAATCTTAAAGTGAATTTTAGATCTCGATCTGATATGATAGAAGATGGAACTCCATGCAACTGCACTATCTCACTAATGTATAATTCTGCTAACCTTAGAAGTTGGTAGTTAGTTTTGATAGGTAAAAAGTGAGCTAACTTGGTTAATCTATCTACAATCACCCATATGGCATAGTGCCATTTCCTTGTTTGAGGCAATCCAACCACAAAATCTATTGTGATTTGATCCCATTTTCACTTGTGTATTGATATTGGCTGAAGTAATCCTAATGGGACTTGATGCTCTACTTTTACTTGTTAACATGTAAGGCACTTAGTAACATATTCTACAATATCTCTTTTCATACCAGGCCACCAATAATTTGTCTTCAAGTCCTAATACATTTTAGTGCTTCCTGGGTGTATAACATATGGATTGTTATGGGCTTCCTTCGTGATGTTTCTTTTCAACTCATCATCATTGGGAACATAAATTCTTTCTTTGTAATACAAGTAGTCATTCTCCTTGATAGCATATTCACTATCTTTCCCCTCTTGGATTTGTTTAAGAATAGTGACTAGGTTTTCATCTTGCTTATGTGCTTCCTTGACTTGCTACACCAAATTTGATCTAAGCCTCAACTCAGCTATAATGGTGCCATCACTTGCTAGGGATAGTTTAGCATTCATATCTTTTAAAGCTTAAAAAAATATTTAAGTTACTATCAATATACAATCTTGTAGTTTAATTGGTTTAAAAGTTTAATTTAATTATTTAAAGCTTACTTGACGAATATTTTTTGCTAAGAGTATCAGTCACTACATTTGCTTTGCCTGGACTATAGTCAATAATATAGTCATAATCTTCGATTAGCTCTATCCACCTTCTTTGCCTTATTTTTAATTCTTTTTGTGAAGGCAAATATTTGAGACTTTTGTGATCTATGTAAATATAACACTTTTCTCCATATAGATAATGCCTCCAAATTTTCAAAACAAAGACTATAACTGCCAACTTTAAATCATAGGTTGGGTAATTCCTTTCATGAGGCTTAAGTTTCCTGAAAGCATAGGCAATTACCTTTTCCTTTTGCATGAGTAAACAACCAAGCCTATTATATGAGGCATCACTATAGATCACAAAGTCTTTGCCAGGAGTGGTTTGTGTGAGAACAGGCACTGTAGTCAACATGGCCTTTAGCTTTTCAAAGCTTTTTTGACATTTGTCACTCCATACAAATTTTGTGTTCTTTTAAAGTAACTTTATCATAGGTGCTGCAATAATGGAAAACCCCTTCACAAACCTTTTATAATACCTTGCCAAACCTAAGAAACTTTTGATTTTCATAACATTTTTTGATGGCTTCTATTCTAGAATAGCTTCTACATTTTTAGGGTCAACTCTAATCCCATCAGCCGATATAACATGACGAAGAAAAGAAACTTTATCAAGCTAGAATTCACATTTACTAAATTTAGTGTAAAGTTGCTTATCCTTTAATGTTTACAAGACAATCCTCAAATGCTCATCATACTCCTTCCAATTTTTAGAATAAATCAAGATATCATCAATGAAGATGACAATGAATTGATCCAAATAAGGATGGAAAATATGATTCATAAGATCCATAAATGTTGCCGAGGCATTTGTGAGTCCAAAAGGCATAACTAAAAATTTATAATGCCCATATCTCGTTCTAAAAGCTGTCTTAGAGACATATACTTCCTTTACCCTCAACTGGTAATACGTTGGCTTCAGGTTAATTTTAGAGGAAACACCTGCACCTTTAAGTTGATCTAACTTGTTATCTATTTTAGGCAGTGGATATTTATTCTTCACAATCAATTTATTTAATTGCTTGTAGCCCATACAAAGCCTAAGAGACCCATCTTTCTTCTTGACAAATAATATTAGTGCACCCCAGGGAGAAACACTATGGTGTATAAAACCCTTCTCAAGAAGTTTTTGCAATTAAATTTTTAGTTCTATAAGTTTTATAGGTGTCATTCTGTATGTTGTAATGGATATTGGTGCTATATTAGGCAACACAACAATGGAGAACTCCACTTTTTTTTTCTAGCGATAACCCTGGGAACTTCTCAAAAAAGATATCCTAGAAATCACGTACAGTTGGTATATCTTGAATTTTAGGATTATTAGTTGTAGCTTTAAGAACACAAGTTAGGTAGGCTACACACCCCTTTCTAACAAGCTTTTTTTTTTTTTTTGCTATGATGGTTGATATAACATTTGAGCAAAAATTGGACCCTTTACCAATGACTGTGATTTCATCATTGTCAATTATCCTAAGAGTGACTCTTTTAAGATGGTAATCTACCATTACATGATGTCTAAACAACTAATCCATGCCAAAAATCACATCAAATTCTCGGAAGGGTAACTCAATGAAATAACTAGGAAACTCATGGCCTTGTATTTTTAAAGGACAGTTCTTGTAAACCTTATTCACTACTACGCTATGACCCAGATGATTTATAATTATAATATCATGCGTAAGGGTGTCAACATGCAATCTCTTATCATCCGAAAAATGGAATACATATATATGAATGGGTAGATCATGGGTCTATCAATACATGTATAGAAATATCAAAGATAGTAAAAGTACCTGCAATCACATTCGGGGTATCCTGATCATCATGGGCTCGCATGGTATATGCACGTGTTGTAGTATGGATATCAGGTCTCTCAATTATCTCTAACATGGTATTCTATCCACCAGCACTAGAACTAGCTCCTTTACCTCCACCTCTACCCCTTGAAGCCCCAAAAAATTAGTCTCTCTACCTGACTGGCTGTTGGACACTATCTACTAGGGCAATCTTTTTAGAAATGATCCATGGACCCATATCGTAGATATGCTCCAATCTTTCTCCAACACTGACCTCCATGTTTCTTTCCACAGTGCTCGTATGGAGTAATCTCTCCCTGCCCTAACCCACCTGTTGTACTAGCTAAAGATAAGGTCAGCTATTTTGACCTAACAGACGATCTCTGACTCTATAGATATTTTCAAATTATACATATGTTTTTTGTATTTTTAAGTGTGTTTTAGAGTTCACTTAGTGCTAATTTTATGTGTTTAATGTTTAAATTTATTGTGTCTTGAAATTTTAGAGTTTAAAGTTAATTTGTGCTAATTTTGTAGATTTAGAAGGCCAAAGTTGGAAATCAACCTAGCTGGGACAAATATTGGTTCAGCCGGGTCAATCGAAAAGAAGTTACTATTCATCTAGTAGCCAATGACCTGGCTGGGACATTTTGTGGCTTGATCAAGATCAAGCCACTTTAAGATCCTAGGAGGTAGAACTTAATGACTCAGCTGGGACACCAGGTGCCTTCGCCGGGTTAATTTAACTTGTTGTGAGAATTTGGAAGATTTTCAGCAGGAGTTTGACTTCTAATGGAAGTTGGACTTCTGATATATTAGGTATTTTAGTGTTTTAACATCACATACAAATAGTTAGGTTAATTTCTATCAAGTTAAACTTAGGTTATTCATTTAAGCACAAATCTTTAGCTTAGAATTATTCTTTTAGATTTATTTTCAAGTTTTTCTCTGCTAGTTTTCAAGAGCTACAAATCAAGTTAGAGTTCATCTTATGAGTATAGTATTTG
This sequence comes from Excoecaria agallocha, assembly GCA_037975025.1. Classification (NCBI taxonomy): domain Eukaryota; kingdom Viridiplantae; phylum Streptophyta; class Magnoliopsida; order Malpighiales; family Euphorbiaceae; genus Excoecaria; species Excoecaria agallocha. Next base: position 38,370,333 of record CM075812.1, on the reverse strand, counting down.
GTTTTTCATTCTTTTGTTCAATATCAATAATGAACAGTGGGTGGATTCTTTCTTTTGTTGAAGGAAACTTAAACCCTCATTTTCCTAATGTTATGACTCTCGATTGAGATTGAATTCAATATAAGTTTGTTATTTCATAATTCCTTTGCTCATCTATATCCTTAATCATATTTTGATTTGTGTTTAATTATCGAACAGATGATTCAATGTGAATTTGGATGTTGGTAAATGATAGGTATGCTTTTTCTTTTTTATGCTTTTGTTAATATATTCTTGTGTTATGGAAATTGAGACACGAATTTTATGATCATAAGGGTATTAAGTTTAAGAATTTGAATTATGAATAGATAGAAGTTAGATTTTCTAAAAGGAGATTTAATCGAAATTTAGGAATCTAAAATCGAGATTTATGCTAGATATTTGATTGTTTTTAATCAAGAAATCTAATATTTTAGAAAAATATTCTGAATAAGGTATTTGAACTTAGTTTGATTTTCCATAATGAGCTTGTATTAGTTTAAATCGAATCAATTTCAGTAGGAGGCAAAGTGGATAGTTCCCTTAGCATAAGGTTTTTAGTCATTAATTTTTATCACCAATTTAATTAATCTTTATTTTAAAATGATTTTAGTTTTGTTCCCATTTTTAATTCACTTAATTGTTTAAATTAATTTAGTTTAGTTAAGAATCACATTCTAAAACTCGGGAATTCTTTCATACAATCTTTATTTCATAATCTAAAATTCACAATCCTTTAGGTACGATATTTGAGGGTCTTCCCTATATTACTAACCGATATAGTACACTTGCTAGACACCGATCATCTATCCTATTTGGTGAGAAGATATCTATGTTAGTGGTTATGCCCTAGGCCAAACATTAGGCCCTTTATGTAATGTCACATTTCATTTTATAAAATTGGATTTTCTTCATGTTATTATATTATTGGCATGTTACGTTATAATAATGTTTGTAAATAACAATATAATATTATTTTGACTATTCCTAGTCATATGAATAATGATAAATAAAGACTAGTATAAGTTTGATTGATAATCATGGGATGATTATATATGATGATATTGTTAGAGAGTATGCCCTAGAGCCCATGAAATAGGGATGTTTTTCATATGTATAAATTTATATTCTTAATAAAAGGCATCATTCATTTATTAATGCTATGTTTAAATACATGAGTTTGTAAATCTTAAATTAATAAATGAAGTCCTAGATATTATAAACACAGTGCAAAGGCAATCATGAAAGTGTTCATGATACGAAATGTCTATTGCATGCAAATGTGTTAATATCTAAATATCCCTAGTCATAGAATTAACAAGATAAGGATATTGTTAATTCGGACAGACTAGCACATGTTATGCTTCTTAAATGGTTCGTGAAATAGGGATGTTTTTCATATGTATAAATTTATATTCTTAATAAAAGGCATTATTCATTTATTAATGCTATGTTTAAATACATGAGTTTGTAAATCTTAAATTAATAAATGAAGTCTTAGATATTATAAACACAGTGCAAAGGCAATCATGAAAGTGTTCATGATACGAGATGTTTATTGCATGCAAATGTGTTAATATCTAAATATCCCTAATCATAGAATTAACAAGATAAGGATATTGTTAATTCGGACAGACTAGCACATGTTATGCTTCTTGAATGGTTCAAGCAGTGGTTCTCATAACTATGATTATGAAAGATAATCAAAGCTAACATGTGGATGCTTGTTAGAAGAACAAGTTCATTGGAGACCTGCATAGAGAGTCCTCACATGGATATTAAATCTATGTCAGTGAGGAATCTCTTCATAGCGGTTGTGCAAGTATCCTTAGATTGAGATCACCAAAGTTCTCTTAAGTAGCAAGTGGTATGTTTTGACTCCATAATTGATTACTTCCAACTGGGAGTGAACATAGTTAGGAGATTGGATATATCATGACCTACTTGAAGATAGTTGAGTGATTGACAAAGGATTCACCATCATAGATTTAATAAGGAAAGTTATCTCGCATGATTCTATAATTATCTTGTTCAGAGAATCTCTGGCCATAGTAATATGCCAAGATGGATAGAGATCCATAGAGGGCATTTTGGGAACAATGGTTAAATTAATAGAACATAATGATTAGATTTATATGAGTTGACAGAAATCCATACTCAGAATCTAATTGGGATAAGAGTGGTGAAAGGAGTAATTGCACGGTAACTATTTCTATGGAAGGGTATAGTCAAACCACTTGTGTAGCACCCCCCTATGCAAATACCCCATTAAACATGTATCATGAATACTATTAATCATGCTTATACTACATGTTCATTTAATCATCATTTAGCCATTAATCATGCCATTTGATTTCATATGCTTATATTCGTGCTACAAGTCTATTCCTGTTTTCCATTTCATTCCTAGTATCATGCATACTATACTATATGAATATTACTTTATGTATATCACATGCACACATATTCTATCTTAGCTTTACTACTAGTGAGTTACAATATTCCGCATAGGTTTTATACATATCATAAGATAACTGGCCTTTATACAAAACATACGATAATTGTAATATAAAACATCCTACATCAAGGTTATAAGTCGATGGTTGGCCCTTCCTGATGCAGAGAACGTCCCTCAACAAAAGTCTTGCTATTTGTACCTATACGGATAAATAACCCGTGCTAAGCTATAAAGCTTAGTGGGGAATATCTACAGATGGATGACCACTCACATAGGTCATCAAAACATACATATACAATATATACATATGCTATAAGCAACATGTCCAACATAGCATGGCAACAATAAAATATACTTTAAAGCATAAAGCATATTCTCATGTGCATAACATTGTACCCAAAGAGTAACAAATATTCTCATATTCATAATTCATATAGACAATAATTTCCCATGTAAACATATTCAAATGAAACATAATTCCTGTGGGTAAAACAACATTATAATCCACAATATCAATCTTTAGTCAAATCACTTTAACTGTTTAATTTTGATCATTACTATGAATAACGTTTAGCCTGCCTTAGCTTTATCGGTGGATAACGGGAACTATGGATACACATCGGTATCAAAGAGGGATATCCGAAGATATCAAATCTATAGACCCAAACGGGGCCAAACTGTACTGTGGACCGGTCAAGCATACCCAAACGGTGTAGCCTATCAATCCAAACGGGGCTGATCATGATCCAAACGGGATCATATATATACTATGGACCCAATCAGGCCAAACTATGGCAGCTGCAATTTCCCTATAGGCGCCTATCTATCCACATCTAAAACTCTATCGCAAGCAGAACTATATTCGTGTTTAATTCACATATTAATACTGTATTCATAGTATAATGTTGTGCACATATACATAGTCTTATATAACTATGAATTCTATGGTGCATAATCAGATATATGCACATTTCACATGCCAAGTTATACATTTGGCTTATTCAAATCTGTATGACTATATAATTTGCATCATAACATATAGGCATGACATATAATCATCATATCATATACTTGATCATGTTCTCATTAAGCATTTCACATGTTCATAGTCATGCTAATTCATCTTCTATCTCATAGGGCAATTACATGCTCATATACTCATATACATAATCATAAATGTACATACCTGTGGGTACATTCGCATATAGTTGATTTATTCTTATGAGCATGTTTCCAACACATATATATATATATATATATCTTTATCATCATTCAAGTCATGTGCTATACAACATATCAACATGTTTCCATATGGGCATATACACGTGCCAAAGTCATACTATTATAGTTCCTATTTTATAGCATAGGTACATGTCAATATGTGCACTTTTATGTCATAGGATTTACATGTGTATATATATATATATTTGGCATATGACCATCATGCACAAGACTAATCATATGTATAGGTTAGATATTTCATCACGAGTCTTTATTCATATAAACAATTGAATGCATCTGTATTCATATAAATCCTTCATTGATAGTCATATTACATGCCTTATTCAATTAACTTTACTATCACATAAGCAACTATCTGTCTCAATCAATTTAAAATCATATTATCAAGTGTAGCCACATTCTGCACATAATTGTAATTTCTGTTACATTGAACAGTCTAGAAAACAAGTCCGGATTCAACCCTAGATTACATGTACTTAGAGACAGATTTAAGCTTAGGTTTCTTCATATGAAATATAGGTATGGAAGTCTATTTTTCAATGCAAAAAGAATCATTAAATTTTCTGTTCTATAGCTCAACTTATGAGCAAAACATTCCAGACAGGTCATTCAGTCGTGAAGGGGAGTTCGACTAGTGAAGAGCTTCACGAGTGAAGCAAATAAGGCAAATCTCACGACTCGTGAAGGAGTTCACGAGTGGAGAAGAAAGGCTATACATCACGACTCGTGAAGGAGCTCATGAGTCGGTCTATAATTCACGACTCGAACTAAAATTCACGAGTGAAAACCAATGATCCCATAAACAGATGCACGACTCGTGAAGAGCTTCACGAGTCGGACAATAGTTCACGACTCGTGAAGGACTTCACGACTCGGCAAGGATACAAACTGTTCACCAAATTCACTTCGATAAAAACCCGTAAAAATGCAATCTTAATTTCTGTCAATCATAACAATTTCCAGCAACTATTTTCCACATGCAATATGATCAGCCTAATTCCCATACCTTGGCTGACAAAACCTATATCTTCAACCTCTAGCAATATCCTTTCCCTTGCTCCTTCTCCCTTCCTCTTCTCCTTCACAAATACCATCACCATCATCATATATTTCCAGCATAATTACATTGTTCTAAGTTAACTTGAAAAAAAGAAGAAGATGAAGATGATAGAGGGTTAAATTAAGAGTTTAATTACCTTTAATTTACTGCATTATACTCTTGCTTAATCAACAAACATCATCCTCAATTTGTTTGAGATAAAACAATGGAAATAAGAAGGAAGAAGAAGATGATCTATTTTCTGGCTTTTCACTCTTCAATTGCCGATTTCACACAAATACTTGACACCTCCAAATTCCACTAACTCAAGCCTTTTATACCAACATAACAATCCCCTCTTTAGTCCCTTGAAAATTTGCATGCCAAACAAATGACACAAACCTTTATGCATGCTATAAAATGACCCCTCCACTAACTCTTTTTCTTAATTCAACCTATCAATTTAATCATTCTTTCAAATTAACCTTGAATTAAATGCTTTTATTCACAATTGACCATTAATATGCCACAATTACAAATTAACCCCAAATTAACACCTTTATACTTCAATTACACCCTCAAATACTATTAAACCATATTCTTTTATTTTATTTTCATGCAATTAACATAATAGCATGATAATTTATCCCCTTAACTTAATCATAAAAATATGCAAATTAAATTAGGGTCATGTTAGGGTCTTACAACTTGACTTTTCTGACATTTGGGTAGTCATGATGCCTAGCTAGAGGCTAATCATGACTTGTATAATAATGTATCAAGAATATCAATAGGGATTGATAAAATGATTTAAAAGAGTTTAAATCATGTGAGTTTTGAATAGAACTCACAATTACATATTATACTGCCAACATGGACAGGAACCCAATAGGTCACACACATGTAGAGAAAAAGGATAAAATGGTAAAATGACAAGGATAATAATATTTGATATTATTATGGGGATAGAAAAGTGAATAAGATAATAATTAATTAAAGAGTTTAATTAGTTATGATCAAGTAAAATTGTTCGCGGAACTTTTGAGAAAATATTCTACAAAATTGGACCTAATTGAAATAATGTATTTCATAATTAATTATTATTGGACTATAAGTGTTATAAGGCTGATATAATAATTAATAGGTCCATTGGAGAAATTATAAAGGGCCAAAGAAATGAAGTTGGCACAGAAGCCCTCCTAAAGAAGGGCCACACGTCAACTCCAAAACAGAAGGCCTTAGAGGCCTATTTCTTGGACCAAAATAAATTAAATATGTTACATAAGTGTTATGGAGCCTACATATTTAATTTCGTTGGATTTGGAATTCATTTGGGTAATTAAATCCAAGTATATGTACAAAGAGCCTAGTTTGTGGATTTTGTGCATAGTCTTTTGTGAAAGGGCTTAAATTGAATTTAATTGAGCCCAAATAATTATAAATAATTCTAGAAGCCCAATTAATAATTCTCCAAAAATTTTAAATAGCCCAATCACATTATAAAGTTAGAATTTTAGCCTAACTATAAAAATCCAAGTGATGTGAAAATTAGGGTTAAGTGAACAATTAAGAGAAATAATTTTTATCTCCTCTAAAAACCCTAGCCGCCACCTCCCTTGCTAGCTCAAGGGATTTTTTGGCCAACCCCTTATTCTCTCCCAATTGTTGGTGATGGAATATGACATGGTATGCACATAAAGATCACGCAGCGGAAAACAATAAAAATTTGATCATACATGCCATACAATTCCATGACAAGAATCAAAACATGCAATTTTAGGGTTTTAAAACTTACAACTTTAGATGCCTTTAAAACTTGATTTTGATGATGACCAGCAACCAAGAAGGATATGTCCACCTTAGATCTTCACCACCAATGCCAAGGAACAGCCTTTACGCCACTCCTCTCTATTCTCACACACACACTTGCAAAAATATCTTAAAATCAAGAGTGCTAGCTCTATGACTGTGTATTCGGCAATGGGAATGATTTGAAGCCACAAGATCTGATCTTGTTCTTCCTTTAGGTTACTGTTTCAGCCCAAGAACACAAGAAAACAAGAAAGAGTTCTTTCCCCTTGAGTATTTCGGCCAAGAGAGAAAAAAAGCAAAATGGCATACCCTTTTTATTCATTTAATTCATTAATATATATCACTTAATTTATGTCAAGTGTGAGTGCTGAAAATTAAGTATTAATTTCAGCCTCCATCACTTCCTAATTAAGAGATATATCTTAATTTAAATTCTATTAGAATTTAAATTCAAATGACATTAGTCATTTAATCAAAACAAACTTACTTATTTAAGTTGATAAGTTGCCGAATTCAACTAGTATTTTTAGTTTGAATTTTGGCTACTTTAATTCCCTCTCAAGTATTATATTTTGATTAAATACAAATTAGGATTTAATACTCAATTAACTTAATTATACATAGATAATTAATCAATTGAAATTAAACCTAGCACATGCCAATAAATTTCCCTCGTGACCAACTGTTAACAGATTGCTGTTTTAGGAAAAATGACAGTTCAACATATTTGCCTAAACTGTTTTAGGCAAAATTATGGTTGAATAGATTTGCCTAAAACAGCAAGCTATTTTAGGCAAAATGAAAGTTTGACAGTTTTGCCTAGCCGTTTTAGGCAAAAATCTGTTTTCCCATTTTATGCATTAATTTTACTTTAAATAAAAGCCCAAATTAATTTCCAATATACTATTTAAATATTTTAAGCCCAATACTTTGTGTACGATCCTATAGGTCCATTTAATATTGGCAATGAACTAATAAATTAATTCAAAGGCTATATATATTCTCTAGCAAGATATTATAACATTCCAAATTAAATGAAAATGCAAATGGCGTTTAGTGACCTAATGCAATTTTGCATAGTCCCTTACCCATAAATATCAGAATTAATATAAGGCATGAAACCAGTCATCCTTATATATATTAATTCCTTTCTTGATATTCCAGTGACACTGAACTCTCAGATAAATAATGATTACTCATTATTTCATCTCGGTATGGCCATACACTTCTTAGTTCACTGATTAAGTGGCCGATGATATTTTCTCTCTTATAGAGAGGGGTAATCCCTTCACTTCTCTCATGCTCTCTAACATGAATCAATGCACACCCAAGCATACCCGTACTTGTCACTCTGTTACGAGCACGTTAGGTGTATGTCAAAGCACACAGTAATTCATAAAGAGTTTCATAGAGATTTTAGGTCTAAGAACTCCAATACAAAACTTGCATATGAGAAACACTTATGACTTGTACTATGTAGTGTTCTCATGAGTGGATCGAATCTAGATACCATGTTCTAAACATGTATCTATGATCTCTGATTGACACTCTTGTCCTTATGATTCATAAGACAGAACTCAACTTATTAGAGAGAGCATACTAGTCTTAATTCATTTGTTATTCCCATAACAATGACTGACTAGGGATATTTAGAATGAAATCTCATTTGTTTCAAGGTCTTACAACCATGTGCCTCACACATGATAACTTAAACTGAAACAACATTCTTGGATAGTTCTATCAATTGATATGCACAGGAATACAATAGATAAAATAAATGCCTCATTTATTAACTAAAGTGTTTTATTACAATGTATTGGGGCTAGGGCTTACACTAATAGTTGGTTCATTCTATCATTCTCTAGTGTGGATTACTCATTGGAGGTGTTTGATTTTGGACACTGTGGTTTGCGACAATCCGGTGCGAAGGAAAAACAACTGTATAAAAAAAATCAAAGGTGATTTTTCTTATTCTCACTAATATGAATATTGTAAATTCATGGCAAGATCAGTAATATTGGTTAAAAATTTTAAATTTCGCTTATGTATGAGATGCATGTAACCGATAAATCCCAACAGATATGAATTAAACTTATAAGTACTTGTTAGAGAATAGAGTATTGGATAAACCTGCTATGAGATACTATATGTGTTAATGTCATTAGTGATCTCATAATAGTTATGTTATAGATCCTTAGACCTGAGATTATCACAATATCCTACATGACGAACATTATGTTTTGACATAATCAAACATTATCTTTAATCGAATAATTATAAAGATTATGATTGGACATAATGAGAATCATACAGAGGATAGTGAATAATCAAGAAGGAATTTGTTCCTCTCTTACGAGAGAGATATCTATTAGGCCCCTCGATAAGTAAGACTGAGAAATGCATGGCCGTACTCAAATGAATTGATAAAGTGATCAATATCATTTGATATTATCAGTTTACTTAGTGATCAAGAAATTATATATTTGGACTATATAAGTTTGACATGGACCATGACTTATGTTCAAAGAAGATATCGTGTGACAAAAGGATTATAACATGTTCTATTAGGTTAAAATCAAATTATCGATATTCATATTATTTGGGTAGCTATAATGTCTTGCTAGAGGTCGCTTATGACTTGTGGGCCCGTGATGGGATTGGGGCCCACTGCCAATATAATATAAACCTATTGGGTCGCACACATAGAATGTGATGAATGGACTAAAGGTTAATTCAGACATTTCGAATTTTATTTTGTGATAAATTAAAATTCGAAATACACAAAAAAACAATATTTAAGATTAATATTATTATCATTTTTATTTTAAATAAGAAATAAGGTATTTATTATTTTAATAAGAAAAGTGGGCCCGAAGTTTTCTCTCTTAATTATGGTTAGGTCAACTATATATATATATATATAGTGATGTATATATAAAACCCTAATTAAGCATAAAGAGAGAGTTGTAGCCGCCACAAAAGAGAAGAACCAAAAAAAAAAAGGAAAATCGTTTTTCTTTTGCAATCGCAAAAGAGAGAAAAAGAAAACCCTAGCTGCCAAGGAAGGGAGCTAGCATCCCGTGCGATTTTCTTCATTGTATTCACGTGTGGATACCGGTAGAGGGTGTCGTTTCACGTGAATCGCACCTACAATTCGATTTATCTGCATTTCGAGAGGTTGGTAATCGTTACACTTCTCTTTCTATTGAATCAATTGGATCGCTTGGATCTGTGGTGGATTTTCTTTTTTGCTGCAAAATTTTAATTTTAATATTTCAAAACCCAACAATCTATGATTGAGCTGGAGCCTAAGATCCTGACCTTTTTTACTTTTTACTAGTCAATGAGGAAGAACTAACTTGTCCCTAACTCCTCTTTTACTAGCTTATACTCCTCTATTTCTGTTCATCCATATTATCTTTTTCAATCCTTAAAGCTGCTTTCACCAATTCTCCATAATCCTTAATTTGCAATGCAATAATTAATTTCTTGATGTCACGATGAAGACCTGCATCAAATCTTTTACACTTGTTAGCCCTAGTAGGAATAAATTGCTCGGTATAAACACTTAATCTGTCAAATTCTTTTTCATACTCTAATACTATTTTGAATCCCTACTTCAAATAGAGAAATGCATCCCTTGAAGAAGACAATATGCACACTCCAACTTTTTTTAGGTGTAAAATGAAGAAGCTAAAAAATTCTCTTTATTTCAATCAACCAAAATTTAGCGTCTGAAGCAATGACTGATGACTCCTCCATAAAATCCTCCACTTCTAACTTCTTAGCCTTCTCTATTGGAAGCCTCTATGGTGGAAGAGGTGGATGTGGCTGTCATTGTAGAAGAGGTGCAACAACCATTTGCTGTCTCATATAATCCATCATGGTTGTAAAGAACTCTATCGGATTAGGCATTGGCTGAACAGTAGGTGGTGGTACCGACTGTGCTGGCTTCTCCCCTACACCTCTATCCACATTACTAGCTGAGGCATAACTTTTTATTTCCTCGGTGTCTCCTTTTGAACTTGATTCCATTCTTTAATATATATCAGATAAAAATAGTGGATCTATATTAGAGTCATGTCATATTCACATTTAAATTCTACTTGGCATGTACATAGATCTCCTTTCTTTTAATTATTTAATTATAGGTCTAGAATCACCTAAATCCAGCTCTGATACCATCAAATGTAACACCTTATACCTAATTCATTAGAAGACCTAGATATTAAATCTCACATATGAACCTAGTTTCTTTAAGAGGGCCAATTAGAAAATTTCTTATTTAAATTTTATTGCTTTCACAAGTATTATTTATTTCATAAAATTTTGATAGAGTCTTCCCTATAATTATTTAAAAACATCCTACAAGAATCTTTAATACACTTCTATTTCAACTGATCCTACCATCCATCTCTAATTCAAACTCTATTCACACAATGCTTTACCCATCCTCCATCATTTCTCAACTTAATCTCAATCAAATTAAAAACATACCACACTTAATATTTTCACATATACTCAGTTTTAATTTACATATCCAACCTCAAAATAGATTTAATTTACAATAATCACACACACACACACACACACACACACACACACACACACATATAGGATTTACTTCACCGCATTATACGGTGTATATGCCAAAATGTTAAAGAGATAACAAAAGAAATTTAATTATGTATCCACCTCATAATCCCTCACTTTTCCTTCTATGGCTCAGAGTGTAGATCCATTTCTACTTGTCTTCAAACTCTCCCAAAAACCTACACGTGGAAAGAAAACCCATGCGTTAATCTAATTGTTTAGTGGTGTTCAAACAATTCTATTTTTCACACAATATAATATGCTTAACTAAAACATGCTTAAAGTTTCACAAATTTTCAAACACAAATGTTTCTATTTATTTCCAGATATAAAAAACATCAAATCTAATATATAAAACTCAAGCATGTGTAATTCTCATATTAAGTTATGTTTTGCTAAATTAAATTTTAATTAGTTTCATAACTCAACTTATAACCAAATGACTACTTCTAATTAAAATTTTCTATTTATTTATTACGCATTTACTATTTATTTTTTGCATTTTCCTCAAGTAAAATCTAGGGAAATTTCATTGAGCTGGATAAGCAGGATTTTAAATAGGAGAGACCGAGTTCTCATAACCATTTGATCTGTTCAAATTTCTCTTATTATCGTCATTAATTTTATTACTACTATTTATATACATATATGTATATATGAACAGAGCTTTTAGAGCCATTCAGTCTATGACTCCAGCTAAATGTCTTACATTGAACAAAGCTCTCGGAGCCATTCAATCCGATTTCATATATAGCGACACAGTATTGCCAAACTTTCCTAATTGACATGCCAAACTTATCACATTACTTCCAATTCTTATCTAATTTTACTAAGGGTAAATATAATAAATTTTAAAATTTTTCTAATCAAACACATAATATCATTTTAAATAATACTTATTCATTAAATTAAATTAAATTAGTTCATGCCTTAACTTTGTGTTAAGTATACATTCACCATTACCAATTCAAGTACTTCATCAAATTATAGCTTATTACAAAACCTTCACAATTCAATGGTTATATCATAAAACATTTATGTTGTTGGATTTCGAAATAATAAATAAAAAATAATTGCAGTAAAAAAAACCCAATAGGATCCATGCGATCCAATTGATTCAATTGAAATAATGTAACAATTACCAACCTCTTGAAGTGCAGACAAATTGAATTTGCAGGTGCGACCTCACGAGAAATGACACCCTATACTGGTATCTACATGTGCATATGATGAAGAGAATAACTCAGGGTGCTAGCTCCTTCCTTGGTGGTTAGGGTATGATTATCTATTCTTTCTCAAAGTTACATAAGAAAAATGAGTTTTTCTCTCTACTCTAAGTGATGGCTACCACTCAATTTAGTATGCTTAAATTAGGGTTTAAACTATACATATCACTTTAGATATATAGTTGACCTAATCCAAATTTAGAGAGATAAAATTTTGAGCCCGAATTTCTTATTAAAATAAGAAATACTTTATTTTTTTATTTAAAATAAGAATAATAATATTAATCTTAATTATTATTATTATTATTATTATTTCAAATTTTAATTTATCACAAAGTAAAATTCAAAATGCTCGAATTAACCTTTAGTCTATTCATCACATTCTATGTGTGTGACCTAACAAGTTCATATTATATTGGCAGTGGGCCCCAATCCCATCATGGGCCCACAAGTCATAAACGACCTCTAACAAGACATTATGACTACCCAAATAATATAAATATCGATAATACAATTTTAACCTAACAGAATATGTTATAATCCCTTTGTCTCACGATATCTTGTTTGAACATAGGTCATGGTCCATGTCAAACTTATATAGTCTAAATATATAATTTTTTGATCACTAAGTAGATTGATAATATCAAATGATATTGATCGCTCCATCAATTCATTTGAGTACGGTTATGTATTTCTCAGTCTTATTTATTGAGAGGCCCAATAGATATCTCTCTCATAAGAGAGGAAAAAATTCCTTCTTGATTATTCACCGTCCTCTGTATGATTCTCATAATGTCCAATCATAACCTCTATAATTATCCGATTAAAGATAATGTTTGATTATGTCAAAATATAATGTTCGTCATGTAGGATACTGTGATAATCTCAAATCTAAGGATCGATAACATAACTATTATGAGATCACTAATGACATTAACCCATGTAGTATCTCATAGCAGGTATATTCAATACACTGTTCTCTAACAAGTACCTATAAGTTTAATTCATATCACTATATATAATCATTACATGATTATCAATCAAACTAATACTAGTTTTTATTTATCATTATTCCTTTAATGATAAATGATTAGGGATAGTCAAAATAACATTAGATTGTTATTTACAAATATTATTATAATGTAACATGCCAACAATATAATAACATGAATAAAAATCCAATTTTATATGAAATGTGATATTACATAAAGGACCAAATGTTTAGCATAGGGCATAACCTCTAACACACATGTGTGTGTGTGTGTGTATTCTCTTATTGAATAAATATAATATATTCCCTAATGTTCACATTTCTTTTATTAATAGTCTTAATTTAACTCATATAACATCTAAAAATTATTTATTTATCTAATTAACCATAACAGCATTTACTTCAATTTTTCTCTTTCAAACATAAAGTATGCACAACTAACAAATTTTCAAATTTCTTAAAAAAATGGAGACAAGAATTGCCTTACATCATAATCATAGCCCAATTAAATTTTTATATATTTACACTAATAATTTCAAAATCATATAACCTCATTTGGCATGAAATTTAACACTTTTAACATCAATTTCATAAAATCCTAACTTCTACTCAAAAATTCCAATTTACATAATGCATAATCTTATAGAAAAATAAATTTGCTTGAACACGTACCAATATTTGATATCAATTTCTCCAATATCTATCTCCACAAACTTCAATTCATCAATTCCTCTCCACTTCTTTCTCCTTCATATCTATCTCACTTTCTTTTTCTACATAGATCCACAAATTCAACATAAATCCCTTAATTAAATATGTACAAACACTTAAATTAAAGCTATTTTAGATAGCTATTTACTATAATTTTCAATAAACTCAAACAATAATCAAACCCCTAAATTTCCAACAAATCCTGAAATCCCTAGGCCTAATTTTCTCCCCTTTTTCCTCAAATTTCCTCCATAATATATCAATTAGAGGGAAGAATGAAACTTACCTCAAGATTAATGGGGAAAAATGGTAGCAAGGGGTGAAAATGATGGAGGACCTGATATGAGCCTAAATAGCTCATATTTAATCCATATTTTATTACCAAAATAATGTTTAGTTGTATTAAATTATGTTAGAATTAGGTGTGTTTAATGTATTTTGTTAAGTTTTGTGTATGTAGGAGAAAAAGGGAGGAAATTGTGAAGAAGCCCTGTCGCGAGCGCGACAGGTACCGCGAGCGCGACAAGGGAAGCGTGTCCCGTCGCGAGCGCGACAGGTGCCGCGATCGCGACAGGAGGCGGTGATAGGCAGTTCATGTTTAAAAGGCACTTCAAAGGGACACCACTCTTCACCAAATGATGTATACTTCTAGAGGGATACTTGAAGAGTTATGTTGCTATGGAAAGGTGCTTGAAGGGTCACAATGCTTGGCAAGGAAGTTATAAATATAAATGGTGGTTATGCAATTCAAATTTAAAATCAAATTTTAAAGAGGATGACTTTTCACCAAGGGTTGCATACCTATGGAGAGGCACTTAGAGGGACATAATGTTTGGAAATCTATAAATACCCTAGAAGTTATAATCAATGAGAGGAATCAATCTATCATTTTATTTTTATTATTTTAAAAAGTGTAATTAGAGAAGAGTAGTTGTAGGTTTTAGTTTTAGTTTTATGGATTGAAGAGAAGGCAAATACAATGAAGAAGACTACACTTGGTGAAAGGAAGAATGGTTGAGAGATCCCTTCTTCTATTTCTAATCTTTACTTCTTCTTTGTTATTATTATGAATTCTTTTTAGCAATTTGATTGTTGTTATTCATATATATATTCTTTTCTCTTTCATTTATCTTTATATGTAGTATTTGCTATTAAAAGTTTATTAGTATCATTATAAGTTAAGGAAGACGACCTTCGATGTGCAATTCCTTCTCTGAAAATTAACATAATGGTCATAGATAAGGGAGTTAGCGAGAGCAACGTCTTATTGAAAGTTAATAGGAAATTCATTATCAAAGCATAGTTTGAGAGATCACATGTGGAGATAGTTGTTATAGGTTGGTTTTTATTCTTTGAATGTGTGTTTATGTAATTCTTGTCTAGATGCGAGAGCTGCGATTTAGAACCATAAATGCATGTTTAAGGCATAATCTAGTCTAGATGCGAGAGCTGCGACATAGAACATTATTCCAACTTGGCTTGCATGATAAAGATTGAATTATAAATAAGAGAAAAAGATCAAATTCCATAATTATGTAAATGTTATATTCATCATATTCATAAGTCTTCTCGGATTATCATTAAAGTAGAATAATATTTAATTTAGTGTAGTATAGTGTTAATAATAGTTTTAACTTGCAAATTAATGAGCATTGTAAACAAGATTAAAATTGAGTAGTAATAGTGTACAATATTAATCAACATTCCTCGTGGGATCGATATCTGAAGTACTATAACCAGTACACCGTATACTTGCGGTATTTAAGCTTTAGAAAAAGCATAACAAGTTTTTGGCGCCGTTGCCGGGGAATGCTTGATTAAATTTATTGTCATTATGAATCTTGATTTATGATTTTGGATTACAATATTTAATTAGTTTTGTTTTGTGTTGTTTTTAGTTGATTTAGTATATTAACATAGTTTAATTTTTGTTCAACAGGTTATTTTACTTAGTATTTCATGATAAACTTAAAAAAAAAAAACCTAATGGTTTTCTTCATTGTCGCGAGCTCGAGGTCAATCACGAGCGCGACATTGTAGGGAGGATGCTTTTGCAGTGGAATGTGGAATTCTCTCCTTCCCCACCAAGTTCTCCTAATGGGACTTTTTGAGTTTGTTTCTCCCTCTCTTTTACATTTATTGTGATTTTGTTTGTTTTGTATTTTGTTTGCTTTACCATTCTCACACAATGAGGACATTGTGTCCTTTAAGTGTGAGGGGGTATGTATGTATTGTTTCTATTCATATTTTTATTTATTGTTAGTATATTTATTTATTTGTATATTGTGTTGTGAATTTAATTTTGGAGTTTATGTATTTGGCACCTATTTGGATTTAATTGCATGCTTTAACTTGAATTTCTGTCATTTTTAGTCTAGTTAGGCAAATTCTTAGGCTAATCATTTTCATTTTACTTTGACAAATTAATATACGTAATGAAGGTTATGACTTGGCAAAGCACTTTAGTGTAGGTTCTTTTTAGGTTGAGTATCTTTTCAAATGTGTAAATGGATTATTTTTGCCAATTTATTGTTTAAGGTAATTTGACTAATAGCTTAAGTGAGCTTTTGAGCCTTATACATTGATATTTTTCTTGTATGAGAGCCTTAATATGCCATTTCCTCTAGAATTTGTTCTTGGTAAATTTTGAGATTACATTTAGTATGAGATGTGCATGAAAAATGATAAGGGCATTTAGATTACACCATTTTGGCTTGATTTAAAAACTTACCTTTTTGACTTTAGGTAGCCAATTTTGAGCCTTAAACCTATTTTTCTTGAGCAACATATAATTAGCCAATATCCTTTGCTAAACAAAAAACTTATTTCTTTGTTTTACCCTTTTTGTGAAGAGAAATAAATTGTTATATCTTTAGGAGATATATATTGTTAATGTAAGCATGATGTCATTTAAAAAATGAGAGTTAAATCCCATTCTTCTCTAGGATCAATATTAGAATAAGGCTAGCTTTTAAAGAAAAAAAAAAAAGAGAAAAAATATATAAAAATAAATAGAAAGAAAAAAAAAAAAAAAACAAAAAAAAAAAAAAAAAAACAAAAAAAAAGAAAGAAAAAAAAAAAAAAAGAAAGAAAGAACAAGAGAAACTAGTAGTAGTGTGCCATTGAGAAGGGAATATGAGAAGTAAATTACATCATGCGATGCTTAAATTCTTAAACAAATCTCCTATGATATGGTAATATTGTTTCTATTCACAATTTAAGCTACTTAAACAAAAAATTATCCTACCTTAACCTAAGCCAAGCTACAACCCTTGTAAGACCCTTTTGATTTCATGTATTATTTTATACTAGTAGTGGAGATGTTTACTAATTACAAGCTTATGGTAGTCAATGGCATGTTCAAGGGATGAGAGAAACACTAACTCATAAACACATTGAGTGAATAAGTGCTTTAAGAATATAGTGTTTGAAGTGAGAACTACTTTAGGCAACATTTGGTGTTACATAATGTTTACATGTGTTAAGATATTCAAGTTCTTAAGTTCATACATTCTTGTGCTTTGCTACTTCATAATTTTCTAAATGTGCATGGTTGTTTAAGTTTAATGGCGAATGGTTTTGTTTGAGACTTTGCAAACTTGGATAAAATTTGTAAAGAGATGAGAGTTTCTGCATGGTGTTTTCAAATATTTGCCAAATATAAATATGAGCTCCAAAATTATATGATTGTATTGTTTGCTTGTTTGGTAAGTTTTGCTTGGGGACAAGCAAAAGTTTAAGTATGGGGGTGTGATATGAGCCTAAATAGCTCATATTTAATCCATATTTTATTACCAAAATAATGTTTAGTTGTATTAAATTATGTTAGAATTAGGTGTGTTTAATGTATTTTGTTAAGTTTTGTGTATGTAGGAGAAAAAGGGAGGAAATTGTGAAGAAGCCCTGTCGCGAGCGCGACAGGTACCGCGAGCGCGACAAGGGAAGCGTGTCCCGTCGCGAGCGCGACAGGTGCCGCGATCGCGACAGGAGGCGGTGATAGGCAGTTCATGTTTAAAAGGCACTTCAAAGGGACACCACTCTTCACCAAATGATGTATACTTCTAGAGGGATACTTGAAGAGTTATGTTGCTATGGAAAGGTGCTTGAAGGGTCACAATGCTTGGCAAGGAAGTTATAAATATAAATGGTGGTTATGCAATTCAAATTTAAAATCAAATTTTAAAGAGGATGACTTTTCACCAAGGGTTGCATACCTATGGAGAGGCACTTAGAGGGACATAATGTTTGGAAATCTATAAATACCCTAGAAGTTATAATCAATGAGAGGAATCAATCTATCATTTTATTTTTATTATTTTAAAAAGTGTAATTAGAGAAGAGTAGTTGTAGGTTTTAGTTTTAGTTTTATGGATTGAAGAGAAGGCAAATACAATGAAGAAGACTACACTTGGTGAAAGGAAGAATGGTTGAGAGATCCCTTCTTCTATTTCTAATCTTTACTTCTTCTTTGTTATTATTATGAATTCTTTTTAGCAATTTGATTGTTGTTATTCATATATATATTCTTTTCTCTTTCATTTATCTTTATATGTAGTATTTGCTATTAAAAGTTTATTAGTATCATTATAAGTTAAGGAAGACGACCTTCGATGTGCAATTCCTTCTCTGAAAATTAACATAATGGTCATAGATAAGGGAGTTAGCGAGAGCAACGTCTTATTGAAAGTTAATAGGAAATTCATTATCAAAGCATAGTTTGAGAGATCACATGTGGAGATAGTTGTTATAGGTTGGTTTTTATTCTTTGAATGTGTGTTTATGTAATTCTTGTCTAGATGCGAGAGCTGCGATTTAGAACCATAAATGCATGTTTAAGGCATAATCTAGTCTAGATGCGAGAGCTGCGACATAGAACATTATTCCAACTTGGCTTGCATGATAAAGATTGAATTATAAATAAGAGAAAAAGATCAAATTCCATAATTATGTAAATGTTATATTCATCATATTCATAAGTCTTCTCGGATTATCATTAAAGTAGAATAATATTTAATTTAGTGTAGTATAGTGTTAATAATAGTTTTAACTTGCAAATTAATGAGCATTGTAAACAAGATTAAAATTGAGTAGTAATAGTGTACAATATTAATCAACATTCCTCGTGGGATCGATATCTGAAGTACTATAACCAGTACACCGTATACTTGCGGTATTTAAGCTTTAGAAAAAGCATAACAGGACCGAAGCTAGGGAATAAGAGAAAGGCGACGGGAGAGGGACTGGCGCTGTCGCGACAAAAAGGAGAAAAAGAAGGAATGCAACAGCTGCAGCGAGGGGAGGTGTGGCGGTGAGGGCGTAATGCAACGGAGGAGGAAGGATGGAGGAGAAGAAAAAGAAAAATAAAGAAGAAGGGGGTGGTGGAGAAGGAGGATCGTGCATCCTGGAAAAAAAATGGCAATCGAGAGTTTAATTCCACTCTCCTAAAATGGCGTAGTATTGGGTGAGGATGAAAAAATTCAATCCCTTAAATTCCATTTGGCCCCCAAACTATTCAATTCTAATATTTAAAACCCCAAATTTAGGTATAAATTAAAATATCAACTTCCCTTTCCTCCATTTTTTTAATTATTAACACTTATTTATTTTATTTTATCGGATCGTCTCTAGGATCGGGTTGACTAATGGTATTATTTGGGTAATTATAATTTGGGGCATTACATTAGAGCTCATAATATCACTTTTCTTTTATAATCTTGAATGCAACAAGGAAAAAAAAAAGAAAAACATTTTTGAATGCAAAATTTTAAGGTTTTTCTATATTAAATTCTTATTTTTTAAAAAATTTGTTGAATATTTATATTTTTTAAATTATTCACATTAAATCAAATTTTAATAGAACTGTCAGAATTTTAAAAGCTTGCTTTGTTGATATCATATGAAATCAATTTAAAATAATATTAAAATTCATCAAAACACATTAAAAGAATATACAATAATTTTAGACATGTAAAAATGAATAAATTGGATTTTCTTCAAATTTTTTATGCAATGGTAGGTTCCACGGTCATTTTAAGTTAATCTCATACAAAATTAACAGAGCTTGCATTTTAAATTCGTCAGTTTCATAAATTGAATATAATATGAGTGATTCAAACAGTATAGAAATCCAACGTGATTTTTTGAGAATATAGAAATTTAATGTAGAAAAATGCTAAAATCTAAGACTTTGGAATGTGTTTTTCCAAAAAAAAAAATCAGAATTAATTACATAGGTTATATTATATGATTAGTTAATATGTAAAGAAATGAGAGTGGGATTATAAAAAAGGTATAAAGATGAATTAGAATGCAAACATGGTAGCATAAAGTTTGCTTTTATACCTTAGAAAAATGAGATTATAGAATCCCATGCCGAAACTGAACACCATTATTGACTCTTGCACGTCTGTCCACCAAAAAAGAAATATATTCTTTAACACTTTTCAAATTCCAATATAATGTAGAATTTGCAAAATAATTCAAAAACTAAACAAATGAGAATTTTATAGAAAGATGCCATAAAATGAGGAGATTAGATATCCACAAAATAGACTCGAATCTGGTCAACACTTTTCAACACTTGCCATTTTCTGTTATGGCCATATAACAAGGTCTCGCCTGACCTTTGAAGAAATACCCATGAGTTTTTACTTAAGTAAACTTCTAAAAAATTATTATCTCGAGGAAAGAAGTTTCATTTTCTAATAACTTTTTTATTCTTTTTATTCATCTTTATTAAAAAATTTTAATAAGTACCTTTTCAAAATAATAATAATAATAACAAATACAATTGGTGTTTGCAACCTTTGTCAAATTTTCAATTTTGCTAACCAGATTTGAGTGGAAATAGGAAATTAAAATCCAGTGAAACCTATTAGTTGAGTAAGAAAAAACACCTCACAATCACCAGAGATCATACCTTAAAACTCTCTTAATCTCAATTGCATTTAATAATCTCTATCTCAGTGAGAATAAAACTTTTTTTTTCTTGATGCAAAAAAAAAAAAAAAAACCTTAATTAGTTACATATATTATAAAGTTTTTTTTTTAATTATTATTGTTTTCATCCAAGATGTCAGAAATTAATTGAACAACTGAAATTTCATTATCCTATCATTTCTTTGTATAGTTATTGCAACAGATGGAGAAGTAGCTTGGTGTATTGTATTATGATTGTGAAGTTACTTAGAACGATGCATAAAGATAAGAGATGCAGAATCAGAGCCGCTCCATAAAGCTTCCTTTCTACATTGGAAAATAAATAAATAAATTAACCATAAATAGTCCCAAAGAGGAATTGCACAACATTAATGACTCTCTCAACTTCTTAAACAAAGATTTGCTACATATATCCGTTCCAAAGCGAGGAGAAACATCCATAATCCTTCTCAATTTCTAATATTAGAAAGAATTTTTGCATATACTTACAAAACTAATCAAATGGAACCGTTTCCAATCTTCACAGTATTTGAGCACTTTGCCTGATTCGATCATCAATTTTGTAAATATCCACTTTCTGATGATTTAAATGTCAATACAATTTGATCATTTAGGAACCAAATAAAATGTCTGTGTGGCAAGTAATTATTTTGCAACTACTCGTTTAAGTTTCTATCAATAGCCATAAATTTCATCCGATGCTTGAGCTGAGTCAATAACAAACACAACAAAAAAAAAGGAAATTAGCGACGGAATCGTCGCTAATGACTGAAATCTGTCGCTATTTTTTTATAGCGACGCTACCAGTTTTAATTTTCCGTTGCTAGCATAATAACGACTAAAACAAAATTGGCGCTATATGTAGCGACGGATTCGTTGTTACATATTAAAAATCCATCGCTAACTAACCCCAAATTGGCTGCCTTTAGATTAAAAATTATTAGTGACAGCTTGTGGTTGCTAAATTCATCGCAAAAAGTTTAATCCTATTGTGACACGTAGGGGTGTGCAATCAATCGGTTCGGTTCAATTTTGGGCCGAACCGATTGAACCGAAAATCAAACTTTAGAAAATATAAAAACCGAATAAACCAAAATAATTTCGATCGATTCGGTTCAACCGGTTCTAAATTATATTTGGGCTTTTTTCAATTAAACTTTTAACCTAAATAGGCCCATACATCCAACAAAATAAAACCAATTAAAAATACATACAACATAACTTAAAAATTACACTAAAAAATAAAAATTAAAAAAATTTAACACATAATTAAAAAGGCATTCAATGTCCTCTAATTAAAAAGAAAAACATTCCAACAAATTAATACAACAAGTCAATAACATAAGTGTCGATGGATTTTTCTCGCGAATTCAACTTTTTAGATCTGCATTCATATAAACGAACAATAATTAAATAAATTAAATTAAATTGAAAAAAAATAATACAAAATAATTAAAGTATAGAAATATTTTACTTATCAATATTAGCCTCCAAATGCATTTTTTGAAAATCTGCAAATAAAATGTAAACATTAATTTTTTATAAGAACTAAGTTAAATAAATAAAACAAAGAATACACACACACACACCCCTCATCCCTTTTGAATTACATCATCTTCTCTCATTGCTCTTTCAAGTTCATATGAGAGAAAAAGAGAGAAAAAAAAGAAAAAAAGAAGAAGAAAACATCTTCATATTTAATTATCCCAAACATAAATGAAGGAATAAACTAACTATTACAACTTGAACTTCGGATCAGGCAAACCATGGACAACAATTCACTAAAATTTCGAACTTGGATACAAGTTCAGATTGCATTATGTCATTCAATGCACAAAAGCCAAATTCACTTTGTAACAGACGAAGCCGGAGTACCATGATACTGATAATTATCACAACAAAGAAAGAAGTAGCAACAAAAGTCAGAAACAAATGGCTTCTGCAAATTCAAAAGTATGGTGCTTCATCGTGTCAGAGAGGAGGTGTCAAAAATAAATAACACAATCATTAATTCATCAATGGAATAAACGTAAATAATAAAGTCAGTTGTTGAAAAGGTAAAGTTTTGTTCTTTCACTTTATGCATGAATTTCTCTGAATTGTTTGTCTTTTACTTTCCTGGATAATAATAAGAGGCATTGTATAACTTTATCAAACAATTGAAAACTGAAACTTATTCTTATGCACAGAATGACATGCAGCATTTCAAACAACGAGCAACTAATCAAACAATGAACAACTGATCTCTCAAGTAACACAAACATTGCACATGTCCATTCCACACCAAAATAAAAAAGTTTATAGAGAGCAAATACACTGTTGATTTCCCTTTTTTAAGCAAAGGAAAAGCAAGTAAAACCAAAGAAAAACATTAAGCCTTACTAGATTCATTATAGTAGACAAATTAAATCAGTTAAAGTGCTGTATATAAACCAAGAAATTACAAAATTAAAGACATGAAAAATAAATATTAACCATAAATATAATTCAATTAAATATTCGCACCTTAGTTAAAAATTGATTCAGTGCTAAAAAAAAGAAAAGAAACAAAAAGAAACCCTAAAATAGAATCAAAGTACCCAACTTTATTTAGAAATTGGACAAAATTGCAGCTTCATGTTCAAATTAATTGTAAGAAAATAAATTTTCAGACCAATAAGAAAAGCCCAGTTAACCAAGGTAGCAATTGATAGAGAGATAGGTTGAGATTAAAATACCTTTGTTGAATAGATTTTTAAACTTTACGTGAAGGGCTAAGCAAGAAGACACTAAAAAAAAAATAAACCATATGAAAGATCAAACATAAAGTATTATATTATCTTTATCGTATAACAGTTGTGGATTTCTTAGATTGATGATTAAGGAACTTGTCATGATGTACACCAGGTACAATAAAAGATCAATTAAAATGCACAAATCAAATATTCCCATTTAACAAAAATCCAGAAACAAAATATAGATACATAATGACAAACCCAATATGAAATCGTGGTTGTCGTCTATGAGAAATTGAAAGAATCAAAGGAACAGAGAGATGAAAATATAGAATAGAGAGATGGAGGAAACACTAACCATTGTTCAGTAAACTGCAGGAAAAATCGAAGGATAGGAAATCGCAACACCCCTACGAACAATCCAAGAAGAGGAGACACAGGAAGATGAGGTGGTTGAGTTAGGGATTTCTGTAAGGAACCAACTCAACTAAGTGTGTATATATATACTAAGGCAAAACGGTGAGTTTTATAAACTTCGATCAGTTTGGTTCCTTCGATTTTTTAATTTTTAAAATTGAACCGAACCGATAAAAATGATTTATTTGTTTGATTCAAAACCGAAAAAACCAAACCAAACAGACCAAAATCCATTCGGTTCGGTTCGGTTTTGCACACCCCTAGTGACACGGTTTAATTTAAATTAAGAGATCATAAGTTCTATAGAACATAGTAGACACGGTTTCAATTAAAAGGATATTTAAATATAAGGATATAATAAGAGATAACATAGAAAATCAAATGAACTAACAGTTGAAATTATAAAGAGAAAGCATGATTACAAAGAAAATCCTAGTGCTAGGCCCTCTGTTTACAAGAAGCCTAAGCTATTGTGTGCCTTAAACAGAGCCATGTTCAAGGCCAAGTTAAAAGAAAACATCATAGAAAATTAAATCTTTAGTTTACTTCCAAAGCTTCCTCAATGACATGTTCTTCTGTCTCCTCCACGACTTTTGCTACGGCCATCTCAAAATCTTGCTGCGTCACGTGCACCCTTCTTTCCCTAAGAGCAAACATTCCAACCCCTGTACACACCTATGTTACTCGGACTCGGGTACGGGTGTTGGATACGGATACATATCCATGTATCGGACTCGTAAATTTTCTAAATAGAAGATACGTGGATATGGATCCAAATTTAAGATACAGGTACGTAGATACGAATCCGATTTTAGACACGAGTGCGTGGATACGTTATATAAAAAAAATTAAATTAAAGCTATAAATGATATAAATTATGTAATATTGTAATTGATCTATGATATGTATAGTGCATCAGTTAAAATTTAGAAGAAGCTATAAATGATATAAACTATGGGTTTGCTTCCTTTTTTTTTTTTTATCGTGTATAGTGTATCAGTTAGAATTTAGAAGAAGCAAAAGAATAAACATGAAAACAGCCTTTTGTTTCCCTTTGTCATTAAAACTTCTCAATTTCAATGTTAAATTTTCAATTTCAATGTCTTTGTAAGTTGGGCCTATTTAATATTTCATTTTCCAACTTTGACTTGGCCCATGACCTGTTTCTTCTTCTTTAAATTTATGTAATTCTATTTTGTGATCCTGACTCTCCATCTTCCTTTTCTGTTCTTCTCTCTTGAACGATGTGCCGTTCACTGCCGTTCGCTATTTGCCTACCGTAGTTCGATTTTCCTTCGCCGCCGTTCGTTAATCTCCTGCCATGGTTCGCCGTCTTCTTGCTGGGATTCACTGGATTGACGTGGTTCGCCGGTAAGGACACTCGCCGGCGAGTTATTTTTTTCTAGATTTCTCTGCTTTTCTCTAATCTGTTAAAGCTATGGAGCTACTGTGTCCAACTTCTTAGGTTTGTGTCGGACACAGATCTTGTGTCGTGTCCCGTGTCGTGTCGTGTCGACACTGGTACGGTAGGGCAAACAAGTGAGTTCGAGTAACAGAGGTACACACAGCCTGTGATTGCAGAACAACACAACACAAGCCATACAAAAATTATATGATTACAGAACAAGACAAGTGTTGTAGTGATAAAAAAAATTAAGTTCTAAGGCTTATGCTTGTGTTCTCATCTGTTATGCCTAAACAACAAAAGTTTGTAATACCATTTATTCCTAAGGCTAGGAATAAAATACTATAAGGTAAAATAGCAATCAAAATCACACGACTATAGATCTATAGAAATTTATTGTACACTGTGGCCGAGAACCTCCCAAGCAAATTTGAGAAGAGGGCCTTATTCCACTTTGAAAGTACTTCATTTTGACACTACTTATAATGCCTTGCTGACTGATTTCGGATAAAATAACGTGGATCAGATGCAAATTAAGCCAAAAATGCCAATTTCAGATGTAAAGATTTGTAACAGCAAAGGTTTGCCTAATTAATATTTGACATTGCGTTCCTAGCTACTGGCAAATTGACATTTTTCTTGTTTAAATGCTGATGCTTTGCCTAATTAACATGGAAATACTTCTGTTTATTATTTATTAAACACTCTGCATTTTTTTAAGCATTATTGCAGTATGAAACTTACTGTTTATATTGACATTTGTAATTAGTTTAGCTATAAATCTCAAATTAGGAAAATTATGTTTCATATACAAGCGTTTGCCAAAAGATCCAAAAAAATCACTCATCCGAGTTGGCCCAAACACACCTTGAAGAATCATTACTTTGATTTCAATAGTCAAAAGACATTAATTTTATATATTTTCCTCAAGAAATAACATCGATTTAAATAAAACTTTTTAGAAGGTCTCTTTTATCTTTTTAGTTTCTTCTCAAGCAAAAGATAATTATATATTCAAAAGTGAAAATATTGAAACTATTGATTAACTTATCATTAAATCCATAATTTAAATTTTAATAATTAATGTACGTTCAAAACTTGAGCCAAAACTAATTGATACTATAAGAAAAAAAAGGCGCAGTTTGATGCATTATTTGATTTAAAAGTTAAAAAATGATGTAAATTTTGTATTTCCAAGTAGCTAACCAACGTGTTTCACTTTTCAAACCAAAGAAAATAATGCATTATACATTTATAATTGTAATGTAACACAGAAAGGAGCACATGGGCACTAAATGCTTCCAATTTCCACATGCTCAGACCCACTGATTAAAGCATTATGGATTATTTTTTTATGATTTTTTTACTTATAGCATTATGGATTTTTTTTTTTATGATTTTTTTACCCATATATGTAAACCTTAAGCTTGCATTATGTTATTACAATAAGAAAGTCTACGAATCTAGATTATATCAATTATTTGTGGGCACGCCTCACAACCCTACCCCACACATCCAAAAGTCTCTTGTTGCTTTCTTAGATTGCATCCGATAATCCAAAACCAAATCATGCAATAATTTCACAACCAAACACATACACACAATATGAAACATTAAACACATCATAAACAAAGTTGTATCCAGATCTCCACATTCAAACTCATAATCATATACAAACTCAGATTAATAAACTAAACTCAATTATGATTCCAACTATTAGTTATTAATTAATCAATAACAAGCAAGTAATTTTGTGCAACAGTCTCTGACATTCACATAATTATATGCAACATGGTCTCTAACAAGCAAGTATTGTTGTGCCTAACATTCACATAATTATATGCATTTACACACACACACACACAAATGGACAAGCATTCAGATCTGAATATCATCTCTAACCTCAGCAGGTGACAAAGCAGGGAAATATCCCACGTATTTCATAGTTGGAGGTTCATAGCGCTGCACTTTTTTGTCCCGTTGCTGTCCTCTTCCTCTTGGAGGTACCTGTACAGTAATTGCATATAAAAAGCCTCGTATGAATTACACTAAGTTCCCACAACAGAAACTAAAAATCCTATAATGCTTTGATTGTTCTAAAAATGACTATATAACTTCCAATATTGCTCTTCAATCTAATTCATCAAAAATTTGAAAAACAGAAATTTTGGGAAAAAAAGGAATCTGAATGAAAAACAAACAATCAAACCGAAGCAAGCCCTTTATAAGAAAAAGTTACGTAAATGAAGCTATTCTCTTGAGTTTGATTCCCATCCAACACTACAAAAAATCGAATCTGCACTTAACTATCAACAGCAGAGCAGACACATACACTTAAAAGGTTAAAAATAGTAAAAGGCATGTAGACGTTTACCATCGGAGGCATCGACGTCAATCGAAGGCATGTTGAGAGGAATGACATCAACAAGAACCGATAGTGATTACACTATGGAGTTTTTGACAAATTTCCTTTTGATCTTATTGGAATCAAATGGAAAATGTCCAAAAACATCATGGCTCAATGTCTGCACCTATTTATTTTCCTACAAGCATCTACACTAAAAAATGAGGAAGTTTAAGGAGAAAAATCGTAATGGATACCATCATCCTCCATACCAATACAATACATTCACAATTTGCAAAATACAAAGTAAAAAATAAAAAATAAAATTGAGAAGAATCGATCAAGAACTAAAAAATATACCCAATTCATACATTTTCCCCTCAAACTAGACAATAATGATAAATAATTAATAATGCATTGCAAAAAAAAAAAAAAGATAAATTAATAATGCATGCCTAATTTTGACATTGACTTTCTTTGCATATCTTACTTAAAAATATATTAAATCATACCGAATGATGGCTATATAAACATCCAGCAAAAAACACTTTATATATAATTGATTATCATGATTAACAACACGCGCACGCGCGCACACACACGACACATAGCCTAGGAAACCCAATTAAAAATCTAACATCAAGTAAATACGTCATACACAATTAAAATGGCAAAAAAAAAAGTAAAATAATTTTTGTGACCTTTCTTAATATTTTTAAAAGCTCAAATTAATAGATAAAGATTTTATTATATCACAACAACTACAAATGTATAAGAAACAAATTATGATTTATCCAAATATTTTATTTACATCACACCTATAAACAAAACATATTTTATCAGCTAAGTTTTATTAAAATAATGTTACCAGAAGCTCTATGAAGCAAAACAACAATTATAAGGGCAAGATATTGGTACTTAAATCAGCATAAACCAATTGTGCAATAGAGTTCTAGTATGGATGAACATAACTGGAGAAATCACCAAGCACATAAGAATATTGCGCCATTCTACCCTCTCATAGAATTCCTTGCTCAAACAAAGGAAAGGTCTTTCAACGGCGCTTTCCAAGATATTCATAATATCGTGCTTTAATGTTAATGGATCAAGATACCAGGATACCAACCTGCAGAAAGGAAGTTATGCGACTGGAAAAAGTTAGAGAACAATAAAATATAGGTGGAAAACAGAGAATCTGAAATGTGATTTAGGAAAATGCTATCTCAAAACAACCAAATCAAAATTATAAACATTTATATCTAGTAATTATGTCAAAGGGTAAGGTATAATAAAACCAAAAGACATTTCAAACAGACAAAAGCTCTGCACTTAAACCAGTTAAAAAGATAATGGCATAAAATGACAGAAAAGAAAAAACTTTAAAGTAAATAAATTTGTGATATTCACATTAGCTATATTAGTATTGTCACACTGATTCCAAAGCCTATGCATATTTTCTCACAAACCAATCAGGAAGTTACACAATTTTATGTTTTTTCAAGCAAAATCACACTCATAACATTCACTCTTTGAGCCACACAGGAACAGTGCTTCAGTTTCGAACAAAGAATATACAAGAAATGCAATGGCCATTCTTAAAAATACTATTGTTCTTTTTTTTTTTTGTGATAAGCAGCAGATTTTAATTGCAAAAAAGCAAAGGGCTGAACAGGGTCTAACTGACAGACCCAAGAACAGGGTGCAGACGTAAAACATCATGCAAAGAAAGCTAAACCAATCAAATCTAGAGAAGGAATCTAAAACAGCCCCTAAAAACGAGATACCAGCCTAAGCTTAATACCATGGACAAATAATTCATACGGTAAAGGAAACATGACCACCAAGATACTTCCAAAAACATCCACATAAGTGTGCAGTTCCACACCATTATTACAAAGGTACTAATTCTCCCAAATATAACACAAGACCAAATGATAACAAAAATGAAATTTTACGAAATGATAACAAAAATGGAAGAACAACACAAGACCAGCTGCTAGTGCACAAAATCCAAATTACAGAAAGCGAAAACACGAAACATAAAGAGAAATTCTAATCTAATCTACAATAAAAGAAAGAAACAAGAAAATCTTACGGTGGTCATGCGCTCAAATGCTGTCCGTTTTGGCCGAAATCCACTCTGAAAGATCTCTGCATCCTCAACTCCGATCTCCCATTTGCCGACAAGTGGCGACTGGAAAAGGGTACCTCGGACTCGCATAAGCGCCATTCATTGCTGCCAATATTTAGCACCTGTTTTCATTATTTCGTCGCTAAACTTATCCTCAAGTTGAATAAATACATTTTCACAACTAAAATTTAAAACGGTGGCTAAACCGTCGCTAAATAGCGATAAAAAGTAATCCGTTGCTAAATTAGGTTTTTTTTTTTTTTGTAGTGCAAGAGTGTGCATACCAAACTAATCTTTTATATCTTATGAGTAGACAATAATACATGGGTCAGTGTTTGAAAAGGAAAGTCCTTGACAAATTCTTAACTGGTAGTCGTACCCTTATCCTTACCTCTATGTGCTACCTCTAGACATTTCTTAGCCCTATAAACCTTTGACTGAATGTAAAAACTCCCATTCTTGGCATTCCTCTCGAATAGTATTTCTGAAATGATACATAAAAAATGTTGAATAACCAAATCCCAAACAAGGGCACAATAATAGATGCATAACAAAATACCAACCTTCAGTATCTCTTCACAACTTGTTTCCTCTATTACTCCAAGAATTTGTGGGGCCACTTGCTCTGTCATGACCTTGCTCCCTCTACGAATTGTGTTTGAATTGTCTCTTGAGCAACATCCGATTATGACGGATTTGCATTAAATTTACATGTCACCTAGTCAGTAGATGCATGCGCAAAAACATCCACAAACTACAATGCTTGTCATTTAGTTGAGTGCTGACTTTAGCTCATAGATGGCATATTGATTAATAAACATATGAAAACCTAGACTGGGAAACTGTATGCCTATTATGTGGTGTGTGCTCTTGCACCAAGAATGAAAATCCACAAATACATGAAGACAGAACACAGCGCACGGTTGTCAAGAAACTGAATCAAAACCTCAACGTAATGCCAGATGAGGCATAAGATTGTGGTGAATTCAAAATAGCTCTTTAAGAAGTTTAATGAAAACCCTTGAGAATTAAGATGTTCCTACATTGTCTGAGGATTGTATACAGAAAAGAATCCAGACCTTCTATTAGGGTATACCTTATCAATGCCTTCATTGAGATTATTCTAAGAGGGTATTGTGCAGAATAGACTATTGGAAACATTTTATAAGTCTTGATTGTTTAAAGGAAAGATTACAGCCAATCAAATCACTAACATATATGTACACTCGCACACATTTCTACTATATGTTAATGGGGAGATGTGACACCCTACACTTGGGCATTGGTTCGAATGCCGAAACGTCATAATGTCGATGGCATCGATAATTATCTGATTATTTGCTTAATCAACTTAGTAATGTTTCATTAGTCCAATATTAACTTGATCAACACTTTTGTTTCGTTCATGTTTGGATGTACATAACTTATATGCAAACTAAATCACTTTTTGTGCTCACAATTTATTAAAAATTTGGGTAGCACATTAGCTATAACCGGTGCTTGCTCTTCCTGCAGTTAGGGGTGTGCATCGGTCGGGTTCGGGTGAAACCGACCCGAACCTGATTAACCCGAAGTTTACATATTTTTCTCACCCAACCCTACCCTATATTAATATCGGACCCTTATCCGAACAACCTGATATTTTTCAGGCCCTAATCCGAACAATCCAATTAACCCAAAATTAATTTTTTTAATTTACATATTTAAATTAAAATTCTAAATTAATACAAATAAATAATATTAAATACCATAAAAAAATATTTTAAAAATACAACAAACTAACAATTTCAAAATTACATTAAATATATATTATATATTAATTAATATTGTAGAGAAATTATAATTTTTTTATTTATATATTAAAAATTCGGGTTAGTCAAGTTTCACTCGACCCTGCCTAATTAACATGCACTATAATAACCGAACCAACCCTAACAAGCCGACTAACCCCACCCGAATATGTCGATTCGGGTTGGTCCGATCGATTTTTGCACACCCCTACCTGCAATGGTTTGAAAAAGACTCCCAAATAATTAACCTATAGCTCCATAATCCTCTAACAATTTCAATCCATCACAATTCAATTCATCCATCAATGTAACACCCCAAAAATTGCATCTGACATGCTTTACATGTTTTAGAGCTTGAATAATAACCCTAGGACAGTTCTCGAAATAATCAGAGTTGAATAGAATAAGAAAATTTGAACGAATACAATGGTTAAACATGCTCGGGCCAGGAAAATTCAAGGATGGATGACTTGGTGGGCAGTTTGGATTAGCACCAGATTATGAAAATAGGTACTAAATGAAGTCCAGTGGTATAATTTGAGATGGAATTGATCTCAAATAGGCCCCTGAATCAGGTAGAGAAGAATTTTCTCGATCATCGAAAATGGTTGACCAAAAGTTTGACCGAGCTCAGAAATATTCTACGGAGCTCCAAATATTATTTCGATCATGTTGACCAATTAAAAATAGCATAAATAAGCTATTGGAAGTGAAAAATAAAATTTTCAATAGTTTTGAAATTTCGGGTTTCAGACCAACTAATTATTTTTCAGAGCTGGAAGTATATCAAAACAATGTTAGAATAACTTAAAATTTTAAACATAAGCTTATGCATATGCTAGTGGATGTGAGGCAAAGTTTCAAGCTATTATGACGGGTAAAACATCAATTTCTGAAATGGTTTAAATTAGAACAAGTAAAAGAGGTTGACTAAAAGTTTGATTGGGACTTTAAAAATAGTAAACGATTTCTAAAAATCATCAAAACTTTCAGATCTAATAGAAATGTTCCAAATTAGTGTCTGAAAATTAAAAATAATTTTTTTGGATCACTTTGAATTTTTGAGTTTCTAACCAGCTGATTTTTCTCTTCAAAGTTGGAATTATATCGAAACAATCTCGAAATGACTTAAAATTTTAAATACACTCTTCTGAATATTTCAGGACATTTAGAGTAAAATTTCATAGCATTATAATGATTGAAACATTAGTTTCCGAAAAATGGTGAAAAACTAGGTTTAATTTAATTAACTGAGTTAATGGCAATTTTTCATTAGCTCAAGGGTATAATTGTCAGAGAAATTGGGTTAGAACTTATGGGAACTAGAAATTAGGATAAAGAATGAGTGGAGGAATTATTTGGGCCAAAAATGGGTTATTTAGGTAAAATTGGTCAAATGGTTGGACCAAAGTGGTTGAACCTAATTTGGCCCATTTATGATGGGTATAAATAAGGAAAAAATCAAAAAAATCTAGATAATGTTAGAGAGTATGCCCTAGAGCCCATGTAATAGGGATGTTTTTCATATGTATGAAATTTATATTTTTAATAAAAGGCATCATTCATTTATTAATGCTGTGTTTGAATACATGAGTTTGTAAATCTTAAATTAATAAATGAAGTCCTAGATATTATAAACACAGTGCAAAGGCAATCATGAAGGTGTTCATGATGTGAGATGTCTATCGCATGCAAATGTGTTAATATCTAAATATTCCTAGTCATAGAATTAACAAGATAGGACATTGTTAATTCGGACAGACTAGCACATGTTATGCTTCTTGAATGGTTCAAGCAATGGTTCTCATAATTGTGATTATGGATGATAATCAAAGCTAACATATGGATGCTTGTTAGAGGAACAAGTTCATTGGAGACCTGCAAAGAGAATCCTCATATGGATATTAAATCTATGTCAGTGAGGAATTTCTTCATAGCGGTTGTGCAAGTATCCTTAGACTTGAGATCACCAAAGTTATCTTAAGTAGCAAGTGGTATTCTTTGACTCCATAACTGATTACTTCCAACTGGGAGTGAACATAGTTAGGAGATTGGGTATATCATGACCTACTTGAAGATAGTTGAGTGATTGACAAAGGATTCACCATCCCAGATTTAACAAGGGAAGTTATCTCACATGATTCTATAATTACCTTGTTCAGTGAATCTCTGGCCAGAGTAATATGCCGAGATGGATGGAGATCCATGAAGGGCATTTTAGGAACAATGGTTAAATTAATAGAACATACATAATTAGATTTATATGAGTTGACAGAAATCCATACTCAGAATCTGATTGAGATAAGAGTGGTGAAAGGAGTAATTGCACGGTAACCGTTTCTATGGAAGGGTACAGTCAAACTACATGACTTTCCTGACATTTGGGTAGTCATGATGCCTAGCTAGAGGCCAATCATGACTTGTATAATGATGTATCAAAATATCAATAGAGATTGATAAAATGATTTAAAGGAGTTTAAATCATGTGAGTTTTGAATAGAACTCACAATTACATATTATACTGCCAACATGGACAGGAACCCAATAGGTCACACACATATAGAGAAAAGGGTAAAATGGTAAAATGACAAGGATAATAATATTTGATATTATTATAAAGGTAGAGAGGAGAATATGATAATAATTAATTAAAGAGTTTAATTAATTATGATCAAATAAAATTGTCCGTGGAACTTTTGAGAAATGTTCTGTAAATTGGACCTAAATGAAATAATGTATTTCATGATTAATTATTATTGTCTTATAAGTGTTATAAGACTACTATAAGTGTTATAGGACTGATATAATAATTAATAGGACCATTGGAGAAATTATAAAGGGCCAAAGGAATGAAGAAGTTGGAGGAAGCCCTCCAGAAAAGGGCTACACGCCAACTCCATACAGAAGGGCTTAGAGGGCTTTTTCTTGGACCAAATTAATTTATATATGTTACATAAGTGTTATGGAACTCACATATTTAATTTGGTTGGATTTGGAATCCATTTGGGTATTTAAATCCAATTAAATGCACAAAGGGCCTAGTTTGTGGATTTTGTGCATGGTCTTTTATGAAAAGTTTTAATTTGGATTTAATTAAGCCCAAATGATTATAATTAATTCCAGAAGCCCAATTAATAATTCTCCAGCAATTTTAAAGAGTCCAATCTCATTAAGGAGTTGGAATTTTAACCTAACTATAAAAGGCCAACTAATGAGAATTAGGGTTAAGTGATTAAAACAAAAGGAAAGTCTTTTTCTCTTAATTCT
Organism: Excoecaria agallocha; assembly: GCA_037975025.1. Classification (NCBI taxonomy): domain Eukaryota; kingdom Viridiplantae; phylum Streptophyta; class Magnoliopsida; order Malpighiales; family Euphorbiaceae; genus Excoecaria; species Excoecaria agallocha. Next base: position 38,335,236 of record CM075812.1, on the reverse strand, counting down.
CTCTCCCTTTTGTGCCACTTCCATTGCTAGCCGCTTGGATTTCGGTCAGCCCTAGTTGAACACCAATTTGTTGGTTCAATTTACCCCTCTCTAGTGTGGATTACTCATTGGAGGTGTTCGATTTTGGACACTGTGGTTTGCGACAACCCGGTGCGAAGTAAAATCAACTGTTCAACAAAAATCAAAGGTGATTTTTCTTATTCTCATATAGTTATATTGTGTATTCATGGCAAGATCAGATCTTATGGTTAAAAAATTTTAAAATTCCGCTCATGTATGTGATGCATGTAACCATCAAATTCCAACATGGTATCAGAGCCAGGTTTTGCCATGGATATACAATTCTATATTTTTCTGCGGAATAAGTTTTGTTTTGTTTTGAGTTATTTATTTCATGAACTTTAAAATATTAGATTTGATTGTTCATGAATGAGAAATATTGATTTCTGGTTGTATGTGTGATCAAATAAATATGGTGGAAACAAAAACGAAATTTTTGAATGATTAACATAAGGGTTTGGCGTGAAACTCATTAGGGTTTGGCGTGAAACCCTAGGTAATGTAGGGGCTGTTCTAATTTAATTTCTTATGGATCCATTTAAAAATCATTTAGATGATATTTTATGTCTTTAATATGTGATATTAAGCCGTAGGATCGAACGGAATTAAAATCGAACAAGTTTTGCATGAAAACTAGTTTTGTCGAAAAGTTCGATAAATTGGTGTTCTTCGTGTGTTCTTGATGTGTTCATGGTTAGAACGACTTTTGATCTTCTAAATCTGATATATATGATATATTAAAGTGTTTTTAATTAATTGGATTAATTAAAATGGGCCTTAAATTAATTTGATTAATTTTAATTCATTAAAACCACTTAATGGGCTTAATTATGTTTACGGACTTGGTTTAAATTAGTGAATGACTTGGTGGGCCCAAGGAGCTGATTTAAATTAACTATTATAAACATTAATTAAGTTTATTAATGGGTTTTACGGGCTGGAGTGGGCTTGGCTCATTCCAAAAGGCCCAAATGGTCCAAATGACACAAAACTAGTTTGTGTGTGAACACACTTAGGGTTTTTCTTCTGTGGGTTTCGGCCTACACTTGTTTTAAGCCCAAAATTGATTCTTTTGATTATTTAATATGATTAATTAATTAAATAATCAATTTATAATTAATTAATAATCAATTTGATTGATTATTAAGGCAAGAACACATTCATGCAAAAAGGTTTCCTAAAATGAAAGTTTCCAAAATGGAAAAAGTTTCCTAATTTGATCACATCATTAAAATAACTCAAAATATAGTTTCAAAGGTTGAAACAAAGTTAGTAATCCATTTCTTTATGCATTATAAAGGCATATAAGGGTGTATGATTGGCATGATGGATAGTTATGGACAAAACCCAATGTGATTGAGCATTATGCATGTTTTGGCCCAATGAGGACTTTCATGTCCCGGCCACTTATTTTTGGTTTATATTTCATTTCAAATTGTAATATGTAATTAGATTACTTAGATTAGAATTAGAAATAGAGATGGAGACCATTTTCAAGGAGCAAGATGGGCCGGATGGAGATCCAACAAGCTTGAAGATAATGTAATTATTTTTTTTGTTTGAATCATGCATACTACCTAGGTGTGACCTTTTGATTTCTCTCTTGGCTCGGGGAAATCAATGTAGTGAAGTCCATAACTATACCATATTTGTATGCTTATATTTATGTGATAGATATAGGATGCATACCAATGTATGCCAACCATGTATGATGAGACTTAATTAACTAAAACCCTCAAACAAATACTAAGGTATATAAGCCTTCCATTAATTTGAGGAGAACCAGAGTTCTTTATAGTGTGGGTTGTTGACCACAGTCAAGCTCACATTATATCGAATATGTTCAAATCTAATTAAATGGGTCATCTTAGCTAGCCCATTAGTTTGTTGACCACAGTCAAGGCTAATGGTTCTAGAGGCAAGATTAGGGAATGCATATATGATATGCATGCATCAAGAGTTGATAACCTAATGATCCAATAGTTGTGTAGAGACATAATTGGTATAAAGATACCTACCTTTCAAGGGTATGGAATTTGGCTTGTTGACCACAGTCAAGGTCAAATTACATATCAAGGATTGGATGTTGGCCCACTAAGAAAACCATCGGGTTTTCTCGGATTTTATAGTGAGGGCTATTAATTCGCAATAAAATAGTGGGAGTAAATGGATTAATTAAAGACCTTATTAATGCATATATATATATGAACATACTCTCATATCTTTTCTTTTTCACATCTAGGTCATCATCATGAGCACATCAAACATTAACATACGATCAATCTTGGATAACAAGCTGGTTGGCAACAACTATTCTGACTGGATCAGGCAAGTGAGAATTGTTCTCAGAGCTGAAAAGATCCACTATGTCTTGGATAAAGATCCACCACCACGTCCATCAGATGATGCCATTGATGAGATCAAAGGCATTTATCGAAAATACATGGAGGATAGTGAAACAGCAGCATGTCTGATGCTGGGTGCTATGTCCTCGGAGCTTCAGAAGCAACATGAAATGATGGATGCTAGAACCATCGTTTTGCATCTAGAGGAGCTTTATTCTTCTCAGGCTAGAATTGAGCAATATGAGATTGCTCGAGCTCTATTTAGCTGTAAAATGGTGGAAGGCACTTCAGCTGCTACTCATGCATTGAAGATGTATGGGTATATTGAGCATTTGAGTAGACTTGGCTATGTTATGGATAATGATCTATACATAGATTTAATCTTGTACTCGTTGGCTCCAAGTTATGCACCTTTCGTGCTTAACTTCAACATGAACAAGATCCAAGTATCCATTCCTGAGTTAATCAATATGCTCAAGACAGCTGATGGATCATTTAAGAAGGATCCAAAAAGTGTCATGGTTGTCACTTCTGCAAAAGGCAAGAAGCAGAAGAAGAAGAAGATAACCAAGGCGCAGCCAAAGAATGGTGGGATCTCTAAGAAGAAGGTTGCCAAGAAAGAGAATCCCAAAGGAACTTGCTTCCATTGTGGAAAGGATGGTTATTGGAAGCGTAATTGCAAGGCCTATCTAGATTCTCTCAAGGAGAAGAAGCAAGCTGATGCTTCTACTTCAGGTATTCATATGATTGAAATTAATACTTATTCTATTGCTTCAAAACAATCTTGGGTATTAGATACCGGATGTGGATCTCATTTATGTAATGATCTACAGGGGCTTAGAAGCTTTAGAAGAGTTGGAAAGGCAGAGATATGTTTGCAGTCAGCTACTGGACAAAACATCTCTACAACAGTTGTGGGGACTTACTATTTGCCTCTTCCTAGTGGATTAGTACTGGAATTAAATAATTGTTATTATGTTCCAACTTTGTCCAAGAGTATTATTTCTTTCAGTTGTTTGATGAACGATTATGATATTTCTTTAAAGGACAAATGTTGTTACATTTTTAAGAACAATATATTTTATGCAAAAGCTATCATTGAGAATGGTATATTTGTTCTTGATTTAATTAAAGAAGTACATAATGTGAATACCAAGAGAATGAAACATGATAATCTTAATACCTCATACTTATGGCATTGTCGTTTAGGCCATATAAATGAAAAACGCATGACCAAGTTACACAAGTCAGGTGATTTGGGATCATTTGATTATGAATCATTTGATACATGCGAATCTTGTTTATTGGGAAAAATGACAAAAGCTCCCTTTATTGGTAAAGGAGAACGAGCTAAAATGGTTTTGGACTTAGTACATTCAGATGTATGTGGTCCAATGACTACACATGCTAGAGGAGGTTACTCCTACTTCATTACTTTCATAGATGATTATTCCAGGTTTGGATACATCTATCTAATGAAATATAAGTCTGAAGCATTTGAAAAGTTCAAAGAATTCAGAAATGAAGTAGAGAAACAGCTTGGCAAAATTATTAAAACACTTAGATCAGATTGAGGTGGAGAATACTTAAGTCAAGAGTTTCAGGATTATCTTAGAGATAATGGGATTTTATCTCAATGGACTCCTCCATATACACCACAACACAATGGTGTATCCGAAAGGAGGAATCGAACACTATTAGATATGGTTCGATCAATGATGAGCCGAGCGGACTTGCCTAAGTCCTTTTGGGGATATGCACTAGAAACTGCTGTTTATGTGTTAAATAGAGTTCCTAGTAAATCGGTTGATGTTACTCCATATGAGATGTGGAATAACAAGAAACCCACGCTTTCTCATATGAAAGTATGGGGTTATCCTACTTATGTGAAGAGGACAATGTCAGACAAACTGGATGTTAAGTCTGACAAATGTTTATTTGTGGGATATCCAAAAGAAACGTTTGGATATTATTTCTATCATCCCTTAGAACAAAAGGTGTTTGTTTCAAGGCATGCTGTCTTTTTGGAAAGAGAATTTCTCCTACGAGAAGACAGTGGGAGTAAAATTGAGCTTGGTGAAGTTCAAGACCCACAAATAGAAGATGATCAATCGATTGAACCCGAAACTGAATTTCATAATGATGAGATTACAGTTGAACCTGATTATACACAAAATCCTAGAAGATCTACTAGGATGCGTTCTATCCCTGTGAGATATGGATTTCACGTTGATTTGGATAGAGGCATAACTGTAGTAGAGGACAATGAGCCTACAAGCTATCAAGAAGTTTTGAACAGTTCAGAACGTGATTTATGGCTTAAGGCTATGCAGTCCGAAATGGACTCCATGTATGAGAATAAAGTATGGACTTTAACTCAACCACCTGAAGGGATAAAGCCCATAGGGTGCAAATGGGTCTTCAAAAAGAAGACTGACATGGAAGGTAATATAGTTACCTATAAAGCTCGCTTAGTAGCAAAAGGTTATCGTCAAAAAGAAGGTATTGACTATGACGAAACTTTTTCTCCTGTAGCGATGCTTAAGTCTATAAGCATACTTTTAGCCATTGCAGCTCATTATGATTATGAGATTTGGCAAATGGATGTGAAGACAGCTTTCCTTAATGGAAATCTTTCTGAGGATGTGTATATGACACAACCAGAAGGATTCACATCTGGAAATGGCGAAAAGGTATGCAAGCTTCAAAGATCCATTTATGGATTGAAGCAAGCCTCTAGGAGCTGGAACATACGATTCAATGAGACAATCAAAGAGTTTGGTTTCTCACAGAATGAAGATGAACCTTGTGTGTATAAAAGGGTCAGTGGGAGTGCAATTGTCTTCCTAGTTCTATATGTAGATGACATATTGATCATGGAAAATGACATTTCTCTTCTCCAATCTGTTAAAATATGGTTATCCAAGCAATTCTCCATGAAAGACCTTGGAGAAGCATCCTATATTCTGGGAATAAGGATCTATAGAGATAGATCCAATAGGTTGCTAGGTCTTTCTCAGAGTACATATATAGATAAAGTATTGAAGAGGTTCAATATGGATCTCTCTAAGAAAGGGTTTATACCCATGAAAGACCATGAATAGAATACCATATGCATCTGCAATTGGTTCTATCATGTATGCTATGTTATGTACACGTCCAGATGTAGCATTTGCTTTGAGTGTCACAAGCAGATTCCAATCTAATTTTGGAGAGGAACATTGGGCAGCTGTCAAGAATATTCTTAAGTACTTGAGAAGGACTAAGGATATATTCTTGGTATATGGAGAGGGCAGTTTGGAAGTAAATGGGTATACAGATGCCAGCTTCCAATCTGACAAAGATGATTGTAAATCACAATCTGGTTATGTGTTCATAATGAGAGGAGGAGCAGTTAGTTGGAAAAGTTCCAAACAAGAAACAACTGCTGATTCCACGACGGAAGCTGAGTACATTGCTGCTTCAGAAGCAGCCAAAGAAGCAGTCTGGATCAAAAAGTTCATAACCGAACTAGGAGTGGTGCCTAGCATTGTTGATCCGATTCCTTTATATTGTGACAACAATGGAGCCGTTGCGCAAGCAAAGGAACCACGGTCTCATCAGCGATCCAAACATGTTCTCAGACGCTACCATCTCATAAGGGAAATAGTAGCGAGAAATGATGTGAAAATAGAAAGGGTTCCCATAGATGACAATGTGGCGGATCCCCTCACTAAAGCACTTTCCCAGATAAAGCATGATCACCATATAAATAGCATGGGTCTGAGACATATGAGTGATTGGCTCTAGTGCAAGTGGGAGATTGTTAGAGAGTATGCCCTAGAGCCCATGTAATAGGGATGTTTTTCATATGTATGAAATTTATATTCTTAATAAAAGGCATCATTCATTTATTAATGCTGTGTTTGAATACATGAGTTTGTAAATCTTAAATTAATAAATGAAGTCCTAGATATTATAAACACAGTGCAAAGGCAATCATGAAGGTGTTCATGATGTGAGATGTCTATCGCATGCAAATGTGTTAATATCTAAATATCCCTAGTCATAGAATTAACATCATAGGACATTGTTAATTCGGACAGACTAGCACATGTTATGCTTCTTGAATGGTTCTCATAATTGTGATTATGGATGATAATCAAAGCTAACATGTGGATGCTTGTTAGAGGAACAAGTTCATTGGAGACCTGCAAAGAGAATCCTCATATGGATATTAAATCTATGTCAGTGAGGAATCTCTTCATAGCGGTTGTGCAAGTATCCTTAGACTTGAGATCACCAAAGTTATCTTAAGTAGCAAGTGGTATACTTTGACTCCATAACTGATTACTTCCAACTGGGAGTGAACATAGTTAGGAGATTGGGTATATCATGACCTACTTGAAGATAGTTGAGTGATTGACAAAGGATTCACCATCCCAGATTTAACAAGGGAAGTTATCTCGCATGATTCTATAATTGCCTTGTTCAGAGAATCTCTGGCCAGAGTAATATGCCGAGATGGATGGAGATCCATGAAGGGCATTTTAGGAACAATGGTTAAATTAATAGAACATACATAATTAGATTTATATGAGTTGACAGAAATCCATACTCAGAATCTGATTGAGATAAGAGTGGTGAAAGGAGTAATTGCACGGTAACTGTTTCTATGGAAGGGTACAGTCAAACCACATGACTTTCCTGACATTTGGGTAGTCATGATGCCTAGCTAGAGGCCAATCATGACTTGTATAATGATGTATCAAAATATCAATAGAGATTGATAAAATGATTTAAAGGAGTTTAAATCATGTGAGTTTTGAATAGAACTCACAATTACATATTATACTGCCAACATGGACAGGAACCCAATAGGTCACACACATATAGAGAAAAGGGTAAAATGGTAAAATGACAAGGATTATAATATTTGATATTATTATAAAGGTAGAGAGGAGAATATGATAATAATTAATTAAAGAGTTTAATTAATTATGATCAAATAAAATTGTCCGCGGAACTTTTGAGAAATGTTCTGTAAATTGGACCTAAATGAAATAATGTATTTCATGATTAATTATTATTGTCTTATAAGTGTTATAAGACTACTATAAGTGTTATAGGACTGATATAATAATTAATAGGACCATTGGAGAAATTATAAAGGGCCAAAGGAATGAAGAAGTTGGAGGAAGCCCTCCAGAAAAGGGCTACACGCCAACTCCATACAGAAGGGCTTAGAGGGCTTTTTCTTGGACCAAATTAATTTATATATGTTACATAAGTGTTATGGAACTCACATATTTAATTTGGTTGGATTTGGAATCCATTTGGGTATTTAAATCCAATTAAATGCACAAAGGGCCTAGTTTGTGGATTTTGTGCATGGTCTTTTATGAAAAGTTTTAATTTGGATTTAATTAAGCCCAAATAATTATAATTAATTCCAGAAGCCCAATTAATAATTCTCCAACAATTTTAAAGAGCCCAATCTCATTAAGGAGTTGGAATTTTAACCTAACTATAAAAGGCCAACTAATGAGAATTAGGGTTAAGTGATTAAAACAAAAGGAAAGTCTTTTTCTCTTAATTCTCTCTCCCTTTTGCGCCACTTCCATTGCTAGCCTCTTGGATTTCGGTCAGCCCTAGTTGAACACCAATTTTTTGGTTCAATTTACCCCTCTCTAGTGTGGATTACTCATTGGAGGCGTTCGATTTTGGACACTGTGGTTTGCGACAACCCGGTGCGAAGTAAAATCAACTGTTCAACAAAAATCAAAGGTGATTTTTCTTATTCTCATATAGTTATATTGTGTATTCATGGCAAGATCAGATCTTATGGTTAAAAAATTTTAAAATTCCGCTCATGTATGTGATGCATGTAACCATCAAATTCCAACAGATAACTCCTTCATTTTCTCCTCTTCTCTAGCCAGCCTCAATATTCATATCATTTTCAAGATTTCTTCATCCTTTCTTTACCAAATCTTATCCAATCTTTCATCTAAAATAATTCAAAAGTCCTAATTTCATAAAACACTATCTCTAGAGCCTATTTTGAGAAAAGCAAGTATAAGAAATTATAGGAAGCAAAAAGGAAAATTTGAAAAAAAAATAATTTAGGGAGAGTTCAGCCAAGGTGGGAGCAAAGGAAAGCAAGTGGATCAAAGAGGAATAAAGGCAAATGGAATGTTCTCAACCCATTTTAAGGTAAGTGGTTGCTGTCTTGCATTTTATTTTAATTAAATTCTATGAATTCTATGAGAGTTTATATTATATAAGTGTAGTAATCATGGTAAAAATGTAAAATAAGTTGATGCATGTTGGTAAGATAATATAATAACATTTGGAAGCCTAGAATCAACAAGGAATATTCTCAAGAAGAAGAAATTCCAAGGTGGCCAAATGAGGGACCATGGTGTAACATGTAGAAATTTATGATTATTTGCACATTAGATGTGAAATTAAATACTACAATGAGTAGTGAATATAATATCATTAATTATGACCTTAAATGTCATGTGAACATAACGTCACTAGAGAGCATAATGATGTATACTTGGAAAATTAAGGAGTTATGAACATAGTAAAAGGCATGTTTGTGACACCCTTATCCTGCACATAAAGTTTTATATATATATACATTTATTTAACATGTACTCAATGGATTAGAAAATCTTGACATATCTAATAACCTCACGTAGTAAACAATAAAAACATTTGAAAAGCTTAACAGTTAACTTAACATGCTTGTATTGTATACTAATTGAGAATTCTTCATGTATTTGACTCATTTAAGCAATTTCGAATATTTGAAACCAACTATAAAGCGTGCGCGCGCACGTACACACACACACACACATATATATAATGTGTTACTTGGTAACCTCTATTTATTTAAACTTATGAAACAATACAAGCAAATCATGTCAGACATATAATCAAGCAATATCAATAACTCTTGTATAATACTTGCTTTGTACGATATACTTTAATGTCAATACTGTGCTTATAGTTTAGCCTGCCCAAGTTCTAAAGGTGGATAACGGGAATGGTGGATACCCGGGGGTATCAAAATAGGAAATATCCGAGGATATCGAAAACATAGACCCAAACGGGGCCAATAGAATAGGGGATCGGCCAAGCGAACCCAAACGGGGTCAGCTAATAACCTAAACGGGGCTATTTATGATCCAAATGGGATCAACAGTAGCTTAGACCTAAACAGGATCAATGGTAGCAGCTGCAATATCCCTATAGGCACCTATCTATCCACATTTGAACTCCATACGCAGGCAATACTATGTTCATGTTCATTCTGTATATTACACTTATACTTTACAGAGATATTATGGCCTTTATGCCATTAAATTTAAGATAAGAAAAGTCTTCAGATTTATAGATACATTTATCAATGTATCAAGTTTCATAATCACATATATATCATAATGATTGCATCATTTCAAAATCAATGGATAAGTATAAGCATTTAAGCATGTTCAAGACATTGAAGAATCACATGCCACAAACTTATTCATATACTTGTTGTATATATATTTCTATACTTTCATTCAAGGTGTAGAATTATCCATCACATATTATAGCAATTATGTATTTTCACTCATCAATGGAAGACTAGAGCAGTCAAGCATACATAATTCACTTTAAAAGAATAACTGACATTGAGCTTGATCCCAGGCTCAATATGTATAAACCTGCACTTTTAAGTATCTCCAAATTATCTAGCATATGTCTTATTAATGAACTTGCTAGAAGAGTTTATTTGTGACCTCTCTCTATACTCTGATTGTCACCAATGTTGCATTAATTAATTAACAAACCCAGTCATTTACTGTTATAAGAGTTTATTAAACCAAACTTGCAAATACATTAAACTTATAGTTGTCAATAAACTCAGGATATAATAAGAGTTAAGCACACATTTACATTTACTCAACACTTGCCATAGCAAGGACCACAGTATTCAGGTGAGGTAGCTATAGAGGCTTCAATATCGATTATGTATTATTACAATTCAATTATTTCAAAAACTATTCTATGCCAATACACTTCTTATAATCAAATTAATGATACTATATACATTAACATATCAGAATAATATAACACCAAACATATATAAAAACTTTGTTTATGTCTTTATTGAAATAGTGAAACTAAGAATTAGTTAAATCATATTTCATGCCTCAGGTAAGTATACTTTAATGTCTTAGATAAGTGCCTTATACCTTGAATACATGTGACTATAACTTGAGGGTGAGTATTGTTGGCACATGCATAATCATAGGATAGTTATATTGTTGTTATGGCATAATTATGTATGCAAATTTTATATAATGATTCAATTACTTTTTAACATGTTATCATTAGATTTCACATATTAGCACAATGATGCTATGTCAATCAAGTAATATATATCATACCTGTTCAAATGCTTTTCATAACATGCCTCATTCTTAAAACTTTACAATATAACTCATCATGTATAGGATTATGTAAGAAGATACACAATCCCTAGTGTATTTATATACACATGTATTCATATAGTCATATATCAGTATAAGTATTTAAAATTGAACATACATCATCGTAATTATATACTTTAACATGTTATCATTCAAGCACCATGAAACACCTTTAAATCTCATGCTTGTACTTATAGTATAACTTTGTACATGTATGTGATCATATTATAATACACAACCTCCAGTGTATGTACATGTAATCATGTATTTATACAGTATCACAAGTATCGGTACTTGAATATACATATCATCATGATCATAAACTTAAACATGTTATCATTAGGTATCACATGTGTTCATAGTCATGCTATAATGTCACTTATTTCATAGTATGTGTGCATGTTCATATACATATTTACTCTATCATAGAAGTACATACATGTAAGTATATTCGTATATAACCAGTATATACATAAGTTTAATCATATATGAATAATTGATATTATTATCAATAATCTTTCCCTATGTACATATATAAATACATATATATGCACATCTTTATTAGTGTTCATATCACATGCCACTATTGAACTCTTTTCATATAACATATCATAACATTCAATTGCATTTTATCATATAATTCAATGAATTCTTTGGTCATACTTTAACTATACATATATCAATACTATGCTCATATGGGTTTTTGGCATGCTATAGTGATGTACATAGTCTATAGAGATGCTCAGATGGTATAGCAAGTTCTCCCATACAAAAGCAAGGCAATAAAAGAAGAGTAAATATTACATAGGCAAGTCGTGAGCGTGACCGAGGTGAAGATAAAAGTCTACATATAGTGCATTTTCGTAAGCATGACTATTCTCGCAAGCACGACAGATGCGGATTATACAATTCCAATATATTTTCATTAACAACAACTCTTGTAAGGATTCCTTTTTATGCCTAAATAACTTTCTCATGCTTACACCATTTTATTCCCGGTTTCATGCATTATTAATTCATAGCACTTCCAATTAATACCTTTCACTACAAGAAAAAAGGCTTTCAAGGACGGGAAATCCAGTCCTTAAAAGTGCCAATCCGGTCCCTAAAACTTAATAAGGACGGGAAAAACCGATCGCTATCCCGTCCTTATAGGCTCCGCCGCTAATGATAATTAAGGACGAGATATATCTACCGGTCCTTAAAACTTTTAGTGACCGGGTAAGAAACTGGTCCCTAAATAGTATTAAGGACCGGTTTTCCTGTCCTTAATAATGTAAGTCACGTGCTCTTTAGAGTAAATAAGGATCGGATATATGGTCCATAAAAATATAATAACGACCGTAAATGTTTAAGGACCAGTCTTAAAACCGATCGCGTAAAACCATTAGGGACCGGATAAAAACTGGTCCCAGTTAGTATTAAGGACTGGCTTTACCGTCCTTAATAATATAAGTCACCTGATCATTATAATAAATATGGACCAGAAATCCGGTCCTTAAAAATGTAATATTGACAGTAAATTTTTAAGGATCATACTAAAATCCGGTCATTGAAATATAAATAAGGAAAGGAAATGCCATCCTTAAAAGTAATAATCATGGGACCATATGATAAATTAAAGACCATAAAACTTTAATTAGAGACCATTCTTTTTACCCTGTATTTTTAATTTAGTATCACAACTAGAGCATCCAAATTAAAATTACTCAAAAGCATAGACAATTAATAATTTAATACATTCATAGATAATTTGTAATTGATACCTATATAGAATTATCATCCAAAAAATCAATGCATTGTTTATACAGCCCTTTTGCAAAAAAAATAATAATCTATAACAAAATGCTTCTCTATCTAGCCAAAAATCTAATGTTCTTTCAAATCTTCGTATTCAATTTTGTACTTCAATGTTTTGTCCATACCAAAAACTGCACCAGCAAACATAATGCCATACATTTGGGTTATGCATATAACAAGAAACCATATACTTAATTAAATTGAATAATCATATTATTATTAATACAATATACAAAGTAGCTATATATAAAAGATGATTAATGAAGCTTAACAACAACAATAATAATAACATGATACATGCTAAGTGTATGCAAAGTTCATGTGTTCTTAAGTTACTAAGTGGCCTGGGACCTGGATGTATATTAAACAAAAACTCGATGGAACAAGGGTTAGGGCAGTCAAGCAGGAAAAGGGTATACTCTAAGGATGTAAATGTAATATAGTAATCCTTTTACTAAAAGTTATATGCTCATTGATAATTGAATTTCAAAAAAATCAATGAACACAATAGGAAATTCAAAAAAATCAGCACTCTAGTGTCATGACTGCAAGAAGAATTCAAAAAACATATACTAGATTATCTTGATTAAAAATCTGAATTCAATGCATATCCTACTAAATTTATATTTTTATTTCACCATAATATCATTTGGTTTTTTGGATAAGCAGCAAATATTTATTATTGCAAAATGAAGGGAGCTCTGTGGCTAAACATGAGTAAAAAAAAATGACCACTGTCACAAACCCAAAAACATCGCTTACAAAAGGAAGTTACAACATCCTACTGATAAAACACCTGAGGGCTATTAATATAATCATACCAAATTCAGAGCAGATGTGTAACAGTGTTTAGAACCTGAAACAGAAAATTTGCTCGTCAGACTTTAACCCAGCTTCTCATATTTCCTAACCTCTACCTTGTCCTAAGAATTAGCCATTCAAAAACCTGCACGAGCAGGACCAACCAGAATCTTGTTGTACCACTGAGATTTACAGCTAAGATAAGAGTTTGCAGCAAAAGGGGCAGAGTCTGTATGCCCAAAAACTATATTATCAAAGCAGTATGTATCTAGCAAACAAACACTTTTAGTTTAACCAAGCTACAAAGTTTAAGACTCTAGACACAGCTGAATGCCTTAATAATCTGAAGCTAAAACAAAAAGTGCATCTGTAATCATTTGAAATATAGAGCCAGCCCTTAGAATGAGTTTGCATGACATGGTTATGCAAACCATGTGTTCATCTACTTGTAGTCATATGGATGTACATAGCTAAAATTACATCTTCATTTTCCAATAAGCAATTGTAATTAAAAAAACACAGCACATGGAAATCTTAATTAGATAAGATATCTTACTATTAAAATTAGTAAGAGAAATGCACAAACTAGGATGGCACTTACTGCAACAAAATAGGAATTTTCAAGGAAGTTGAGAAATATTCATTTTGACATTTTCAAGGAAAGGAAGCTATACTTTGAATCATTGTATCTGCTGATGATTTCCCATAAAAAATTAAAGAGAGCACAAATTATTTCTCTTCAGCAAAATATTACCAAATAAAATTAAGTTGTAGAATTACCCGAATAGGATGCATCAATTTCAACTTACTGAGAATGTGAGGCAGCAAGGAGAGCAGCACCTATGCCAGATCCATCATTCGAGTGCACCATCTCAATACACAGCTGGTGATCCTTGTCACCCCCAGACAGTATGCGCCATGCACTTTTGTATGCTTTATAAAAGCAAAACATTGCACAAAGCAGGGTTCATAAATAAGACTAATTAAATATGCTGAATTTAAAAATTCTCAATCCCAAGTAATAATTAACTTCCTCATTGTTAAAATCTGAAATTCTTTTAGAGAAATACTATTTTAAGCTTAGTGGTTAATTTTATTAACTTACAATTTAATCCAAATCCTTTGGTGTCATCAAGTTTTTCATTGCAATTGGCAGAAGTCATGCCATTAGTGCTGTTAGTCTAGCATTGAGTTGGCATATTAACATAGCTAGGATGGTTAAGATGCAAGTATGAACTATAACCTGCTAAAACCTTTTTACTATAATGCAGAGAATCAGAGAAAGAAAAGGAAAGCATAAGGTCAACCTAGTTACTAATGAAATTCTATTCAACTCACCCAACTATGTCAATAAGCCAATTCAACTTACACAACTCCTTTATCATCTGTGCATAAAAGAAACTGATAAACTGATAAACTCACCCAACTAATGAAATTCTATTCAACTCACCCAACTATTCAACTCACCCAACCATGGATCAGCTTTGAGGAATGAAGTTCCTTTATCATCTGTGCACAAAAGAAATTGATAAACTGATATGTACACTGATCAGTAGAAACTTGAATAAATTTCCAAACTACAGCTGAGCTATAAATGAACACTTTACATGGAAACATATTATGAAACATGTGTATACCACGAATGGTTAAGGGTCTTTTCATGCTAAGTCCTCCTTTAGAATTATAATTACACAACAATGTTAAGTTGTTAGGGAATAATCCCTCTAAAAACTCCAAGTTCTTCCATTATTTATGACATGCATTAATATTTCTAGAATCTAGTCAAAGACTTCAATTTGCATGCATTTGAAAGAGCAAGAAGATCCATATAAACTCAAAACCACACAAGTCCCATACCTTGGCCAAAAATTCCCTTAACCTCAATCTTGTGCCTTTTCTTTACCTTTGTTCATTCCACCTTCTTCTTCTTTTTCTTATTGTGATACACTAATTGTCTTGATTAATCAACATCCATGAATTTCCCTTCAAGGATTTATTAGAGAGAGATTCAACAATGCACTTGAGGAAAAGAAGAAAGAAAAACTCAAAATTCCTTCAAGGAATTTTCATCCCACACACTCTCTCTCTTCTTATAATTGACTATTTATAATGGCAAGGGAAAATTCCCTTTTTAAAGCCTTCAACTTTTTGCATGTCCCATTAAAACCTCTCACCTTTTTTGCATGTTGCACATTGGCCTCTCCAATTTAAGTTTCTCTTAAATCAACCACTAAATTCTTTCTTTATTCATAATTGGCCTTTAAAATGCCATACTTACAATTTGACCCCAAAATTCTCACTTCATGCTTCAATTACACCCTTGAACATTATTAAACCAAAATAATAATTTAATTCTGCCTTTATAAAATTCATACCATATAATTCTTACATTTATCACATAACTAATTATAACTTAATAACATTTATGCCCCAAACAATATCTTAACTATAATTTGCTCTAATTATACACACTATATACTATAATATCAATTGACTATTGTATACTCTATCACATAAGACCATGAATTCATTAGATCCTAACTACTAATATTTCATCCAATACTGCTTAATTAGACTTTAATAACATGTAATTGCCATTGAATTCTACTAGGGCCCATTTAGGGTCCTTAAAATATTGATAAATGAAGATTTAGTATGATTAAAAAGGGCATAAAAGAGTTAATAATGTGTAGAAAATTATGGTCTAAGCTTATCAGCCTAGTATGACTGAATTGATACCTAGAGCTTATCATGTGGAAATTGAATAATTAGTGGAGTGTTTAACATGAATTGACGATTACCAAGAAGAATGGGTATGGAATGAGTGACTTGAGCTTAAAATATCACATAGGCATGATAGTTAAATATGTGAACATAAAGGTACACATGTAGGCAACAATGATATGTCGAGGCAAAATGGATATATGTCAACATATAAATACTTAAGGTGATGAATTAACATAATGAGGACATGAATTAGTGATGAAAAACAATTTAAGGAGGAGAAAACCCTATATGGCCGAATCATTCATTATATTGTACAGTAGGATTATTTGATAATAATTAGCATAAGAGTTAATAAAGTGTAAAAATTAGGTTAAGTAAATATAACTTGAATAATTAGAGCTTGAGTAAATATATACTCATATTGTTTACTATGTTTACATAATGATGTTTACAAGGGAAATGAAATACTAAACCCATTGGAAATTGTTAGTGTAAACTGTTATAAAACACTTAAATTAATAAATGAGGCATTTGTTTTATCTATTGTATTCCTATGCATATCAATTGATAGAACTATCCAAGAATGTTATTTCAGTTTAAGTTATCATGTGTGAGGCACATGGTTGTAAGACCTTGAAATAAATGATACTTTATTCTAAATATCCATAGTCAGTCATTATTATCGAAATAACAAATGAATTAAGACTAGTATGCTCTCTTTGATAATTTGAGTTATGTCTTACGGATCATAAGGACTGGAGTGTCAATCAGAGATCATAGATACATGTTTAGAACATGGTATCTGAATTTGATCCGTTCATGAAAATACTACATGGTACAAGTCATAAGTGTTTCTTATATGCAAGTTTTGCATCGAAGTTCTTAGACCTAAAATCTCTATGAACCTCTTTATGAATTACTGTGTACTTTGACATACACCTAACGTGCTCGTAATAGGGTGACAAGTAGGGGTATGCTTGAGTATGCACTGATCCATGTTAGAGAGAATGAGAGAAGTGAAGGGATTACCTCTCTCAATAAGAGAGAAAATATCACCGGCCACTTAATCAGTGAACTGAGAAGTGTATGGCCATTCAGAGATGAAATAATGAGTAATCATTATTTATTTGAGAGTTCAGTATCACTGGAATATCAAGAAAGGAATTAGTATATATAAGGATGACTGATTCCATGCCTTATATTAATTTTCATATTTAAGGGTAAGGGACTATGCAAAATTGCATTAGGTCATTAAATGCCATTTGCATTTTTATTTAATTTGGAATGCTATAATATCTTACTAGAGAGTATATATAGCCTTTGGATTAATTTATTAATTCATTGCCAATATTAAATGGACATATAAGATCGCACATAAAATATTGGGCTTAAAATATTTAATTAAAGTATTGGACATTAATTTGGGCTTTTAATTAAAGTCAAATTAATGTATGTAATGGGTATTAAAATTGCTATTGGACCTTTGGTCCATGATAGAGATAAATTCGGCCCACAAGGATTAATTTCAATTAATTAATTATCTTGGATTAATTAAGTTAATTGAGTATTAAAGCCTAATAGCATTTGAATCAAAATAAAACACTTAAATAGGAGAGAGATTGGCCGAAATTCAAAGACAAATTCAATGTAAATTTTGGCACATGTATATATCCTAATTAAGTGATGGTTTTGATTAAATGTCTTATGTTTATTTCAAATTAATTTGAATTTAAAATTTAAAAGAGTTTGAATTAATATATATTACTTGATTTTAGGAAAGTGATGGAGGCTGAATTTACTATCTTTGGGTAGTAAATTTCGGAATTAACACTTACCAAAACAAATGATATATATTTGTGATCTAAAGAAATAAAACCCTAAGGCGTGATTTTCTCTCTCTTACACTCTTGGCCGAAATACACAAGGGGAAAATATTCTTTCTTTTTCTCTTGTGTTCTTAGGCAACAATAGCAACCTAAAGGAAGAACAAGATCGGATCTTGTAGCTTCAATCCATTACCATTGCTAATTATTTACACATAGAGCTAGCACTCTCAATTTTAAGCCTTCATTGCAATTGTGTGTTTGAACATAGAGAGGAGTGGCGTAAAGGCTGTTTCTTTGGCATTGGTGATCAAGACCTAAAGCATATAAGTTTATCCTATTTGCTAGTCATCATCAAAATCAAGATTTAAAGTGCATCTAAGATTGTAAGTTTCAAAACCCTAAAATTGCATGTTTCGATTTTATGTCGTTTATTGCGTGGCATGAATGATCTATATTTTTATTTTTTCGCTACGTGATCTTCATATACATGCCATGTAATATTCCTTCAGAAATGTTGTATTTCCATTAGATGTAGATGTGATTTATTGTATGTTTTATAATTTTGTATGTAATATGATAAAGGCGTGGTGAATAAAATATATGAAATATGACACAATGGGAATATCATAAAGAGTTGTGGAAAAATACAAAATAATATGAGATAACAAAAAGGGATCATGACTAATAATTTCAGTAGGAGCAAAATGGTAAAAATGCAAGAAAACATGGATTAGATTAAATAGTAAAATATGCGTAAGGGATGCTTTAAATTTTATTAAATAAGAAATAAGGTGAGAAGTTAAAATAATTAAATAAGTGAGAAAGGACAAATTCATAAACAATAGGAAGTTTGAGGAACAAACTATAAATCGTCACTTTATAGGGATGCTCAGGGACTAAATTGTAAATTCACCACTTATGGTGAAGTAGAAGGTAAAGGATGCCAAAAGAGTTAATATTGGAGGCTAATAAGTAGGGAACATGATAAAAGAAAACATGGGGACTATAATGTAAATTATCAATTCATGAGGAAGCATAAGAACCAACATGTAAATTTACTTACAAAATGAAATAAAAGTTAAAGGAAATAAAAAAAAGCATCAAAATCGAGGTTAAACGTGATGTGCGAAAAGATTAGGAAGCAAAACGTAAAGTGCCACTATGTATGTGAATTTAGGGACTAAAACATAAATTTCAAATTTAAAATTGAATGAAGATCAAAAGAGACCAAGAAGGAAGGATTAGAATAAATTTAGCCCAGGAAATAAGAAACAAGAGAGTCCCGAGGACTTAACAGTAATTTTTCACTAAGTACAGAAATATGTTGAATTAAATAAAGAAATTAAGAAAAAGAAAAATTAAATGGTGATCTAAAGTAACTAAAGGATGAATTTTAAATTAATTAGGAAAATGGCACTTGGAAAAAAATGGAAATTTTCATTAAGGAAATTTTATAGAAATGAAATTTTGCATAATTACACCCGACATTAAGTAATAGGACTACAAGGTCAGGCATGAAAGGTTTCATGACAAAACGAAATTGACGTATACATACGGATCTCTAGATGTTCCATTGAGTAAAGTTCAGTCATATTCAGTACTAAGGTTTGATAAACGAAAATGAATTAAATTATCATTTCACACTACAATTATATATCACATAACATGTCGTACAGTCTTATACAATTACATACTGTGACGCATGCTAGGGCCCACCCTAAATTTCTAGCTTTGCTCTCAGAGGACTGTTTTTAGGACCTGAGACTGGAAGGGGCTCACTTTTAATCATAAACTGGCTGTTTCACAATAAAAGGGGTGAACCCTAATTATTGCTGACAGTCAACCCATGAAAACGTCTACTAGTGGGCTCAAAGAGGTATGTGTCATAGAGTCGCCACCCAACAGAATGTTGGAAATTGAATCTTGACCTTATCTTGATGCCCAATTAGAGACTTGTGTTCGGGATATCCCTCTTATTAGGCATTTTGGTTAGATGTTAATTTTATAATTGAGTTTTAGAATTAATCCTCTCTCCTCTCTCACACAATGCATTTTACGGTAAAATTAAGTAAACACCGCATTCAAGTAAACAAAGTAGTAAAAACAACAAAATAAACCTATTTAATTATTACAGAAGCAAGTTATCCCAAAGAATAATTCTAGGCAAGATCAATATACATATATACAACGGGTTATGGATTTAATTTGGAAGCATTGGCTTTCTCATGCATTTTACAAAAAAGGCATTTATCACATCGTGCAGTTAAAAAATTGGACATTGGTCCATGTTTGATGAAAAACCTAATTTATTTACTAGAAAATGCTTTAAGTGCCATTTTAATTTAACATGCTTGAAAAATCCTTTTTTACTAACTATTACAACCTTGAAAAATAATACATTCAAAAATAAACAATCAATAATGGCAAAAATAAATAAATAAACGAACAACACCATAATAAATAAATAAAGATGTGAAATAATAATGTAACTAGGGGGTAGAGATGGTGACCAATGTGGGAGCACGACTTTCCATGCAAAAGAACCATATGTCCTCCACAACAATATATATATCGATTACTCGAAAGAATCACACAAAATAGATAAATTAGCATTTAAAATAAATTAATTATACACTTATTCACACAAACAAAGTAATTACAGGGACAAGAATATATGTACAGTAACAAAAAAATACATCAAATAATGCATAAATACTATAGGGAAAGAATAAATGATCCAAAAATATATAAAGTCCTAAAAATACATGCAAAATACCATAAATATCCCCATGGACGGCCAAAATGAGTAAGGGATGGCCACCCATAGAGTGAGGGATCGACATGAGGAAGGGATGGAGACATCCCATTCCTTAAATGAGGGATGGCTATCCTTCAACCCTTCTTCCCATCTATCACCTTTGGAACAGAATGGAAAGTATAGAATCATGGCAAAAATACGAAAAATCATGCAAATAATTTTCTATCCCTAAATGTGCAATATTTGAGCACTAAATCATACCAAAATACATTAAAAAAATACTTAAACATGCATTATATTACATCAAAATTACAAAATTACAATATATATATATGGAAAGGAAAAGAAGCTCTATATGACAACAATGAAGGAACCTCTATAATTTACCATAATCTTTAGCATATTTTAGAAAATGAAGCATACTCTGATAAATCATACACATTATTTAGATATAACAATTAAAATAAATCAAATCAGTGTTCAATAATCATGAAATCATGTATATGAATTGTAAAGAGAGAAAGTGAGAATGAGCCTAGAATATTACCCTCAGGAGATATTCTAACTCTATGAATTTTGCAATTCTGATCTCTGCTCCGAATTGCGCTCTTTAGTTCGCAAAAAAAGTATGAAATTCATTGTGTGTGCTTGATAGAGTAAAAAAAACCTTAGGGAGAGAAAGAAATTAGTTTTCTTCTTCTATAATGGTTACTCTTAAGAATAATGATTCCTTTCCTTTCAAAAACCCTAGATCTTTGTTTTTAATACTTAAGGAAGAGTTTTAATCCAATTCCAACTCAAAATTGCCAAATCTAGAGATGAAATCCCCTAAATTTGGGACAGACCATTATCAGCTAAGCTTCCTCTTTTAAAAATCTAGGAGAACATGGAAAAATCTGGGTTTCAAGCCAGGGATGGCTGTCTGTCAATGAGGGACGTCCGTCCCTGATCACTAGACCTTTGTTTTCCAAAAATACTCCTAATTTACACTGCACAGGAGAGAAGGGCCCACAGATGGCCACCCTTCAGGTGATAGACAACTGCCTGTCACCACTCAAATTAGGTTTTTTTTTTGTGTACTTTGTTAAAACACTCAAAAATATTTGAAAGCATTTAGAAAATCATGAAAGTTTTTAAGAAAAAAATAAAAATCCACGATCAAATCTTCGAGATTCAAACTTGCTTTGTGAGTAATATACTGTTTTCTCATCATCGGGTGACCCTGATCTATGCTGCCTCAGGTCACGATGTCTACAGTTGCCCCCAATTTTGGGGAGCTAGTGTACTATGCCAAAGTGAGCCAAAATTCAAAGTAAAAGGAAAAAGATGCGTACCTAAGGTAGTTAATCTCTTATTTGATTACAACACGTACCTTTTGAGGCAATGAGTCTCTTGATTGGGTTGTTATCGTCATTTTGTTGATGCATTAACCCTGAATTCGGATATTTAACATTAGCTTGTTGATGTGTTAATCCTGTGATAATTGTCTGATTAGCATTTGAGATCAGAATAGATTAATTAACTCTAATTAGCACCTGAGGCATGTAGAATTAGGTTATTTGAATACATTTGATTAGCGCCTGGGGCATGTGGAATCAAGACGACTTGAAACCAACTTCGTTGAAGGCGACAAGTATTTACTTGTCCAATTAGCACCTGGTACATGCAGAATTGCGACAAGAATAAGGGTCTCCCTGATTAGCACCTGGAGCATACAAAATCAGGTTGACTTGGTTGCATTTGATTAACGCTTAGGACATGTAGAATCAAATTGCTGAAACTACATCGTGACTAGCACCCATTTGTCAACATATAGAGTCAAAATGATACATCGTACTTTGATGAATATTAGAGTTGTCCTGTAACATTAAATAAGATGATCAGGGTAATATTTGATGGATTTCATTCATTAGCTGACCTGTTGGTTGTTCTTTTTGAGAGATTTGATTGTTGTGTCTGAAGCAATGCTTCATTAAGGATGTTTTTGGCAAATATATATATGCCCTTCGGGTAACCACTTGAAATGTTTGAAGTCACCCTAGTAGATATGCTTTCGTGAGGTGTCACTGGGGTGCTAAAATCTATTCTGGCTATAATTTGTCCAGTAATTATAACACCCTTATCCGAACAGTCCTTTTCGATACAGAGCTAAGTGGTAAGCCGAAATTTTGTATTGTTTTTTTAACCAAATTTAATCCATTGACTGCCAATACTTATACACTATTCAAATTTATACATTTAACTTATCAACTTATAACTGTTTAAAATACTATTCATTTTATCAAAAATTCGACAGCATAACGACTAGGAACTTACTAGCCTCTTGAAAAATCAGAAAACCACAGCCTCTCAGAGGCACAACAGTCTATAACAGTAAACATAATCACATCCAAACATTTACTCATAGATCGAACATATTCATTCTAAATCATTTACTGACAAACACATAATTGCAAAATAACAATATTAATTATTCCATCAAACTGTAGTTCAAATACAATCCAATTCTTTAATTCTGCTATCTAAGTATATACATGCTAAAAATACTAAAATAATCATCACTGACCATTCCTCTTCAATCTCTGCTTCACTATGTACCATGCTCCCGCAACACTTCCGAACCTGCACGTAGTAAACACTACGTGTTGAGCACTAATTATACTCAGTGGTGACTATTAATCGAAAAATTTCCCCAAAATAGCATAATTACATTAATTACGCTAAAAAAATCATTTTAGACTTATTAAAAGCTCTTTTAACATTGTTAACAATGTTTTTAAAGCATTTCAAAAATTTTAGCAACTTATTACTTTGGTCTTAAACTTTTCAATTTATTACCAAAAATACCTTTTTTTTTTGGTAATTTCAATTATAAATTTTGGCATTACTATTCTTATTTTTACTTTTACTTAACTTTTGGTGCATAGCGTGTTAATTGTGCTTAACTTTGACTTTTTAAGCAGAATTTCTTATTTAGTCAGTCCGATACAATTATTATTACGTTTGGCATTTTACTCTGTTTATTGCCACTATTATGGCAACTTCAGTTTAATTCTCTATTTTTCACTTAATTACAGAATTATTCTTTTTATTCTTAAATTATGGTTTTGACCTTGGTTCATTTATTTTTACTTTGACTTTTCAATTATGTTTCACAATACAATTATTAATACTTTTAACATTTAATACGAAATAATAATATTATATTGGCAACTTTCCAATTAAGTCTTTATTTCTTCATTTTATTACAAAAGGGTCCTTTTTACATTTTTTTATTGGAAAATTGTCATAACTTGCTGATTTTTACTTTTCAGTTGACTTTTAGCTTACAAAAGTTCTGTTCGGTCTTTAACTGAACTCTTTGTATTATATTTCACATTTAATCTATAATTTCTTGAATCATTACGGTATTGTTACTTTTAAATTTTTAATTACAATTTTAACTTTATTTTATAAATTTTCATTTTCAATGTAATAATTGGTATACAATATACCAATTGGTCCGTATTTTGATATTTTCATGTAAAATTACATTTTAGTCCTTTAACTTTATAAAAGTTGACTTTTTTACATAGTTAACCAAATTACCATTTTACCCTTATTAATTCTTTCCTTCTCACTTTTACTTATTAAATTTATCTTTTGGAAAAATTATCATTTTATCCCTAAACTTTTAATTCTTTTCATTTCGGTCTTGTTTCACCTTAAACTTCAATTTTAACTTTCTTTTTGCACTTTTAACATTTTTTTATCATTATGCCCCTAGTATAGACCCGACAGAAACTCTCAGACCAGATATGTGGGACGTGGACCCCACACGATCACAATAAAATGAGAAATGACCTCCAAGAATCATTCCTTATAAAACATATGAACATATGGCAGTACGTATAACAGATACTATGGAGATCAGAGATCCTACCATAGCAAAGCAAGTCGCCATGACTTGCACCGTGATATAAGATGTCCCTATGGCTAGCCAATTATATCCTGAGCAAGACTTTTATTGCCTGACTATTGCTAAGGGCAAAAATCACTTTATTTCAAAATACTGTTCAATTTTAACAATTATAAATACTTTTTCAGTCAGTGCATTTTTTTAATTAATCTTTTTAGTACTTTTTATACATTGTGTGAATTATATCATTATAATCCACCATTACTTGGCAAATTTATGAATTATTTCTTAATAATTCAATATTTTGACTTTACGTCTCATTTTGTTGTTAACTTTTAACAATTTCCTTACTTTTTCTATATGAAATTACAATCGTTCGGGATATGAATTATTTTACAATAATTCACCATTATATTATCGATTTATGAATTATTTCTTAATAATTCATTTCGGTCATTTTATACATTATACTTTTTATGGTCTTTTTATTCTAATAAATTAGCCAGTCACTTATTTCATTAATTTTGGATAATTTATGAATTATATCAATATAATTCATTATTTTTTACTTTAATTACAATTTATAACTCAATAATTCAATACTTTATTTTGTACATATTTAAATATTTCTTTCAAAATATTTAAATAAATTCCATAAATTCTATATAAATGCATAAAAATATTATTTACTCATTTCATACATTATTTCACAAAAATTCAATATTTTCACTAATACATAACTAATTAATTAGTCCAAAAATATTCTAATAAATTCCATAAATTCTATATAAATTCATGGATAATATATTTCATATCTATCATCATTCTATGGCTTAATTTCATTGAAATACTTAATATACACATAATTTCTTTAAGCATGAAATTCGGCCATCATACTAATTAGACTTTAAAAATTCTTTTAAATTTATTTAAGCTTCCTATTATGCTAAATCAAAGTTCAATTACACTTTTCTAACACCAATTTCAATTATACATATCTTTAAAAAATTCTTTCTTATAAACCCTAAGGGAAAACCATAAAATTTATAGGGAAATAACAAGATTTGATAGTCACTAACCATTTTTCCATGCTTAACCTTCCCTAGGCTTCCTTTTCATGCCTTAAGCCTTAGCAAAACATCCCTCATCATTAAAATCTTCACATGGCCGAAATTTTCACCCTTAAAATCACCAAGATAACAATGTTTTTAGCTCAAATAAACCTTAAAAATGGACTCTAGACACCTAAAACTAGTAATAGGTACCTTAGAATAAAATTAAAACTAATAATTTCTCTTATCTCATTTTGACCTCCAAGCTTTTTTCACTTGTTTTCTCTTGCTTATTTCCCTATAATCCTTGGTTTGAGATCAGATCCAGCAACTAGAGAAGTTGGAGAACATTTCTTGTGTTTGGATTAAAGGGAAAAATGAAGAAAAGAAGTATAAATTTTGAGAGAGAAGAAAGGAATGGAGTTTGGTCACTTATGGAGAGAAAGACAGCTGAAGATGATGATGAAGACCACAAAATTATCTGTTCATTTCTTCCTTTTATACTTCTTTAAATGGGCTTGGGCTTGGGCTTGGGTTAATAGGCTTGAATTAATTAATCAAAGCCCATTAACTATCCAATAAGCAATGTTTATTAATTTCTCCCACTTTTCAATTTCAAATCTCACCAAAATTGATTCCATCATCTTTATCACATCAAAAATAGGTTGTATAAAAAATTTCAGCCCAATCGGAGTCCATTTTTGGTTTGGCTCGATTAAATCGGTCCGATTCAAAAATATTGATTTTACCGAAAAATTTACTTTTTGAAACCAAAATAATCTACAAATTATTTTAGGTATATCTGTAATTATTGGCAATTTTTAAACTTTATTTGATATTTTTAAAGCCCCGATCAAATGTACGGTTGATCGGTTACTATTTAAACCGAAATCATTATTTTCTCCTACTTCTTGAGTTCAAATCTTTCCAAAAATACTTTTAAAATTCTCAAAATATATTCATTAGGTTTTCTGAATAATTTTGAGTGAATCAGAGACTATTTTTCGGTCTAAGCCACTTTTACCAGTCCGATAGCACGATTTTTTGCATTACTGAAAAATCAATTTTTTTTACTATATGATTCTACATCTCATTTAATGTAGATCTGAAAAATATGATAATTTTTAGAGGTCATTAGCTATTTTTAAAGTCTTAGACAAACTTTCAGTTAACCTAAACACCATTTTAACTGAAACCGTGACTTTTTCTTATTTTTAACTTTTGGAGGCCTATTTGACCTTAAATTCACTTCAAAATTTAACCTCGGACTGCCCGTGATCCATATTTTTCAATGATCCAATAAAATATTTTTTACCTCCAGGTTTACTTTTCAGCCTGGAAGATACTATTCACAATCGAAAAATATTGTTCACGGCTAACCCAGTGTTTAAGCCATTACAATAATTCTTTCTTTCATCATCAGCCTTATGGATTTTTAGTGTGTTCAGATCAAAACCTCTCCTGCTTTGAGGGATGGTGATAGTTGCTTTGTTTTTTTTGTGGATGACAGAGCAAATGTATAGCCCCTTGGTGGGGTTTTGAGTAGCTGACGTGAAAGACGTTAAATGTTAATGCATTGCTTATTGAATTCAGATTTTTTTTTCTTTTTTTATTATTTAGTCCTGTTATCATCTTTGTTTTGTCATAACATGGTTATATACAAGTTATCTTGTTAATTACATTGCATTCACACTCATTTGTTTTCCAAGCAAAGAAAGCATTAATAATATAAAACACAATGATAAAATAAGTTATATACAACTCCATTTTTATATACCTCAAAAATTTTGAGAAAGTAAAACTCCCTGAATATAAAAACAATCAATCACTGTGAAGGCCCTAGCCTTGATGCTCATTGATAAGCTAGCCTTAGTGGTGGTCTGAATGTTGGCAGCCTGGGAGGTTAGGCTAAAGCCATAACCTGATGTTAGAGAGTATGCCCTAGAGCCCATGTAATAGGGATGTTTTTCATATGTATACAATTTATATTCTTAATAAAAGGCATCATTCATTTATTAATGCTATGTTTAAATACATGAGTTTGTAAATCTTAAATTAATAAATGAAGTCCTAGATATTATAAACACAATGCAAAGGAAATCATGAAGGTGTTCATGATGTGAGATGTCTACTGCATGCAAATGTGTTAATATCTAAATATCCCTAGTCATAGAATTAACAAGATAGGACATTGTTAATTCGGACAGACTAGCACATGTTATGCTTCTTGAATGGTTCAAGCGGTGGTTCTCATAACTATGATTATGGAAGATAATCAAAGCTAACATGTGGATGCTTGTTAGAAGAACAAGTTCATTAGAGACCTGCAAAGAGAATCCTCACATGGATATTAAATCTATATCAGTGAGGAATCTCTTCATAGCGGTTGTGCAAGTATCTTTAGACTTGAGATCACCAAAGTTATGTTAAGTAGCAGGTGGTATACTTTGACTCCATAACTGATTACTTCCAACTGGGAGTGAACATAGTTAGGAGATTGGGTATATCATGACCTACTTGAAGATAGTTGAGTGATTGACAAATGATTCACCATCCCAGATTTAATAAGGGAAGTTATCTCGCATGATTCTATAATTACCTTGTTCAGAGAATCTCTGGCCAGAGTAAAATGCCAAGATGGATAGAGATCCATGGAGGAAATTTTGGAAACAATGGTTAAATTAATAGAATATAAATAATTAGATTTATATGAGTTCACAGAAATTCATACTCAGAATCTAATTGAGATAAGAGTGGTGAAAGGAGTAATTGCACGGTAACTGTTTCTATGGAAGGGTATAGTCAAACCACATGACTTTCCTGACATTTAGGTAGTCATGATGCCTAGCTAGAGGCCAATCATAACTTGTATAATGATGTATCAAAATATCAATAGGGATTGATAAAATGATTTAAAGGAGTTTAAATCATGTGAGTTTTGAATAAAACTCACAATTACATATTATATTGCCAACATGGACAGGAACCCAATAGGTCATACACATATAGAGAAAAATGATAAAATGGTAAAATGACAAGGATAATAATATTTGATATTATTATGAGGGTAGAGAAGTGAATAAGATAATAATTAATTAAAGAGTTTAATTAATTATGATCAAGTAAAATTATCCGTTGAACTTTTGAGAAATCTTCTGTAAGTTGGACCTAATTGAAATAATGTATTTCATGATTAATTATTATTTTCTTATAAGTGTTATAGGACTACTATAAGTGTTATAGGACTAATATATTAATTAATAAGTCCATTGGAGGAGTTATAAAGGGGCCAGAGGAATGAAGTTGGTGTGGAAGCCCTTCTGTAGAGGGCCACACGCCAACTCCATACAGAAGGTCTTAGAGGTCTTTTTCATGCACCAAATTAATTTATATATGTTACATAAGTGTTATGGAACTCACATATTTAATTTGGTTGGATTTGGAATCCATTTGGGTATTTAAATCCAATTAGTTACACAAAGGGCCTAGTTTGTGGGTTTTGTGCATAATCTTTTATGAAAAGGTTTAAATTGGATTTAATTAAGCCCAAATGATTATAATTAATTCTAGAGGCCCAATTAATAATTCTCCAGCAATTTTGAAGAGCTCAATCTCATTAAGGAGTTGGAATTTTAACCTAACTATAAAAGGCCAACTAATGAGGAATTAGGGTTAAGTGATTAAACAAAAAGAAAGACCTTTTCTCTTATCCTTTCCCTCTCTTTTGCGCCACCTCCAAGCTAGCTTCTTGGAATTTTGGCCAGCCCTAATTTGATACCAATTTTTTGGTTCAATTTATCCTTCTCTAGTGTGGATTACTCATTGGAGGTGTTTGATTTTGGACACTATGGTTTGCGACAACCCGGTGCGAAGTAAAATCAACTGATCAACAAAAATCAAAGGTGATTTTTCTTATTCTCATATAGTTATATTGTGTATTCATGGCAAGATCAGTTCTAATGGTTAAAAAATTTTAAAATTTCGTTCATTTATGCGATGCATGTAACCGTTAAACTCCAATATGGTATCAGAGCCACGGTTTTGCCATGGACATACAATTCTATATTTTTTTGCGAAATAAGTTTTATTTTATTTTGAGTTATCTATTTCATGAACTTTAAAATATCAGATTTAATTGTTCATGAATGAGAAATATTGATTTCTGGATGTGATTGTGATCAAATAAATTTGTTGGAAACAAAAACGAAACTTTTGAAGAATTGTGCCTAGTGTTTTGCATGAAACCCACTAGGGTTTTGCGTAAAACCCATGGAATTTTAAGGGGCTGTTCTAATTTGATTTCTTATGGGTCCATTGAAACATCATTTAGATGATATTTTATGTGTTTAATATGTGATATTAAGCCATAAGATTGAACGAAATTAAAATCGAACAAGTTTTGCATGAAAACTAGTTTTGTCGAAAAGTTCGATAAATTGGTGTTCTTTATATGTTCTTGATGTGTTCTTGGTTAGAATGATTTTTAATTTTCTAAATCTGATATATATGATATATTAAAGTGTTTTTAATTAATTGGATTAGTTAAAATGGGCCTTAAATTAATTTGATTAATTTTAATTCATTAAAACCACTTAATGGGCTTAATTATGTTTACGGACTTGGTTTAAGTTAGTGAATGACTTGGTGGGCCCAAGGAGCTAATTTAGATTAAATATTATAAACATTAATTAAGTTCATTAATGGGTTTTAAGGGCTGAAGTGGGCTTGGCTCATTCCAAAAGGCCCAAATGGTCCAAAAGACACAAAACTAGTTTGTGTGTGAACTCATTCTTTTGTGGGTTTCGGCCTACACTTGTTTTTAAGCCCAAAATTGATTCTTTTAATTATTTAATATGATTAATTAATTAAATTATCAATTTATAATTAATTAATAATCAGTTGGATTGATTATTAAGGCAAGAACACATGTATGCAAAAAGGTTTCCTAATATGAAAGTTTCCAAAATGGAAAAAGTTTCCTAATTTGATCACATCATCTAAATAACTCAAAATATTATTTCAAAGGTTGAAACAAAGTTAGTAATCCATTTATTTATGCATTAGAAAGGCATATAAGGGTGTATGATTGGCATGATGGATAGTTATGGACAAAGCCCAATGTGATTGAGCATTATGCATGTTTTAGCCCAATGAGGACTTTCATGTCTGAGCCACTTGTTTTTGGTTTATATTTCATTTCAAATTGTAATATGTAATTAGATTACTTAGATTAGAATTAGAAATAGAGATGGAGACCACTATCAAGGAGCAAGATGGGCCGGATGGAGATCCAACAAGCTTGAAGATAATGTAATTATTTTCTTGTTTGAATCATGCATACAACCTAGGTGTGACCATTTGATTTCCCTCTTGGCTTGGGGAAATCAATATAGTGAAGTCCATAACTATACCATATTTGTATGCTTATATTTATGTGATAGTTATAGGATGAATACCAATGTATGCCAACCATGTATGATGAGACTTAATTAACTAAAACCCTCAAACAAATACTAAGGTATATAAGCCTTCCATTAATTTGAGGAGAACCAGAGTTCTTTATAGTGTGGGTTGTTGACCACAGTCAAGCTCACATTATATCGAATATATTCAAATCTAATTAAATGGGTCATCTTAGCTAGCCCATTAGGTTGTTGACCACAGTCAAGGCTAATGGTTCTAGAGGCAAGATTAGAGAATGCATATATGATATGCATGCATCAAGAGTTGATAACCTAATGATCCAATAGTTGTGTAGAGACACAATTGGTATATAGATACCTACCTTTCAAGGGTATGGAATTTGGCTTGTTGACCACAGTCAAGGTCAAATTACATATCAAGGATTGGATATTGGCCCACTAAGAAAACCATCGGGTTTTCTCGGATTAAATAGTGAGGGCTATTAATTCACAATAAAATAGTAGGAGTAAATGGATTAATTAAAGACCTTATTAATGCATACATATATATGAACATACTCTCATATATTTTCTTTTTCACATCTAGGTCATCATCATGAGCACATCAAACATTAATATACGATCAATCTTGGATAACAAGCTGGTTGGCAGCAACTATTCTGACTGGATTAGGCAAGTGAGAATTGTTCTCAGAGCTAAAAAGATTCACTATGTCTTGGATAAAGATCCACCACCACTTCCATCAGATGATGTAGTTGATGAGATCAAAGGCAATTATCGAAAATACATGGAGGATAGTGAAGCAGCAGCATGTCTGATGTTGGGTGCTATGTCCTCGGAGCTTCAGAAGCAACATGAGATGATGGATGCTAGAACCATCGTTTTGCATCTAGAGGAGCTATATTCTTCTCAAGCTAGAACTAAGCAATATGAGATTGCTCGAGCTCTATTTAGCTGCAAAATGGTGGAAGGCACTTCAGCTGCTACTCATGCATTGAAGATGTATGGGTATATTAAGCATTTGAGTAGACTTGGCTATGTTATGGATAATGATCTATACATAGATTTAATCTTGTACTCGTTGGCTCCAAGTTATGCACCTTTCGTGCTTAACTTCAACATGAACAAGATCCAAGTATCCATTCCTGAATTAATCAATATGCTCAAGATAGCTGATGGATCATTTAAGAAGGATCCAAAAAGTGTCATGGTTGTCACTTCTGCTAAAGGCAAGAAGCAGAAGAAGAAGACAACCAAGACGCAGCCAAAGAATGGTGGGATCTCCAAGAAGAAGGTTGCCAAGAAAGAATCTCAAAGGAACTTGCTTCCATTGTGGAAAGGATGGTCATTGGAAGCGTAACTGCAAGGCCTATCTAGATTCTCTCAAGGAGAAGAAGCAAGCTGATGCTTCTACTTCAGGTATTCATATGATTGAAATTAATACTTATTCTATTGCTTTAAAACAATCTTGGGTATTAGATACTGGATGTGGATCTCACTTATGTAATGATCTACAGGGGCTTATAAGCTTTAGAAGAGTTGGAAAGGCAGAGATATATTTGCAGTCAGCTACTGGACAGAATATCTCTACAATAGTTGTGGGAACTTACTATTTGCCTCTTCCTAATGGATTAGTACTGGAATTAAATAATTGTTATTATGTTCCAACTTTGTCCAAAAGTATTATTTCTTTCAGTTGTTTGATGAACGATTATGATATTTATTTAAAGGACAAATGTTGGTACATTTTTAAGAACAATATATTTTATGCAAAAGCTATCATTGAGAATGGTATATTTGTTCTTGATTTAATTAAAGAAGTACATAATGTGGATACCAAGAGAATGAAACATGATAATCTAAATACCTTATACTTATGGCATTGTTGTTTAGGCCATATAAATGAAAAACGCATGACCAAATTGCACAAGTCAGGTGATTTGAGATCATTTGATTATGAATTATTTGATACATGCGAATCTTGTTTATTGGGAAAAATGACAAAAGCTCCCTTTATTGGTAAAGGAGAATGAGCTAAAATGGTTTTGGACTTAATACATTTAGATGTATGTGGTCTAATGACTACACATGCCAGAGGAGGTTACTCCTACTTCATTACTTTCATAGATGATTATTCCAGGTTTGGATATATCTATCTAATGAAATATAAATCAGAAGCATTTGAAAAGTTCAAAGAATTCAGAAATGAAGTAGAGAAACAACTTGGCAAAAGTATTAAAACACTTAGATCAGATCGAGGTGGAGAATACTTAAGCCAAGAGTTTTAGGATTATCTTAGAGATAATGGGATTTTATCTCAATGGACTCCACCATATACACCACAACACAATGGTGTATCTGAAAGGAGAAATCGAACACTATTAGATATGATTCGATCAATGATGAGCCGAGCGGACTTGCTTAAGTCTTTTTGGGGATATGCACTAGAAATTGCTGTTTATGTGTTAAATAGAGTTCCTAGTAAATCGGTAGATGTTACTCCATATGAGATGTGGAATAACAAGAAACCCACGCTTTCTCATATGAAAGTATGGGGTTGTCCTGCTTATGTGAAGAGGACAATGTCAGACAAACTGGATGTTAAGTCTGACAAATGTTTATTTGTGGGATATCCAAAAGAAATGTTTGGATATTATTTCTATCATCCCTTAAAACAAAAGGTGTTTGTTTCAAGGCATGCTGTCTTCTTGGAAAGAGAATTTCTCCTACGAGAGGACAGTGGGAGTAAAATTGAACTTGGTGAAGTTCAAGACCCACAAATAGAAGATGATCAACCGATTGAACCCGAAACTGAATTTCATAATGATGAGATTGTAATTGAACCTGATTATACACTAAATCCTAGAAGATCTACTAGGATACATTGTATCCCTATGAGATATGGATTTCACATTGATTCGGATAGAGGCATAACTGTAGTAGAGGACAATGAGCCTACAAGCTATCAAGAAGTTTTGAACAGTTCAGAACTTGATTTATGGCTTAAGGCTATGCAGTCTGAAATGGACTCCATGTATGAGAACAAAATATGGACTTTAACTCAACCACCTGAAGGGATAAAACCCATAGGGTGCAAATGGGTCTTCAAAAAGAAGACCGACATGGAAGGTAATATAGTTACCTATAAAGCTTGCTTAGTAGCAAAAGGTTATCGTCAAAAAAAAGGTATTGACTATGACAAAACTTTTTCTCCTATAGCGATGCTTAAGTCTATAAGAATACTTTTAGCCATTGCAACTCATTATAATTATAAGATTTGGCAAATGGATGTGAAGACAGCTTTCCTTAATGGAAATCTTACTGAGGATGTGTATATGACACAACCTGAAGGGTTCACATCAGGAAATGGCAAAAAGGTATGCAAGCTTCAAAGATCCATTTATAGATTGAAGCAAGCCTCTACGAGCTGGAACATTTGATTCAATGAGACAATCAAAGAGTTTGGTTTCTCACAGAATAAAGATGAACCTTGTGTGTATAAAAGGGTTAATGGGAGTGCAATTGTCTTCCCAGTTCTATATGTAGATGACATATTGATCATGGGAAATGACATTTCTCTTCTCCAATCTATTAAAACATGGTTATCCAAGCAATTCTCCATGAAAGACCTTGGAGAAGCGTCCTATATTCTGGGAATAAGGATCTATAGAGATAGATCCAATAGGTTGCTAGGTCTTTCTTAGAGTACATATAAAGATAAAGTATTGAAGAGGTTCAATATGGATCTCTCTAAGAAAGGGTTTATACCCATGGTGCATGGGAAACACCTTTCTAAGTCTATGTGTCTGCAGACACTAGAGGATAGAGAAAGCATGAATATAATACCATATGCATCTGCAATTGGTTCTACCATGTATGCTATGTTATGTACACGTCCAGATGTAGCATTTGCTTTGAGTGTCACAAGCAGATTCCAATCCAATTTTGGATAGGAACACTGGGCAACTGTTAAGAATATCCTTAAGTACTTGAGAAGGACTAAGGATATATTCTTGGTATATAGAGAGGGCAATTTGGAAGTAAATGGGTATACAGATGCCAGCTTCCAATCTGACAAAGATGATTGTAAATCACAGTCTGGTTATGTGTTTATAATGGGAGGAGGAGTAGTTAGTTGGAAAAGTTCCAAACAAGAAACAACTGCTGATTCCACGACGGAAGCTGAGTACATTGCTGCTTTAGAATTAGCCAAAGAAGCAGTCTGGATAAAAAAGTTCATAACTGAACTAAGAGTGGTGCCTAGCATTGTTGATCCGATTCCTTTATATTGTGACAACAATGGAGCCATTGCACAAGCAAAGGAACCACGGTCTCATCAGCGATCTAAGCATGTTCTCAGATGCTACCATCTTATAAAGGAAATAATAGCTAGAAATGATGTGAAAATAGAAAGGGTTCCCACAGATGACAATGTGGTGGATCCCCTTACTAAAGCACTTTCCCAGATTAAGCATGATCACCATATAAATAGCATGGGTTTGAGACATATGAGTGATTGGCTATAGTGCAAGTGGGAGATTGTTAGAGAGTATCATATGTGCAAAATTTATATTCTTAATAAAAGGCATCATTCATTTATTAATGCTATGTTTGAATACATGAGTTTGTAAATCTTAAATTAATAAATGAAGTCCTAGATATTATAAACACAGTGCAAAGGCAATCATGAAGGTGTTCATGATGTGAGATGTCTATTGCATGAAAATGTGTTAATATCTAAATATCCCTAGTCATAGAAATAACAAGATAGGACATTGTTAATTCGGACGACTAGCACATGTTATGATTCTTGAATGGTTCAAGCAGTGGTTCTCATAACTGTGATTATAGAAGATAATCAAAGCTAATATTTGGATGCTTGTTAGAAGAACAAGTTCATTGGAGACCTGCAAAGAGAATCCTCACATGGATATTAAATCTATGTCAGTGAGGAATCTCTTCATAGCGGTTGTGCAAGTATCCTTAGACTTGAGATCACCAAAGTTATGTTAAGTAGCAGGTGGTATACTTTGACACCATAACTGATTACTTCCAACTGGGAGTGAACATAGTTAGGAGATTGGATATATCATGACCTACTTGAAGATAGTTGAGTGATTGACAAAGGATTCACCATCCCAGATTTAATAAGGGAAGTTATCTCGTATGATTCTATAATTACCTTGTTTAGAGAATTTCTGGCAAGAGTAAAATGCCAAGATGGATAGAGATCCATGGAGGGCATTTTGGGAACAATGGTTAAATTAATAGAACATACATAATTAGATTTATATGAGTTGATAGAAATCCATACTCAGAATCTAATTGAGATAAGAGTGGTGAAAGGAGTAATAGCACGGTAACTGTTTCTATGGAAGGGTATAGTCAAACCACATGACTTTCCTGACATTTAGATAGTCATGATGCCTAGTTAGAGGCCAATCATGACTTGTATAATGATGTATAAAAATATCAATAGGGATTGATAAAATGATTTAAAGGAGTTTGAATCATGTGAGTTTTGAATAGAACTCACAATTACATATTATACTGCCAACATGGACAGGAACCCAATAGGTCACACACATATAGAGAAAAAGGATAAAATGGTAAAATAAAAAGGATAATAATATTTGATATTATTATAAGGGTAGAGAAGTGAATAAGATAATAATTAATTAAAGAGTTTAATTAATTATGATCAAGTAAAATTGTCTGCGGAACTTTTGAGAAATGTTCTGTAAGTTGGACCTAATTGAAATAATATATTTCATGATTAATTATTATTGTCTTATAAGTGTTATAGGACTAATATATTAATTAATAAGTCCATTGGAGGGGTTATAAAGGGGCCAGAGGAATGGAGCTGGTGTGGAAGCCCTTCTGTAGAGGGCCACACGTCAACTCCATACAGAAGGCCTTAGTGGTCTTTTTCTTGCACCAAATTAATTTATATATGTTACATAAGTGTTATGAAACTCACATATTTAATTTGGTTGGATTTGGAATCCATTTGGGTATTTAAATCCAATTAGTTGCACAAAGGGCCTAGTTTGTGGGTTTTGTGCATAGTCTTTTATGAAAAGGTTTAAATTGGATTTAATTAAGCCCAAATGATTATAATTAATTCCAGAGGCCCAATTAATAATTCTCCAACAATTTTAAAGAGCCCAATCTCATTAAGAAGTTGGAATTTTAACCTAACTGTAAAAGGCCAACTAATGAGGAATTAGGGTTAAGTGATTAAAAAAAAAGGATTAAACAAAAAGAAAAACCTTTTCTCTTATCGTCTCTCTCTCTTTTGTGCCACCTCCAAGATAGCTTCTTGGAATTTTGGCCAGACCTAATTTGATACCAATTTGTTGATTCAATTTATCCTTCTCTAGTGTGGATTACTCATTAGAGGTGTTCGATTTTGGACACTGTGGTTTGCGACAACCTGGTGCGGAGTAAAATCAACTGTTCAAGAAAAATCAAAGGTAATTTTTCTTATTCTCATATAGTTATATTGTGTATTCATGGCAAGATCAGATCTAATGGTTAAAAAAATTTTAAAATTCTGCTCATGTATGCGATGCATGTAACCGTTAAACTCCAACACCTGAGGCACTAGAGTTGGCTGCTCGCCTACCTACTCAAATACAAATCTAAAACTTAGTAGCACTAATGTCAAAGGCTGTAGGATCTGTGATATCACATCTGCCAACCTCTTTGATCCTTGCCCTACTTGGTGAACTGCTCGAGAATGGCTCTCTAGATATCTCATTAAGTCTCCTCTCAGGTACCTGATGTACCTCCTCAATTACTTGTTGGTCTTAATCATCATTTGTCTAGCTCTAAGAACCTCTGCCTCGATGCAAGTGCCTTGATATCTAAGCTGAGTAAGGGAGTCATCAACTACCTGTAAAGACTCATCAAATATGTGCCTTATAGCCTATATATCCACTCTGAGGCTCTGTACCTCTGTCTATAATGTTTGGACAGCCTCTGCTAGTTCCTACAAAGACTACACAACTGCGAATATGGTCCTCTACATCTCCTTTAATGCAACCAGCCGCCTGGATATATCATCTAAAAGAGGGATTGAAGGTTCCTGGGCAGGAGATGATGGAACCTATGGTGGAGGTACAGTCAAAGTGGATGCCCCCAGATGCCCATAAGGTGGAGGAGTGGTAAACGATGATGCTCCTGGACGTCCATATGGGGAGAATCTCATAGCGGGTGACCTTTGGTGTCTAAGAGAAGATCTAGGGAGAGTTGGTGTCTGGGGTGACCCACCTAAAAGGTCATATAGGTCAATCTGCATATTAAAAGCGTAATCAAAATTTGACTCTACCACTTGTGACCTCTCTATCTCACGAGGGTCATCTACCCAACCATCCTACTGAGGTGGCTGCTCTGGTGGTGCCCCCTTTGTTTTGGGGCCTTGATCATCCTGCTATACTGCTGCATCTGGCACTATAAGATCAAAGCCACCTATACCGGCCTTTCTGCCCATCTATGGGCTCCACCATGCTTATGGTAATGGCTGCCTATAGGTCTATGTATATACTTTGGACAGGCTTTCCAAAATGGTCCTCATCCAACCCAAGGGATATCAGTAATTTGGTAATAACTTCTTCTATGCATATCTACGTCCCTAGCATAGTGCTCACCCTAGTCAAGGTCACGATAATCTCATGGGTGATGTCTATATATTGGCCGTCTTGTATCGCCTATAAACTGGTAATATCTGCTGAATTAACATCACCTAGACTCCTAGTGTGTTCGAGGTAAGAGGCAGATCAGACATTCTGCAAGTACCTATAGATCTAAAGAGCTAGCATTGTGCTCTTTGCCTTGTCTGAGTCATATACTACTCTGGGCAATGTCACAACCCTCCATCTATCCCTATTTATTAGCTTGGGCAATGTGATTGTGCCTAGCCCACTGGAAAGCCCTATGGCCTCTACAAATCTATGCTTGGTGATGCTATACGGTATCCCTTAGGCTCTAAATCAGACTGCCCCCTCTTGGGTGTCTGACCACTGATCCCTCTGTACCATAAGGTAGCTAGAATCTTTCTGGTCATGTCTGTGTACGTCCTATAAGTCAGGGTAAAGAAATTAGTCCAGCTGGCATTGTCTAAGAGCTTGTCAGCCTCCTACAATAAATTAAAGTCCTCAAAGAACTGTCTAGATATATGTATTAGCTCGCTCTATACTTGACCTAACCTAGGGCTCGGTATCTTACAGCTTGCTCAGGCATTATATATGCCGATACTGGCTGTGAAGGCTAGGGATGCACTATCCTGTGAGGCATCCTGCAAACTATTACATATTAGTTCATGTTTGACTTAAGTCGTAGACAAATGAAAATGTTAGAATTTATAAGAATTTAAATATTTACAACTAATTTACACAAGGAATGTTTAACACATACTTGATTCTAACAATCATGCATGAAAAAAAGATAAAAACACTCATTGCATGCTTTATGAAAATTAAATTTCGGTAGCATTCCGGCTAGGAATGAGAATGCCCCTTGTATAAGAGACATATTTAAACAACACATGGACTATCATAGCCACTGATACTATATTTCACATTTTTGAGAAATCTTGACAAAATTTTGGCAGCATTCTGGTTAGGATATGACTGCCCTGTTTAAAAAAATGCATTCAAAGAAATAGCAACATAAAATAGACCCTTATAGCCACCAAACAACATAGATAAAAATATTTTATGCCTTACGAGAATGATAAAAATAAGACAAAAAATTTGGTAGCATTTCGACTAGGAATGACATTGCCTTCCTGCACAAATAGCACATTTAAAAGCATACAACAAGCCACAGGCCATTAAGGCTGCTAAACAACACAAATTCAAAGTATTTATGCTTGGTGTAATAGCAAAGACAATTAAAATACATCTAAAAATTCAAAGATTACATACATTATTGCCTATAAATAAAATGCTACAAGTTTTACATACTCATACATAAGGTATCTTATAGTACATAGTGACATGCAAGAAAGGTTTTTTATTTACACTATGTTACTTAAACTATATGGTATTATTTATTTTCGAACTAAAAACCAAGTATAACAACAAAAATACACTAAATACAAATACAACAACAAGTGCCTGCACTTATCGTGCATAAAGCTAAAGTTTTCTATCCTAAGTTACATTCTAACTTAAAAGATACTAAAAGAAATAGATAAAATATACAAAATTATTAAATTATACTTACTTGGAAAGATTAGATAGAAAAGGTAGAAAAGCTATGCTCCTTAAAGTGCACCTCACTTCCAGGAGTTCGTAGGCACAAATGGATCGAAAATCAAATGTCAGATGAGAGAGAAAAGCCTGAAAAATCATTGAGATGATTCATATGCCAGAAGTTATGGAGTTTGAATGGAAAATGAAGGAAATGGCCTTTATATTGCTAGAGGCGACAGACAAGATGGACAAAGTGTCCCGTCCCTCAAGCTAAAATGACCATTTTGCCCTTTATTTTTATTTTTCTCAATTTTTCATCCTCTAACCATCTAAAATTAATTTATAATATTATTAACATTCTTTTCATGAGTTTCAATATTATTTTTATAAGATTTACATATTTTAATTACATTTTACTATATACAGGTATCTAAAAGTCTGAAATACCCCCTGAAATTGATCGTTTCTCTGTGGAATATTGATTTTTATATTCCAAACATTCCAGATCCCTAGAATTGAACATTTAGGTCGTTAGTCATTTTAAATTACCTATAAAATTCAAATAAAGGCAAATGTTCTAATATGTACGTGCAATGCATGGGATATGCAAAAGTGTGAATTTTAGCCTTCTAGAGGTAAGGGATGGGCAACCCGTGGCTCAATCCAAATGAGGGACGGCTGTCCCTCATCACTTTTCTATAAATAGTGCTTCATTTTTTTTTTGGATTTTATGCCTTTGACTTTTCAACTTCTAAGAAGCTTTCATCAGGTACTCTTCTCTCTGTTCTTTTCTTTTCCTTTCTTGCCTTTTCCTGCCTGCCTTTCTATTAGTTATTTATTTTCTCTCATCATTCCTGCACTTTCAATTGCTCAAAAATCACATAACCATGACTACTAGGCTCATGAAATTACATCGGTTACTAGATGACTCAAAAACCTAGGAGGACCCCCTTTTAACTTCTTATTTAAGTTTAAGGTTTTTGAGAAGAGTCTCTCTAGATAAACATCTTCTATCTGCTGCACTTCAATTTTGGGGCCTTAGGTTTCACATATTTCGGGTCACTCACCAGGAGTTGTGTCCTTTACCTGAAAATTTTGCTAACATGCTTTCCCTCTCCTATCATCACTTATCCAAGAGAGGTGGTTCATACCTTGGGTGTTCTTGCCTCTGAGGTCAGGGGTTTAGTACCTCATAGGGAGACCTTTTCATTGGAGTGGCTTATAGATGTCTTGACTGATTTTGATGATGTTCCTACCTTCCATTTTGGTGTGGTACTGCTTTGCTGCCTTTCTCGGTGTTTATTGATACATGTTGGTGATCCTATGATAGTAGGTTATGGATTGTTCGATGTTGTTGATGGCATACGCCAGGGGTATAATCCATTTCCCTTGATCATGGTAGAGACCATCATTGGCTTTGATGACCTGCACCATAGGTCTTCTACTCAGCGTGGCTCATCTTCATTCTTGATAAGTAGTCTTTTGCTCCTTCAGGTAAGTCCTTATTTTTTTTAAGGTAGCATGCCCCTTGTGGGTTTTCATACTAGCTTTTCTTATTGAAATGCATGTCTTTTTAGATTTTCACATATTGCTATGCCTTGCTTTTGTTTTGGTATGTCTTCGTGACAAGTTGCAGCTATTATCTGAGTCTTCTTTGCGAGTTAGAGTTACATGGATCTACCCCATGAAACTTGTCATGACTAGGCATCTTCAACATAAGTTTCGGTGAGTCTAAGATGTAGTTGATTGGCTTGATCATTCAAGAGATACTGACATCAGGTTTTGGTATCCCTGGTTACCTATTACCTCTATGGTCATGGATGGAGAGTTAGCATGTGTCCCTCTTTGTGGAGTTTATTGAGCCACCTTTTATATTTTTGCTCGTTGTGTTCACTAGTTTGGAGGTAGGTAGGACATTATTAGGTGACCTTTGGGCTTTCATAGAGGCATTCTCACTGCTTACTTTGTGACAAAATTTTACCTGAGGATCTAGACTCAGCTTCCTATGAGGACTACTATTCCTGACATGGGTGCTTGTGGTTTTACTACCTCTGACTCATATAAGCAATAGGTCATTAGTCCAGCTGTCGACAACAAACTTTCTCACTTAAGGCATCTGGATGGAGAGAGAGATATGATACTGATGGATTAGATCAGACATTTTCATAGATGGTGTTTTTTTTGATTTTATTGAACATATGATAGAAAATGTTACTTTCAAATACTTATATGACATTTATGGACACATGTATGACATTTCATTTTTGATTTCGGCACACATGATTAGTATTTGACCTTATCTCAATGATACATATTATTCAATCTCGAAATGAAACTTTACAAGCATTATAACTCCTGTCATCAATAATCCCTTTTGGGTTTTCTTGATTGATTATTTTTATCTTCGCCTCTAATTTTTACCAGGATGCCTTTTTTCAGTTTTCACCTTAGCAAGGTGCCCAATTTTAGCAAGGCTGCCACTTTTTCGATTTTCAACCCGCGGGGCATTTATTCTTTTCTTTTTCTCTTTTAGTCTTTAGCCATGGAACCTTTTTAATTTATCACTATTCATATGTTCTTAGAACTCATTTCCATCATTGTCTGACAAAATAGTAGTGCCTTTGGATAATAGCTTCTAAAGTACAAACAGTCCTTCCTACGTGGGCCTGAATTTGCCTTGGATATCCAGAACCCCTCGCCTCATCTGTTTGAACAATAGGTCTCCTTCCTTCAAAGGGTGTTTCCTAACTTTTTTTCCAAATGAATGGGCCAATGTCTTCTGATAAAATTGATTGTGATAATATGCCCTCATTCTTTCCCCATTATGCAAATTAAGTTGTGATAGTCTCTACTTAACCCATTCTATTTCTAGTATCTCAGCCTCCAGAACTACTCTCAAAGACTGATGCTCAATTTCTATTGACAATATTACTTCTGTTCCATAAACCAGAGAGAATAGAGTGGTTTTTGTTGAAGTCTTGGCTATGGTCCTATAACCTTATAATGCAAAGGGTAACTTATTGGCCCAATTCGTGTAAGTCCGCACTATCTTGGCTAGAATTCTCTTTACATTCTTATTGGTTGCTTTGACTACTCCATTTGCTTAAGGTCTGTAAGGAGAAGACTTGTGATGTTGAACCCTATACCTAATAAGCATTTGTCTGGTTTCACCTAAAAATTGTAACCATTTTTTGAGACCATATGATGAGGCAAATCATATCTACATATTAGATTTTTCTCGATAAATCTAACCATATCCCATGCATTTACCTTTTTGAAGGATTCAACTTCTACCCATTTGGTGAAATAATCAATGGCCACTATAATGAATCTTTGTTCATTTAAGTCAGGCAGATGGATCATTTCCATAATGTCTATTCTCCATGCAGTGAATGGCCATGGCGACGTGAGGTTACATAATTCAGAAATGGGTAAATGTCTTAGATTTGCATACTATTGTCACAATTAGCACTCTTTGACATACTTAGAGCAAGTAGTGTCCATCATGAGCCAAAATAATCCTTGCCTCATGATCTTTTTTTCCTAGGTTAATCTGTTTATATGGGCTCTACATACTCCCGCATGTACTTCCTCTATTACCTTCTTGGCTTCCCTTTCATCTAAGCATCTCATTTGAATTCCATCAGGTTGTCTTTTATAAAGCACTCCTCTTACAGTAAGAAACTGAGTTGACAGCTTATGAATCATTCTTTGAT
This sequence comes from Excoecaria agallocha, assembly GCA_037975025.1. NCBI lineage: Eukaryota > Viridiplantae > Streptophyta > Magnoliopsida > Malpighiales > Euphorbiaceae > Excoecaria > Excoecaria agallocha. The sequence goes on along the minus strand of CM075812.1, from coordinate 38,291,159 downwards.
CCTTTTTAGTTGCTTATTTAGGGAACATCGACCTCTCTATGTAATTCTGAATATCATAATACCAAGGCTTTTCATTGTCTACCTTAATATCCATGATTTGTTCCTTTTCAAAGGATGACTTGTCGAAGCTCAAGAATAACATAGGTTTTATAACTACTCCCTTTGGATTATCCCACATGGACACTAAGGTAGCCAAGGCATCTCTCAATTGATTTTCTTCCATAGGCACATATCTGAAAGTGCAAACCTCAAACTGATTGCTGAAAACCTTTAGGTATCTGAGATAAGCTAACAATCATTCTTCTTTTACTGACCATTCACTCCCTACTTGGTAAACAACTAGAGATAAATCTCTAAACACTTTCGCATACTTTTTCCCAATAGCCAGTAAAGCTTTTAACCTAAAAATGCAAACTTCATACTCTACTTGATTGTTCGTGGCTCTATATCTCTACTTTTTAGCTAATGGCATCCTTTCTTCCTTCAGGGTAACCAAGATCACTCCTGCTCCTACTACTTTATTATTCACAGCTTCGTTAAAGTACATATGCCAACCCTACACTATTATGGCTACTGTGTTCTCATCGAGGAATTCATAAGTCATCTTTTCACCTTCTAAAGGTTGATCAGCTAGGAAATCTGCCACTGTTTGTCCTTTAATTGTTTTCCTAGTGACTTATTCTATGTCAAATTCTTGCAAAAAAATTAATCATCTTCCTATCTTTCCTAACAATGAAGGGGCTTCTTGTAGGTATCTAAGGGGATTCTACTTAGCTAAAACTTGTATCCTATAAGAATGGAAGTAGTGTCTCAACTTCTTGGATACCTATATGATTGTTGGATGAATCTTTTCAACTTCTACGTATTTTGCCACATAAGAGAGGAATTTCTTACTAAGGTAGTATACTGCGTACTCAATCCCAAAATCATCCTCTTGTGCCATTATAGCACCCATTGAACTGTCTTCTACTGCTAAGTATAAAATCAAAGGCTTACTTGTCAGAGGCAATCTTAACATTGGTGGATTTAACAAGTATTCCCTAATGGTATCAAATGTTTTTTGACAATCCTTATTTCAAATTACGGGGTGATCTTTCCTGAGTAACTTAAAGATTGATTCACAGATCGAGGTTAACTTGGCGATAAACCTACTTATGTACTAGATCTTGCCTAAAAATCCTCTGGCCTTTTTTTCCTTCTAGGGTACTAGCATTTCTCTAATGGTCTTTACCTTTTCAACATTTACCTCTATACCTCTCTGACTCACAACATAACCTAAAAGCTTGCCTAAAGTAACCCATTATATGCACTTATTTGGGTTGAGGCAAAGATTGTACTTGCTAATTTTCTAAAAAAACTTCTTTAATGCCTCAAAGTGGCCTTCTCTAGTAACTGACTTGATCATCATGTCATCTATGTACACCTCTACTTCCTTATGGATTAAATAATCAAAGATCTTAGTGGCCATTTTTTGATAGGTTGCACCTGTATTTTTAAGTTCGAAAGGCATGACCTGGTAGGCATATATCCCCCACTTGGTTATGAAAGCTATTTTGACTCTATCCACTATTTTATTTAGAATCTGATTGTACCCTACATATCTATCCACGAAACTGCACATGGCATAGGTGGCTGCACTATCGATCAGAGCATCTATGTGAGGCAAAGGAAAACTATCCTTGGGATAGGCTTTGTTTAGGTCTCTATAATCTACACAGACTCTTAAGTATATGTCCCCCACTCGGTTATGAAAGCGGTTTTGATCTTATCCACTATTTTGTTTAGAATCTAATTGTACCTTGCATATCCGTCCACGAAATTGTACATGGCACAAGTGGCTGCACTATCGACCAGAACATCTATGTGAGGCAAAGGAAAATCATCCTTAGGATAGGCTTTGTTAAGGTCTCTATAATCCACACAGACTCTTACCCTTCCATCCTTCTTTGCTACAGGGACTACGTTTACTAATCACATAGGGTATTGAACTTCCACCAAGAACTTAGCCTCTATTTGCTTTTTGACTTCATCATTAACTTTCTCAACCCATTCCAACCTAAGCCTTATAAGCTTCTACTTAATTGGCTTGTACCCCGGATATGTCGGAATGGCATGTTCAGTGACTTTTTGATCTATCCCTGGCATGTCTTTATAGGTCCAGGCAAAGATATTTTCATATTTTTTCAATATTTTCTCAAAATTTTCTCTCTCCTTAGGAGTTATGTCTGATGCCAATAAAATTTCTTTTGGTTTTTTTTTTTTAGTTTTGAGATTGAATGAACATGTGTTTGTTGAGTTAATATCAAATATAAATGCTTTATAATCATAATTATGCATATTGAAATCAGAAGAAACATCATACAAGCATGCAAAATTATTCATCTCATTAATGTAATAAAAAAAACAAACATTGTTCTCATCAAAAAGTTCAGGAACATAAACAACATCAATAAAAGTGTCTTCTTCAATCTTGTCAGTATCAAACGTCCCTCCAGCCTCTAGTTCAACTTTGGATGGTTCCTCAATCTGCATCTTCTCTTTGCCTTTCAGCTTAGTAGCAAGAAAATTCTCTGTCATGACTTTCTATGGTGCTTTTGTATCCCAGGCTGAATGGTGCAATAGAATCTCCTTATTCGAGAAACTCTTAACTAGTTTGATGATTCCTTGTTCCAATCGAAAACCTCATTGAAAAACTCAAATCCTGACACTAGCTCACCCTCTATCATTTGAGGCTCATTCTCTATATAATAAAGACATAGGCCTGAAGCTGGTACAAAACTCTGAGAAATGTGAGAAATTCCTTTCACTACTTCCTTCTCATTTCCCTTCTTTTTGAACCTTGCAAAGCCTAACCCCTTCTTGTCCTTCTGACCCTTAACAGTTATAGCGATCTGTGGTCCTTGATAATTCTTGCCTAGACCAGCACCAAGTAGGAAGTTCATCTTTTTAAGCATATTGATCACTTAAGGACTATCAGGAGGGTTACCCTTATTTTCTTTATCATTAATGACTACCATATGAAATTCACTGAATGGCTGTTTGGCTATTTCGAGCACAGATACCTGGTTCTCCCTTGCTACTTTAATAGTGACTACTTGACTGTTATAGGAATCTTAATCATTTGGTGCAATGTGAAGGGTACTCTTCCTAGCTAATGAAACCACGGTCTCTTGAAATGTACAGAGAAATTTACTAGGATAGGCAAAACCACAAACGTAGCTTCAGTATCAATAAGTCCTATCTTCACCACAACTTTAAAGGTTATAGTAGCTTGCCTTTTATATTTGTCATATGCAGAAATAGTTAGATAAGACTTGCGTAGCATGTTTTTTTTCAATCTGAAAGCTGAAATTGCCACCAAAGGATAGATATTAATGGAGGACCCATCATCTATAAGCACACAAGTCGTGTATTTCTCATTAACCTAAGCTTTGATACACAGGGGACAATTATGACTTCTTCCTTTTGTAGGCAAGTCAACATCAAAGTATACCATACTTTGACCAGTTCCTCCCCTAACTAAATCCAGTAACTCAAGGGAGAGATAGTGGTAGCAACAATAGCTTTACTTAAGGCCTCTACCAATTTCTATCTGTGTGAAGGGGATTGCCTTAACAAATCCCAAATACATATCTGAGCTTGTGTCTTCTTCAACTGCTTAATTATCTAATCATCCACAATTTCCTTCTTCGTTGGTATTGGAGCAAGAGCCAGCTGCTTTTTGATCTCCGGGGCCACTCTTCCACTCTTTGTGACTGCTTGAACTCATTGGCTAAAATCCAAATATCAATGGGCACCAAAACCCCCTTGTCTTCACTCTCTGTGGGGGTATCCCAACAGTCAATCATAAAAACTAGTAGATTTTCCTCAACTGGCTTTGTAACCTTTGGGGTATAATGAGTAATGGCCAAGTAATCATTCCCATATAGATCCTTTATTACATACTACTCAGGTAAGCTGGACCTGATCATGTACACTAGGAGGGTACAACATTGTATCCTCCCTTCTTCTTCTTATTCCTCTTCTCAGGGTCTAAAATCTATTTGTTATCTATCAAATCCTGAATCTTATTCCTTAGAGTATGACAATAATTAGTCAAATGTCCTATGTAGTGATAATATGCACAATACTGATCCTCTCTATGGTAAGGGTGATGGAATATGACATGGCACATATATAATGATCATGCAGCGAAAAAACAATAAAATTCGATCAGACATGCCATACAATTCCATAACAAGAATCGAAACATGCAATTTTAGGGCTTTAGTTGGTGTCTTCTCAACTGCTTTAGTTGGAGTATGGCCATACACTTCTTAGTTCAGTGATTAAGTGGCCGATGATATTTTCTCTCTTATTGAGAGGGGTAATCCCTTCACTTCTCTCATGCTCTCTAACATGAATCAATGCATATCCAAGCATATCCATACTTGTCACTCTGTTATGAGCACGTTAGGTGTATGTCTAAGTACACACTAATTCATAAAGAGTTTCATAGAGATTTTAGGTCTAAGAACTCCGATACAAAACTTGTATATGAGAAACACTTATGACTTGTACCATGTAGTGTTCTCATGAACGGATCGAATCCAGATACCATGTTATTTAACATGTATCTATGATCTCTGATTGACACTCTTGTCCTTATGATCCGTAAGATAGAACTCAACTTATTAGAGAGAGCATACTAGTCTTAATTCATTGTTATTCCCATAACAATGACTGACTAGGGATATTTAGAATGAAGTCTCTATTGTTTCAAGGTCTTACAACCATATGCCTCACACATGATAACTTAAACTGAAACATCATTCTTGGATAGTTCTATCAATTGACATGCACATGAATACAATAGATAAAACAAATGCCTCATTTTATTAACTAAAGTGTTTTATTACAATGTATTGGGGCTAGGGCTTACACTAACAAGGGGAGCCTCTGACTTTTTGCTGGCCTTGACGATAATAGCTGTAGCATTCGTTCTTTAACCAACCTATTCAACACCCAAGACAATGATTTCCCTAAGTTAGAATAATGCCTTTATTGGCTAACCTCTATAGCGGATACCTCTGCGATCTTTCCAGTTTTTTTCTGCCCACTACTATTCCTAATAGCCTTGTTATCGTCAAAGTTCCTCTTTGTATTCTCGCTACTTGGCCTTCTGGCTAAACACTTCCCTTCAGCCTCTATAAATATATCCTTCAAGGACTCCCAGTCTTTTAGACCTTTCATTTTCAAACCATCTCTCAAATATAGACTTGCATTTTAGATAAACAACCTGATCTGATCAGCCATGTGAGGTTTCCTTTTCATTTCCATCACTCTATTCCTCTATCTGGTGAGATATTCATGAAAAGACTCATCATGCTTCTGTTGGAGTAACTCAAGGTCTTTTAGGGTGACTTCCATCCTTGTCCTGCAAGTTGTGCTGCTTGAGAAATTCCTTAGTCAGCAAGTCTCAATCTTCCTTAGTTTGCCTATCCAAGCTATGATACTAGTTTATTGCAGGCTCAGTTAAGCTGAAGCAAAAGTATTCCACTTTCTATTTCTTAGATAGAGTGGTCCCCTTCATGATTAGCATGTATTGTTTAATGTGTGTTGAAGGGTCTGAGGTACCATCAAATCTTAGTAAATCCGGCATCTTCAACCTTTGGGGGAATGGCTTATCTCTATCCAAATCCCTATCTTTAGGGTTCATCCCTCTACCAGTAGACAACAGCCTAGACATGGCTTCTATCTTTTCCTCCATCTTCTTAAAAGCTAGATCCTCAGCACTAGGACTCCTTATTCTCATGTTCATCATTAGAGAGACATAGTCTTCATCTTATCCCTTAATGAAATCATCGTCAAGATCATACCTCCTCTTTCTCCTACGTAGATCTCAAAGCATAGTAGTATCAACTGTAGTAGCATTCCCAACATGCGTCTACTTTGCTGTCCCATAAGTGGGTGCTACAGGCTGAGTTTTAGCATTAGGTGTTAGAGAGTATGCCCTAGAGCCCATGTAATAGGGATGTTTTTCATATGTATGAAATTTATATTCTTAATAAAAGGCATCATTCATTTATTAATGCTGTGTTTGAATACATGAGTTTGTAAATCTTAAATTAATAAATGAAGTCCTAGATATTATAAACACAGTGCAAAGGCAATCATGAAGGTGTTCATGATGTGAGATGTCTATCGCATGCAAATGTGTTAATATCTAAATATCCCTAGTCATAGAATTAACAAGATAGGACATTGTTAATTCGGACAGACTAGCACATGTTATGCTTCTTGAATGGTTCAAGCAATGGTTCTCATAATTGTGATTATGGATGATAATCAAAGCTAACATGTGGATGCTTGTTAGAGGAACAAGTTCATTGGAGACCTGCAAAGAGAATCCTCATATGGATATTAAATCTATGTCAGTGAGGAATCTCTTCATAGAGGTTGTGCAAGTATCCTTAGACTTGAGATCACCAAAGTTATCTTAAGTAGCAAGTGGTATACTTTGACTCCATAACTGATTACTTCCAACTGGGAGTGAACATAGTTAGGAGATTGGGTATATCATGACCTACTTGAAGATAGTTGAGTGATTGACAAAGGATTCACCATCCCAGATTTAACAAGGGAAGTTATCTCACATGATTCTATAATTACCTTGTTCAGTGAATCTCTGGCCAGAGTAATATGCCGAGATGGATGGAGATCCATGAAGGGCATTTTAGGAACAATGGTTAAATTAATAGAACATACATAATTAGATTTATATGAGTTGACAGAAATCCATACTCAGAATCTGATTGAGATAAGAGTGGTGAAAGGAGTAATTGCACGGTAACTGTTTCTATGGAAGGGTACAGTCAAACCACATGACTTTCCTGACATTTGGGTAGTCATGATGCCTAGCTAGAGGCCAATCATGACTTGTATAATGATGTATCAAAATATCAATAGAGATTGATAAAATGATTTAAAGGAGTTTAAATCATGTGAGTTTTGAATAGAACTCACAATTACATATTATACTGCCAACATGGACAGGAACCCAATAGGTCACACACATATAGAGAAAAGGGTAAAATGGTAAAATGACAAGGATAATAATATTTGATATTATTATAAAGGTAGAGAGGAGAATATGATATTAATTAATTAAAGAGTTTAATTAATTATGATCAAATAAAATTGTCCGCGGAACTTTTGAGAAATATTCTGTAAATTGGACCTAAATGAAATAATTTATTTCATGATTAATTATTATTGTCTTATAAGTGTTATAAGACTACTATAAGTGTTATAGGACTGATATAATAATTAATAGGACCATTGGAGAAATTATAAAGGGCCAAAGGAATGAAGAAGTTGGAGGAAACCCTCCAGAAAAGGGCTACACGCCAACTCCATACAGAAGAGCTTAGAGGGCTTTTTCTTGGACCAAATTAATTTATATATGTTACATAAGTGTTATGAAACTCACATATTTAATTTGGTTGGATTTGGAATGCATTTGCGTATTTAAATCCAATTAAATGCACAAAGGGCCTAGTTTGTGGATTTTGTGCATGGTCTTTTATGAAAAGTTTTAATTTGGATTTAATTAAGCCCAAATAATTATAATTAATTCCAGAAGCCCAATTAATAATTCTCCAGCAATTTTAAAGAGCCCAATCTCATTAAGGAGTTGGAATTTTAACCTAACTATAAAAGGCCAACTAATGAGAATTAGGGTTAAGTGATTAAAACAAAAGGAAAGTCTTTTTCTCTTAATTCTCTCTCCCTTTTGCACCACTTCCATTGTTAGCCTCTTGGATTTTGGCCAGCCCTAGTTGAACACCAATTTGTTGGTTCAATTTACCCCTCTCTAGTTTGGATTACTCATTGGAGGTGTTCGATTTTGGACACTGTGGTTTGCGACAACCCGATGCGAAGTAAAATCAACTGTTCAACAAAAATCAAAGGTGATTTTTCTTATTCTCATATAGTTATATTGTGTATTCATGGCAAGATCAGATCTAATGGTTAAAAAATTTTAAAATTCCGCTCATGTATGTGATGCATGTAACCGTTAAAATCCAACATGGTATCAGAGCCACGGTTTTGCCATTGATATACAATTCTATATTTTTTCTGCGGAATAAGTTTTGTTTTGTTTTGAGTTATTTATTTCATGAACTTTAAAATATTAGATTTGATTGTTCATGAATGAGAAATATTGATTTCTGGTTGTACGTGTGATCAAATAAATTTGGTGGAAACAAAAACGAAATTTTTGAAGCATTATGATTTGGGTTTGGCGTGAAACCCTAGGTAATGTAGGGGCTGTTCTAATTTAATTTCTTATGGATCCATTTAAAAATAATTTAGATGATATTTTATGTCTTTAATATGTGATATTAAGCCGTAGGATCGAACGGAATTAAAATCGAACAAGTTTTGCATGAAAACTAGTTTTGTCGAAAAGTTCGATAAATTGGTGTTCTTCGTGTGTTCTTGATGTGTTCATGGTTAGAACGACTTTTGATCTTCTAAATCTGATATATATGATATATTAAAGTGTTTTTAATTAATTGGATTAATTAAAATGGGCCTTAAATTAATTTGATTAATTTTAATTCATTAAAACCACTTAATGGGCTTAATTATGTTTACGGACTTGGTTTAAATTAGTGAATGACTTGGTGGGCCCAAGGAGCTGATTTAAATTAACTATTATAAACATTAATTAAGTTTATTAATGGGTTTTAAGGGCTGGAGTGGGCTTGGCTCATTCCAAAAGGCCCAAATGGTCCAAATGACACAAAACTAGTTTGTGTGTGAACACACTTAGGGTTTTTCTTCTGTGGGTTTCGGCCTACACTTGTTTTGAGCCCAAAATTGATTCTTTTGATTATTTAATATGATTAATTAATTAAATAATCAATTTATAATTAATTAATAATCAATTTGATTGATTATTAAGGCAAGAACACATTAATGCAAAAAGGTTTCCTAAAATAAAAGTTTCCAAAATGGAAAAAGTTTCCTAATTTGATCACATCATTAAAATAACTCAAAATATAGTTTCAAAGGTTGAAACAAAGTTAGTAATCCATTTCTTTATGCATTAGAAAGGCATATAAGGGTGTATGATTGGCATGATGGATAGTTATGGACAAAGCCCAATGTGATTGAGCATTATGCATGTTTTGGCCCAATGAGGACTTTCATGTCCCGGCCACTTGTTTTTGGTTTGTATTTCATTTCAAATTGTAATATGTAATTAGATTACTTAGATTAGAATTAGAAATAGAGATGGAGACCAATATCAAGGAGCAAGATGGGCCGGATGGAGATCCAACAAGCTTGAAGATAATGTAATTATTTTTCTTGTTTGAATCATGCATACTACCTAGGTGTGACCTTTTGATTTCTCTCTTGGCTCGGGGAAATCAATGTAGTGAAGTCCATAACTATACCATATTTGTATGCTTATATTTATGTGATAGATATAGGATGCATACCAATGTATGCCAACCATGTATGATGAGACTTAATTAACTAAAAGCCTCAAACAAATACTAAGGTATATTAGCCTTCCATTAATTTGAGGAGAACCAGAGTTCTTTATAGTGTGGGTTGTTGACCACAGTCAAGCTCACATTATATCGAATATGTTCAAATCTAATTAAATGGGTCATCTTAGCTAGCCCATTAGTTTGTTGACCACAGTCAAGGCTAATGGTTCTAGAGGCAAGATTAGGGAATGCATATATGATATGCATGCATCAAGAGTTGATAACCTAATGATCCAATAGTTGTGTAGAGACACAATTGGTATAAAGATACCTACCTTTCAAGGGTATGGAATTTGGCTTGTTGACCACAATCAAGGTCAAATTACATATCAAGGATTGGATGTTGGCCCACTAAGAAAACCATCGGGTTTTCTCGGATTATATAGTGAGGGCTATTAATTCGCAATAAAATAGTGGGAGTAAATGGATTAATTAAAGACCTTATTAATGCATACATATATATGAACATACTCTCATATCTTTTCTTTTTCACATCTAAGTCATCATCATGAGCACATCAAACATTAATATACGATCAATCTTGGATAACAAGCTGGTTGGTAACAACTATTCTGACTGGATCAGGCAAGTGAGAATTGTTCTCAGGGCTGAAAAGATCCATTATGTCTTGGATAAAGATCCACCACCACTTCCATCAGATGATGCCATTGATGAGATCAAAGGCATTTATCGGAAATACATGGAGGATAGTGAAGCAGTAGCATGTCTGATGCTGGGTGCTATGTCCTCGGAGCTTCAGAAGCAACATGAAATGATGGATGCTAGAACCATCGTTTTGCATCTAGAGGAGCTTTATTCTTCTCAGGCTAGAACTGAGCAATATGAGATTGCTCGAGCTCTATTTAGTTGCAAAATGGTGGAAGGCACTTCAGCTGCTACTCATGCATTGAAGATGTATGGGTATATTGAGCATTTGAGTAGACTTGGCTATGTTATGGATAATGATCTATACATAGATTTAATCTTGTACTCGTTGGCTCCAAGTTATGCACCTTTCGTGCTTAACTTCAACATGAACAAGATCCAAGTATCCATTCCTGAGTTAATCAATATGGTCAAGACAGCTGATGGATCATTTAAGAAGGATCCAAAAAGTGTCATGGTTGTCACTTCTGCAAAAGGCAAGAAGCAGAAGAAGAAGAAGATAACCAAGGCGCAGCCAAAGAATGGTGGGATCTCTAAGAAGAAGGTTGCCAAGAAAGAGAATCCCAAAGGAACTTGCTTCCATTGTGGAAAAGATGGTCATTGGAAGCGTAACTGCAAGGCCTATCTAGATTCTCTTAAGGAGAAGAAGCAAGCTGATGCTTCTACTTCAGGTATTCATATGATTGAAATTAATACTTATTCTATTGCTTCAAAACAATCTTGGGTATTAGATACCGGATGTGGATCTCATTTATGTAATGATCTACAGGGGCTTAGAAGCTTTAGAAGAGTTGGAAAGGCAGAGATATGTTTGCAGTCAGCTACTGGACAAAACATCTCTACAACAGTTGTGGGGACTTACTATTTGCCTCTTCCTAGTGGATTAGTACTGGAATTAAATAATTGTTATTATGTTCCAGCTTTGTCCAAGAGTATTATTTCTTTCAGTTGTTTGATGAACGATTATGATATTTCTTTAAAGGACAAATGTTGTTACATTTTTAAGAACAATATATTTTATGCAAAAGCTATCATTGAGAATGGTATATTTGTTCTTGATTTAATTAAAGAAGTACATAATGTGAATACTAAGAGAATGAAACATGATAATCTTAATACCTCATACTTATGGCATTGTCGTTTAGGCCATATAAATGAAAAACGCATGACCAAGTTACACAAGTCAGGTGATTTGGGATCATTTGATTATGAATCATTTGATACATGCGAATCTTGTTTATTGGGAAAAATGACAAAAGCTCCCTTTATTGGTAAAGGAGAACGAGCTAAAATGGTTTTGGACTTAGTACATTCAGATGTATGTGGTCCAATGACTACACATGCTAGAGGAGGTTACTCCTACTTCATTACTTTCATAGATGATTATTCCAGGTTTGGATACATCTATCTAATGAAATATAAGTTGAAAGCATTTGAAAAGTTCAAAGAATTCAGAAATGAAGTAGAGAAACAACTTGGCAAAAGTATTAAAACACTTAGATCAGATCGAGGTGGAGAATACTTAAGTCAAGGGTTTCAGGATTATCTTAGAGATAATGGGATTTTATCTCAATGGACTCCTCCATATACACCACAACATAATGGTGTATCCAAAAGGAGGAATCGAACACTATTAGATATGGTTCGATCAATGATGAGCCGAGCGGACTTGCCTAAGTCCTTTTAGGGATATGCACTAGAAACTGCTGTTTATGTGTTAAATTGAGTTCCTAGTAAATCGGTTGATGTTACTCCATATGAGATGTGGAATAACAAGAAACCCACGCTTTCTCATATGAAAGTATGGGGTTGTCCTACTTATGTGAAGAGGACAATGTCAGACAAACTGGATGTTAAGTCTGACAAATGTTTATTTGTGGGATATCCAAAAGAAACGTTTGGATATTATTTCTATCATCCCTTACAACAAAAGGTGTTTGTTTCAAGGTATGCTGTCTTCTTGGAAAGAGAATTTCTCCTACGAGAAGACAGTGGGAGTAAAATTGAGCTTGGTGAAGTTCAAGACCCACAAATAGAAGATGATTAATCGATTGAACCCGAAACTGAATTTCATAATGATGAGATTACAGTTGAACCTGATTATACACAAAATCCTAGAAGATCTACTAGGATGCGTTCTATCCCTGTGAGATATGGATTTCACGTTGATTCGGATAGAGGCATAACTGTAGTAGAGGACAATGAGCCTACAAGCTATCAAGAAGTTTTGAACAGTTCAGAACGTGATTTATGGCTTAAGGCTATGCAGTCCGAAATGGACTCCATGTATGAGAATAAAGTATGGACTTTAACTCAACCACCTGAAGGGATAAAGCCCATAGGGTGCAAATGGGTCTTCAAAAAGAAGACTGACATGGAAGGTAATATAGTTACCTATAAAGCTCGCTTAGTAGCAAAAGGTTATCGTCAAAAAGAAGGTATTGACTATGACGAAACTTTTTCTCCTGTAGCGATGCTTAAGTCTATAAGAATACTTTTAGCCATTGCAGCTCATTATGATTATGAGATTTGGCAAATGGATGTGAAGATAGCTTTCCTTAATGGAAATCTTTCTGAGGATGTGTATATGACACAACCAGAAGGATTCACATCTGGAAATGGCGAAAAGGTATGCAAGCTTCAAAGATCCATTTATGGATTGAAGCAAGCCTCTAGGAGCTGGAACATACGATTCAATGAGACAATCAAAGAGTTTGGTTTCTCACAGAATGAAGATGAACCTTGTGTGTATAAAAGGGTCAGTGGGAGTGCAATTGTCTTCCTAGTTCTATATGTAGATGACATATTGATCATGGGAAATGACATTTCTCTTCTCCAATCTGTTAAAATATGGTTATCCAAGCAATTCTCCATGAAAGACCTTGGAGAAGCATCCTATATTCTGGGAATAAGGATCTATAGAGATAGATCCAATAGGTTGCTAGGTCTTTCTCAGAGTACATATATAGATAAAGTATTGAAGAGGTTCAATATGGATCTCTCTAATAAAGGGTTTATACCCATGGTGCATGGGAAACACCTTTCTAAGTCTATGTGTCCGCAAACACTAGAGGATAGAGAGAGCATGAATAGAATACCATATGCATCTGCAATTGGTTCTATCATGTATGCTATGTTATGTACACGTCCAGATGTAGCATTTGCTTTGAGTGTCACAAGCAGATTCCAATCTAATTTTGGAGAGGAACATTGGGCAGCTGTCAAGAATATTCTTAAGTACTTGAGAAGGACTAAGGATATATTCTTGGTATATGGAGAGGGCAGTTTGGAAGTAAATGGGTATACAGATGCCAGCTTCCAATCTGACAAAGATGATTGTAAATCACAATCTGGTTATGTGTTCATAATGGGAGGAGGAGCAGTTAGTTGGAAAAGTTCCAAACAAGAAACAACTGCTGATTCCACGACGGAAGCTGAGTACATTGCTGCTTTAGAAGCAGCCAAAGAAGCAGTCTGGATCAAAAAGTTCATAACCGAACTAGGAGTGGTGCCTAGCATTGTTGATCCGATTCCTTTATATTGTGACAACAATGGAGCCATTACGCAAGCAAAGGAACCACGGTCTCATCAGCGATCCAAACAAGTTCTCAGATGCTACCATCTCATAAGGGAAATAGTAGCTAGAAATGATGTGAAAATAGAAAGGGTTCCCACAGATGACAATGTGGCGGATCCCATCACTAAAGCACTTTCCCAGATAAAGCATGATCACCATATAAATAGCATGGGTCTAAGACATATGAGTGATTGGCTCTAGTGTAAGTGGGAGATTGTTAGAGAGTATGCCCTAGAGCCCATGTAATAGGGATGTTTTTCATATGTATGAAATTTATATTCTTAATAAAAGGCATCATTCATTTATTAATGCTGTGTTTGAATACATGAGTTTGTAAATCTTAAATTAATAAATGAAGTCCTAGATATTATAAACACAGTGCAAAGGCAATCATGAAGGTGTTCATGATGTGAGATGTCTATCGCATGCAAATGTGTTAATATCTAAATATCCCTAGTCATAGAATTTACATGATAGGACATTGTTAATTCGGACAGACTAGCACATGTTATGCTTCTTGAATGGTTCAAGCAATGGTTCTCATAATTGTGATTATGGATGATAATCAAAGCTAACATGTGGATGCTTGTTAGAGGAACAAGTTCATTGGAGACCTGCAAAGAGAATCCTCATATGGATATTAAATCTATGTCAGTGAGGAATCTCTTCATAGCGGTTGTGCAAGTATCCTTAGACTTGAGATCACCAAAGTTATCTTAAGTAGCAAGTGGTATACTTTGACTCCATAACTGATTACTTCCAACTGGGAGTGAACATAGTTAGGAGATTGGGTATATCATGACCTACTTGAAGATAGTTGAGTGATTGACAAAGGATTCACCATCCCAGATTTAACAAGGGAAGTTATCTCACATGATTCTATAATTACCTTGTTCAGTGAATCTCTGGCCAGAGTAATATGCCAAGATGGATGGAGATCCATGAAGGGCATTTTAGGAACAATGGTTAAATTAATAGAACATACATAATTAGATTTATATGAGTTGACAGAAATCCATACTCAGAATCTGATTGAGATAAGAGTGGTGAAAGGAGTAATTGCACGGTAACTGTTTCTATGGAAGGGTACAGTCAAACCACATGACTTTCCTGACATTTGGGTAGTCATGATGCCTAGCTAGAGGCCAATTATGACTTGTATAATGATGTATCAAAATATCAATAGAGATTGATAAAATGATTTAAAGGAGTTTAAATCATGTGAGTTTTGAATAGAACTCACAATTACATATTATACTGCCAACATGGACAGGAACCCAATAGGTCACACACATATAGAGAAAAGGGTAAAATGGTAAAATGACAAGGATAATAATATTTGATATTATTATAAAGGTAGAGAGGAGAATATGATAATAATTAATTAAAGAGTTTAATTAATTATGATCAAATAAAATTGTCCGCAGAACTTTTGAGAAATGTTCTGTAAATTGGACCTAAATGAAATAATGTATTTCATGATTAATTATTATTGTCTTATAAGTGTTATAAGACTACTATAAGTGTTATAGGACTGATATAATAATTAATAGGACCATTGGAGAAATTATAAAGGGCCAAAGGAATGAAGAAGTTAGAGGAAGCCCTCCAGAAAAGGGCTACACGCCAACTCCATACAGAAGGGCTTAGAGGGCTTTTTCTTGGACCAAATTAATTTATATATGTTACATAAGTGTTATGGAACTCACATATTTAATTTGGTTGGATTTGGAATCCATTTGGGTATTTAAATCCAATTAAATGCACAAAGGGCCTAGTTTGTGGATTTTGTGCATGGTCTTTTATGAAAAGTTTTAATTTGGATTTAATTAAGCCCAAATGATTATAATTAATTCCAGAAGCCCAATTAATAATTCTCCAGAAATTTTAAAGAGCCCAATCTCATTAAGGAGTTGGAATTTTAACCTAACTATAAAAGGCCAACTAATGAGAATTAGGGTTAAGTGATTAAAACAAAAGGAAAGTCTTTTTCTCTTAATTCTCTCTCCCTTTTGCGCCACTTCCATTGCTAGCCTCTTGGATTTCGGCCAGCCCTAGTTGAACACCAATTTGTTGGTTCAATTTACCCCTCTCTAGTGTGGATTACTCATTGGAGGTGTTCGATTTTGGACACTGTGGTTTGCGACAACCCGGTGCGAAGTAAAATCAACTGTTCAACAAAAATCAAAGGTTATTTTTCTTATTCTCATATAGTTATATTGTGTATTCATGGCAAGATCAGATCTAATGGTTAAAAAATTTTAAAATTCTGCTCATGTATGTGATGCATGTAACCGTTAAAATCCAACATTAGGTGCTATAGAAGCCACCATTCCACCAATCATGGCTAACATCCTTTCCTTAAATTCCTATAGGCATCTATCCAGTCTCTGATCTAAGTCATCTTTTACTATTGAAGGCCCAATAAGAGTGACATTTGCCCTTTCCCTTAAAAATGAAAACCTTACTGTGGTATCATCAGCAACTTTTTGAGTCTCATTTCCCCTTTTGGTCTCATTCACTTCATCATTTGCCATTATTGAGCTTATTTCCTGACTATTTTTCGATAACTGAATGGAACCTAACTCAAAACTGACTTCTGAACCCAAATTTGAACTCAAATATGATATCAATAGATTGGATATAGACCTTTGAACTAGGCATTTGTTTGACCCTCTAGGGCACCTAGATGAGTCTATGATGGCTATAAGAATTAGAGGTTAGAAATGATGCATGCTAAATGATGCATAGACAAGGTATATATATGATGCATGAATGCAATGCATGGGTCAATTAGACGTCAATCACAAACACACACAAGCACAGATAAGCAACCTTATTACTCCTACATAGAAGGTCGTGCAGTCTCTTTCCTAAGTGGGGTCCATGGGTCAATAAGGTACCCAATGGACGCGTATGGTGTACGGTGAAAAACTGGTAGCATAACCTCTCTAATTGAAAGCACAGGTGTATGAGTTTTGACCATTATGTATTTTGACTAACTCATACAGAACGGATAAAACCCATCGAGTCATGGCAGCCTTTGACTGGTACCCTCCTAACTTGTTTGAGTTTGGTCAATACAAAAGGTCCATGTAGCAAGCAAAAGTTATTATGCTTATACAACTTAAAGGAAATTGCTATTGTCATTACATGGGCTCGAGTCAAGGGCGATGAAACTTTAGGGCTACCCAAGCATGGTCCCTGCCAATAAGTGTAACTCATCATGAGCATAGTGACCAATGGGTCACAATTTTATATATCATTTGGTACTAAATTTGAGCTGGTGGGTCTCTTTGACACCTCCTTACATTGAGTGAATGTAAGGCGTGCTTTAGGATAACACCGGGGCTAAAAAAGGATGCCTAACATAATTTTAAAGCTCTAAGATGTATGCAGGAAATGCAATTTAGAAAGGAGATAGGATTGATGAATGAAACTTAATTATAAATAACTTAACCAGAATGCTTTTTGGAGCAATGTCTCTTCGTCCCTAATGGAGTCGCCACTGTGATGCATGCCTGAGCCCGCCCTATGATTTTAGGTTTACTCTAAGAGGCCTGCTTTTAGGAATTGAGATCGAAAGGGGCTCACTTTTAAATATAAATTGGCCACTTCTCAATAAAAGGGGTGAACTATAATTATTGCCGACGATCAACCTATGAAGGTGTCTACTAGTGGGCTCAAAGAGACAGTCATCATAACATTGGGAATTGAATCTTAACCTTATCTTGATGCCTAAATAGAGACTAGTGCTCAGGACATCCCTTTTATTAGGCATTTTGGTTAGGTGTCAATTTTATAATGAAGTTTTAGCATTAATCCTCTCTCCTCTCTCACACAATGCATTTTGCGATAAAATTAAGTAAACACCTTATTTATGTAAACAAAGCAGTAAAAGAAACAAAATAAACCTACTTAATTATTATAGAAGTAAATTGTCCCAAAGAATAATTCTAGGAAAGATCAATATACATACATAAAATAGGCTATGGATTTAATTTGGAAGCATTGGCTTCATCATGTATTTTACAAAAAAAAGGCATTTATCACATCGTGTGGTTTTAGGTAAAAAATTGGACATTGGTCCATGTTTGATGAAAAACCTAATTTATTTACTAGAAAATTCTTTAAGTGCCTTTTTACTTTAACATGCTTGAAAAATTCTTTTTTACTAACTATTACAACCCCAAAAAATAATTCATCCAAAAATAAACAATCAATAATGGAGAAAATAAATAAATAAATGAACAACACCATAATAAATAAATAAAGTTGTGAAATAATAATGTAACTAGGGGGTAGAGATGGTGACTAGTGTGGAAGCATGACTTTCCATGCAAAAGAACCATATGTCCTCCACAACCATAAATATATCGATTACTTGAAATAATCACACAAAACAAATAAATTAGCATTTATAATAAAATAATTATATACTTATTCATACAAATAGATTAATTATAGGGACAGGAATATGTGTATAGTAACAAAAAATACATCAAATAATGTATAAATACTGTAGGGAAAGGATAAATGATCAAAAACTATATAAAGTCTTAAAAATACATGCAAAATACAATAAAATGTCCCCATGTACGGTCAAAAGGAGTGAGGCATGGTCACCCATGGAGCGAGGGATGGATAGGAGGAAGGGATTGAGACATCCCATCCTTTAAATGAGGGATGACCGTCCTTCAACCTTTTTTTTTTGTCTATCACCTCTAAAATAGAATGAAAAGTGTAAAATCATGGCAAAAATGTAGAAAGTCATGTAAATAATTTTCTAGCCCTAAATATGCAATATTTAAGCACTAAATCATACCAAAATACATTAAAAATACTTAAACATGCATTATATTACACCAAAATTACAAAATTACAGTATATATATGAAAAGGAAAAGAAGCTCTATATGAAAATAATGAAGGAACCTCTATAATTTACCATAATCTGTAGCATATTTTAAAAGCAAAGCATACTTTGATAAATCATACACATTATTTAGATATAACAATTAAAATAAATTAAATCAATGTTCAATAATCATGAAATCATGTGAATGAATTATAGAGAGAGAAAGTGAGAATGAGCCTAGAATATTACCCTTAAGAGATATTCTGACTCTATAAATTCTGTAGATCATATCTGTACTCTAAATCACGCTATTTGGTTCTCAAAGAAAGTATGAAATTAGTTATGTGTACTTAAAAAAAAATTGATAGAGTAAAAAAAACCTTAAAGAGAGAAAGAAATTAGTTTTCTTCTCTAATGATTACTCTAAAGTTTAATGATTCCTCCCCTTTCAAAACCCTAGATCTTTATTTTTATACCTAAGGAAGAGTTTTAATCCAATTTCAACTCAAAAATTGCCAAATCTAGAGATAAAAGCCCCCAAATCCTAGACTGTCCTTTATCAGCTAAACTTCCTCTTTTGAAAATCAAGAAAATATGGGAAAATTTAGGTTTCGAGCCATGGATGAGTGTCTATAAATGAGGGATGGCCGTCTCTCATCACTAGATCTCTATTTCCCCAAAATACCCCTGATTTATACTGCATAAGAGAGAGGGACCCATAGATGATCATCGGTTGTCTGTCACCACTCAAATCAGGGTTTTTTTTATGTACTTTGTTAAAACACTCAAAAATATTTGAAAGCATTTAGAAAATCATGAAGGTCTTTAAGAGAAAATGATAAATTTACGATCAGAGCTTCAAGATCCGAACCTACTTTGTCTGTAATATACTGTTTCTTCATCATTAAGTAACCTTGATGTAGGTTACCTAGGGTCACGGTGTCCACACATACATAATTATTTCTATTAAGTTACATTTACAATCATCAAAAGTATATATATATATAAATACATGCCCAATTATAATTCACAATACTTTACATGCCTAATTGTTCTTTAGTTGTCTTGCCATGTACATGCCAGTCAAATTTGCTCTGTCATCGTCTACTCCTACCACCTGTCCCCTGTGTGTAGTCAAACAGAACTGTGTGCTAAGCAATCTTGTTGCTTAGTGGTGGATACACCATGTAAAATTTTATTGTACATAAAATAGTTTGTTACCAATGTTCATTTCATTATTATCCATTGCTATATCTGTATTTCATAATTCATTATTATTATTACATTATTAATTAATGCATGTCTTTATTATTTCCTTTTCTTGTTTCCTTAAGGTTTAATTTAGCTTTATAATTTGCTATTTAGTCCTTGTTACTACTTATTTCCACTTTTTACTTGTTAATCCTACTTTTTATGTCAAATTATCACTTTAGTCCCTAGTCTCTCATTTTATCATATTTTCCCCTAATTTCAATAATATTTTTTACATGTTCCCTTTTGTACTATTTAATGCATTTTTACCCTCCGATTTATGTTTTAGTCTTTTTACCTACTTTATATAGTGGCAAATTATCATTTGGTCCCTATTGACTTTACTTTTATACATTTTCATCATTTTTTACTCTATTTAAATATTTATTTACATTTTCCCTTTTTTCACTTATTTAAATATATGCCACTATTATTCACTTAACTATTTTTTTCACATTTTCTCATATTTTATTCACATTTTTACTATTTTTTCTCACTTATTTTCACTTTAATCATTTTTTTATTGTTAAATTATACATTTACCTTTAATAGTAACTAGTGAAAACTCTTAAACTGAATATATGGGATGAGAACTCCAATGGCACAAAATATGTTGAAGTGACCACACAGAGTGATCAATGTCTTAACTAACCCTCTAATATATATATTACACGTAGGTTGATCGGTGGTGGTCTACAATTTAGACTCAACTGAATATTTTATTGCGATACTTGTCTCTATGGCTAGCCATCATATTCTATACTTCTAGTTTGATCATTGTATACTAAGGGAAAATCAATTTTTCCATTCTATGTTACCATTTCTCACATTATTCTACACATTTTGCATTATGTAACATATCTAATTGAAATACCTTGTATTATTTGCAACTAACATTCATCTAGTCACAAAGTATATAACATTTATCAATAATATACATCAAATACATGCACTTTTTGTCTAGCATACCATTCGGCCACACAGTCCTTCATCACATTATTGTGATATCTTATGTTTAATCACTCTTTTCAAGCTTAATTGATTATTTTGTAGCTTTATATATCTTGTATCATCAAAATGTAACTTATGAACTTAAATGTATCTTTCAGTTAAGTTACATATTCTTCTTGCTTAATTGTTCATTTCATGTCATTTTTGTCGAGAAATCATAAAGTATAGGCTTGTATACTATGGTATACGATTCGGCCACCTATGTATATAAGGTATGATGGGTTATTTTCAAGCTAATTAACATTCATTTCATATTTATTCATCAATTCACTAATTATTCTTAAATTATTTCAAGTTTTCATGCATGTTTTACTAGTTACAAAATTGAAACTTATGCAAAATTTAAAGGACGTTTAATGAAACTAAGTGTATTTTTGTATCCACTAACCTTATTGTCCTTGATGGACATCAAAACACTTTATCTTTGCTTTTGTCTTATTTCTTTCATCTTCACCTTCCTCTTGGGGTTAAATTCATGGTGAAAGATTTAGTTAGTTTTCTTCATCATTAAAAAAAAACTACTTAAAATCATAAATTCTAACTAAATACTACAATTTTTAATTAAAAGAATCTAATTTCACTTACTTTGGGAATTTCCCTAACTTAGGTTCTTCCAACCTCTAGCTTTAATCCCACTTCTAAGCTTAATATAAAATAGATTTGATGATGAGGATGAAAAATATAATGAAATTTGGGTGGAAAATGTGTAGGAAGTGGAGTTTAGAGCTTGAAAATGGGGGGAAAATATGGTAGAAATAGTGAGGAAAAAGAAGAATTAGATTGGGGAAGATGCTTAGGTTGATTTTCTAGATGCACACTATCCTATGGCTATATTTTACAGCCTTAAAAATGAAGGGCTAAGATTAATTGTGCACTTTTTGATTTAAATTCCCAAATGTCCCATTTGTCAACTTATGATTGGCCAAATATTTTTGTTGTTAAATTATCATGGAAAATGACCCAAAAATATTTAAAAATATTATTTAGGTTATATTTAAAATTTTAACTCAAAATGAGGTCATTTTGGTACTTTTCTCGGTTTGAAGGTGAAATTACCGGTCCGAAATCATAAAATTCAAAATTATCCAAAAATTCATTTTTCATCGTAAAAAAATTCATTGTGATTATTTCTAATTGTCTTGTATGATTAGAAAAATTTTTTGAGACCCAAAATAATTTTTTTAAAGTCAATCAAACTTGGTCAACCCTAATACTGTGTCCCACAGACCCGCCACTTATTTTTACTTATGAATTTTAAGGACCTATTTGATCTCATTTTTACCTCAAATTGTATCACCAAACTCTTCATAAATTGTACTTCCCGATGGTATAGAAAAATTTTTGTGGATCTCGGGTGGTACTATTTACTCCAGTGTCACTATTCACTATCGAAAAGCGCTATTTAAGTAATCGAGATTGTGAAGACATTACAGGAAAAAAAGAAGATTGCATAACATAGAGAATGATCACAAGATGGGTTGTTGAAGGAGAGGGTATTAAAGAGAATTAGGCTTACGTTTAAGCTAGATGACATGATAAACAAAAACTAGAACAAAAATATTTAATGGATTATAGACCTAGGAATAGATTCCAATGGTAGCTCATGGATAAATTTCTCTTTAGTCACAAATATAGAGAGAAATCTTGACCTATCCATAGGTTGTTGCCATCCATAGTGTCTTTGACCATAGGAAAATTGTCCTAGCATGAAGACTGAGATGAGTGATCCCTAAAAGATCAAGATGCTACATCATAGCTCCTCCTTATAATGCCCATCAGACATTAATTGAGATATGTCCCATTGAAGAGTAATAACTAACACTAGTTGATTTAGAAAAGACCTTAAATTGCTTTTCTAATTCACTTTCATGTTAAAGAAGCCTAAGAAAGTGAACCTTTAAAACCCCATCAGCTAGCCATAAAAAGCATACACAATCATAATAAAATACATAAAGACTCTCTAAAATTTAGATCCTTTTGAAGAAGTTGCATATAGCTATGGCAACGGGCATTCAACCATATGGTGAACATATTCAGTCATCTTCTAAATAGTTGAAGCCACAAAATTGGAACATAATGGAAAACCATATCCAAAGCACAATTTTAGGTTTTATGTTTCTAATTACATCAAAACTTGTTTTCTTTTAGCCAAAGGGTTGATGCTAAGAAAAATTAAGAGAAATGTATCCTAATCCCACATTCTAGCATCTAACAATAATTTACTATAAAAGCTACCTTTTACATTTACAAATCCAAGAAAGGAACTAATAGTAACTAAAAAGCTCTTTAAAATGTGCCAGCCATCTAAATGCAAATAGATGGAAATTGGAGTATACCCAAGAGAGATGGGAAAATAATAGCTAATTTTTAGGGTCTCAAAAGTGAAATGAAACATGTTAAAGCAGCTATAATTGTCTAGAGATCTTGAGCTCCTTTGAGCTTATGAATTGTGGATTAATGTTGTAATGTCAGCCAAAATTAGTAGATTAAACCAACAAAAGCAAAATTACATCCCTGAAGATCCAAAATGGGAAAACTAAAGGGATAAAGTGTGGATTGGAATATTTTCCAATTAAAAAATAAGAGCATGTGAAAACTAAGAAAAGAAGATGCCTAAGCCGATATGCACTCAATCATGCCAATATGGAATGTAGAGAAAATTAGTCCACTTAAAAACATAGATGCAGACACCATTAAGTTTATGTTATTATTGGTATTGCAACAATCTCTAAAGCCATGAGATTGAGTGCCTGAACTCATATGAAGCCCATAATAGTAGAAATCACATAGGTAGGTAGCCGTATCAATGCCATATTGTTGATATTAGGCATAGAATTGAAACTTCACTTGCCCTGTGGCTTTCTAGCACACTAAGAAGAATTTAATTACGTTCTAATTTATTGACATAATTAAGGGAAAAATTCTTATGTGTCTTCAGTGGACAAATTAATAAGTCATGATATTTCTTAAAATATCTAAAGAAAGAGCTTAAGTGGAAGAGCAATGATTTGGTTCGATTAGTTAGCTAAGTGATACCTATAAGAAAGAGAGAGTACCTAGTCGGATTAGGATAAGCACTCTGATGCTTAAGTCAGTAAACTTTTTAGAGAGAGAAAATATAGGGAAAAAAGGTCTAAAAATGGCATTACCTAGAGCCTTCAAGAATGGTGATATTTATAGTGGGTGATAGGTACCTTAAGCACTTGAGTGCATAGCTTGATAGATTGGTGTAGTTGGTGGTTGAATGAGATAGCTAGGTGTTGTATGTTAGAAGATGTGACAAAATGGACGCCATTAGTTATGTCAGCCAATGAGATTAGATCTGACCCACCTATCCTATCGGGTTGACATCTCCAAGCAACTTGGCTTGGCTGGTCATAGGTCCACTCCCTTGCCTATTGGGCTTTATAGTATCTTGGGCTAGATAATAATGAGTATTATCATTTGTCCCTCCTCCAAGAGTCTCATAAGCTTATAGTGGTGATCAAATTTTAGTTGTAGGATGCTCAAACTTTAACTTGAATTTAAATCTTGAGTGAATTTTCATATGCCCGATGAGACTGTTATCATATCATTAATGGTAGCATTTTGCCAGTTGCACCATTAATGATAACTTCTGGTTTAGCATGCTTACCGTTCGGAGGACCATTTATCAACGTACATGTGGCATGCATTGATGGGAGTTCTCATTAGGCGCATCTGGATTGCTGAGGAAGCTATCTTTTTGCCTATAAATAGGTGAGAATTTTTCATTTTTTCACTTTTTGTAAAACTTGTTTTTCTTTCTTTGCCTCTTTATTCATGAGATCTTCTAGAGCTTTATGAGAGTTCCTTTAAAGTTCTTTAAGTTCTAGCATTTTCTTTGCCAAGTTTCTGCTAAAGTCATCAAATAGTCTTTTTTTTGCTTAGACGAATTTGAATTTTATTTCTATTTCAGACTCTAATTCTTTGTCTTCATCATCATCATCATCATCATCTTCATCATTATCATTATCTGACCCTTATTCCTTAATCCTAAAATTTGCTTCTTGAAAGTAGATAAAAAATGCCTTTTTTTCTCTTTACTCTTTTTAGAATGGCTTCTAGTAGAAGTAATCTGATTGGGAATAAAGATGGTCTTTACATCAAATTTCTTAGGGCCAATAGGGAGAAAGAATCTATAATAAAACATTCCAAGCTTACTTCTTCCCATGTGAGAGAGTTAAGGGAAAAATACAATCTTCCCGTAGAGATAGAGACTTTATCCTGCCTAATATCCATGTTCATTTTTAGTGGTTCATTTGGAGAAAATAAAAATGAGTGGTTCATCTATCACTAGGATAGCTTAGATTATGGCTTGCAACTTCCTCTCCCACTATTCGAGACTAGTATCCTCTGAGGCTATGGGATGGCTCCTAATCAGATCAATCATAATGGGTGGAGATCTATAACCTTCTTTAGAATAATCTACAACAATTTAGTGATTACCCCATTACTTGAACTTTTTTCTCATTTCTTTTATATCTCTGGTTGGGATGGCAGATCAGAGTATTACTTTACCACTAGGAACAAAAGAAAACTTTTTTCTCTTCCTTCTTTAATCAAAGGTTTTAGAGACAAATACTTTCTAGTTCATGTATCATTTTGAAACGTTGAATAATCTAAAGGATTTAGCGTTCGATCTTACAACTTTTAGGATAAGTATAGAGAAGCTAATGAAATATATCAAGCAGCATGTAGATGATTCAATTGGTTTTGAGTTATTGTTGGTTTCCCTGGATAGGCTAAATGTTTTTAGAGCTGAACGTAAGCATGCACTTTCTTCTTGCATATTGCATTTTGAATTTTGTTCTGTCTTCACAAAACGTTAACCTTTTCTTCTGTTTATACAACTTTAATGGATTCTAACTTTGCCAAAAAAGTGGTTGCTCAGGCTAAGAAATTAACGGAATTGAAAAATAGGAATAAGTCCACTCGAGGGGATGATGATACTGCTCGGCCTGCCAAACTTTGCTGTGCTCTAGCTTCTTGGCTTGCTCTTTAGGACGAGTCAGATGAAGTGATAAAGGTGTAGCCTCCTATTGTCATTGATAATATTGAATTATATATATGTTTTTAGGTGTTTTGAAGTGTATTTTGTAATTTATTAGTGTTAATTTATGTGTTTTTATGTTTAAAGTTTGACTGTTTAGAAATTATAGTGTTTGAATGTTAGTTTGCTTGTTTTTGTAGGATTTTGGGTTAAAGAGTTGAAATCAACCCGATTGGACTAGTGTGATGGTTCAATTGGGTCATGGAGACAATTTTTATATGTTCCAGTAGCAAAGAACCTGGATGGGCTATGAAATAGTCCCACTGAGTTCATTTAACAATAATTACGATTTTTAAGAAATTTTTACAGCTCGAGTGATTGGGTGGCGACTAGACTTCTAGGAAATTAGGTTTTTAAGTGTTTTTAAGTTAGATATCACTAGTTAGGCAGTTTTATCTTATAATAGACTTAGCTTTATTGTTCTTACTTTAATTCTTTTAGTTTTAGCTCTGCTCTCTAGGGTTTTTCAAGATTGATTCTCTACTATTCCTCAAGAGTAGAAGATCAAGTCAGAAGTTCTCTAATGAGTATGGTATTCAAATTTTCATTCTTTTATTCATTTTTGATCATGAATAGTGAGTAGTTTCTTACTTATGTTAAGGTAAACTTGAACCCTCATTCTCTTATTGTAATGACTTATAATTGAGCTTCTTTTTAATGCAAGTTTGTTATTTCTAAATTCTTGTGCTGAATTATATCTTTGATTATGGGTTGATTTATATTCAATGTATCAAATATATGGTTGAATGTTAATTTAAGATATGATCAATGATATGCATGTTCTTATTCTTCTTTACTTGTGTTAATTTGCTGTTGTGTTTTGGAAATTGAGACAAGGGTTTTATGATCATGAGTATATTAGATATAAGAAATTGAATTAAGAATAAATGACAGTTAAGTGTTTTGAAAGAAGATTTAACTGAAATTTTAGAGGTTAAAACCAAACTTGTATTCTAGGTATTTGATTATTCTTAATTATGGGATCTAATACTCTAGAAAGATATTTAGAATAAGATTTCTGTTTTTAAAATTAGTTTTATATAATAGCTTGTATTACTTTGAATCAAGTCAATTTTGGTAAGAGAAGAGGCAGATAGGTCTCTTGACAAAAGTGTTTTAGTCATTGATTTTTATTATAAATTTTTTAACTTTATTTTTTATTAATTTTAGTTCAGTCTTAGTATTTAATCCATTCAATTGTTTAAATTAGTTTAGTTCAATCTATAAATACCTTTTAAAACTCAGGAAGTTCTTTCACGCATTATTTATTTCAAAGTCTGAAATATACAATCTATTGGATACGATATTTAGGGATCTTAATCTTATGTCCCTATATTACTAGCCGATCTAGTACACTTGCTATATACTGATCATGTTCTTGGCATTGTTGTAGGGGATTGGAGTTTATTTTAGATTTTGCAGTTAATTATGTGTGCTATTTTTTTCCTATTATTTATTTATCTATTTGTTTATTTTTTATTCTTTTTAGGTGTCAATAATGCATGGTAAGAAACGACCTAATTATACCCATTAATCTTGAAATTGACAGGACATTACATAGATGAAGATGACAATAAAGAGGAAACATAAACTCATCGAATATCCTGTAAGATGACCCACCTCTCAATAACCAACCACCATTATAGGGAAGGCAAGTTATTCATAATCACATGCAACAAAACCCAAACAAAGTCCAAAGGAATGGGATGAGAACAAAGATGATTAGGGATTGTGGTACTCTTAGGTGGAAGAGAAGCACAAGACCATCATGCTACCTCAACACAATCATTTTGAGTTGAAACCAACCACCATTATAATGGTATAGAAAAATCGATTTTCAAGATCAGACATTGAGGATCAAGTTCAACACTTAGATATTTTTTGGAGATTTAATGACATGATATAGATTTAAGGAGTTTCTATGGATGCTATTTGACTAAAATTGTTTCCTCTCACTTTTATTGGCAAGGCTAGGGATTGGTTACATATGTTACCCAGTCAATCTATTTGATCATGGGAGCAAATGTAAGGGAAATTTTTAGTAAGGTTTTTTTTGCCTACCAAGGCGAATAATATCAGAAATAGTATTTATAATTTCCAGCAACCCTATAAGAAGCCCTTTTATGAGGCTTAGGAAAGGTTTAAGAGAATTTTTAAGAGCTGTCCCCATCATGAAATAGCTATGCACTAACCAATGTCTACTTTTTACGTAAGCTTTAACCAAACTACTAGATCTTTGTTGGATGCAGCTTTAAGTGGGAGTTTTTTGAACAAGGTTTCGGAGGAGGTATTTTTAATACTGAATGAGATGGCTATCAATGAAGCATAATGGGCTAGTACAATAACCACAACCAAGAGACAAGCAGTACATAGTGCAGATAAAGTAGCCATGTTTAGAGCTTAAATGGAACTCTTCACGAAAGAGTTGCATGGACTTAAAGTGCAAAATGTTATTCTTGTTTCTCAAGAAAGTGGAAGTTTTGATGGAGGCAATGTAACTAGTGAGTTAAAGGCGAATAAAGTTTCTACTCAAGGAAATGGAGATGTCAATGCTATTCATGACTTCAAGAGGAATGACCCATATAACATTCAAAATAATCCAAGATGGAGGAATCACCCAAATTTCTATTGGAGGGATGGGAATCAAGCTTCATCTTTCAACACTTAAGTGAGAGCTCCATTCAACCCAAATCCCACCTACCATCTGACTTATTAGCCCCTAAAAGTACCTTACCAACCGATGCAAGCTCCCTAGAATTTTCAGCCAATTAGTTTTCAAGCAAGGCCATTACTACCTATAAACAAGAAACCTATTATTGAAGAGATGTTTGCTAGTTTCATGACTAGTCAAACACAATTCATGTCTAGTTAAGATGCAAGGTGGAAAGCTCAAGAAAATGGAATAGGAATCAAAATGCTTCTATGAGGAATTTTGAGACTCAGTTAGGGAAATTGGCTAATTCTTTATCGAATAGAGCACAAGGGACATTTCCATCAATAGTAGATAGGAATCCAAAGGAGCAAGTTAAGGTGATTTCATTAAGGAGTGGTAAGCAATTGGATAATGCATAACCAAGTAAGTCTTCTTCAATTGAGGTGGAGCCAACCATACAGGTAAGAATTTTAACTCACAAAATGTTGATGAGATACCACCTCCCAAGGATAAAGGTAAAGTAGTTTTGAATTCTAATGCTATTCCAGTGAATGAGTCTAAATTACCTTTTCCTTCACTAGCTAGGAAAGAGAAAATAATGAGCAATTAGAGAATTTCTTGAACATATTTAAGAAATTGCATGTGAACTTGCCATTTGCTAAAGCTTTGCTTCATATGCCTAAGTATGCAAAATTTATGAAGGAACTTTGCTCTAATAAGAAAAAGCTAGAAGAGGTAGGGATTATTCAACTTTCAAAAAATTGTAGTGCTTTAATTTTTAACGAGATTCCAAAGAAATTAGAGGATCTATGCAATTTTACTTTACCTTGTGATCTAAGAGATAATTTTGTTGGTAATGCCTTGTGTGATCTTGGTGTGATTATAAATTTAATGCTCTATTCAATTTGTAGGAAAGTGAACATAGGAGATATTAAGAAGACATGCATGATGCTTCAGCTAGCAGATGGATCAGTGAAGAGACTCAAAGGAATAATCCAGGATTTGCTAATACAAGTTGGCAACTTTATCTTCCCTGTGGATTTTGTAGTTATGGAGATGGAGGAAGACAAAATGGTGCCACTTATAGTATGAAGTCCACTCTTAAACATAGCAAGAGCTTTGATTGATGTGCATGGCCAAACCGTCACTTTTTAGTTTAATGAAGAAGAAATGGTATTCGATGTGAATAAAGTGATGGAGCATCCTTCTTATGATTTTGAAGAATCTATATATTTTGTAGATGCTATCAATGAGCATGCTGAGGAGATACAAGAGGAATTACTCTTTGATGACCGATTGAAGAGTTGTTTAATGCACTTTAATCCAGATAAAGTGTCGAGTAAAGAGGAAAGTGAGCTAAAGCAAGAGCTGGAAAAGGACTATAATGAGAATAAACCTAAGGATCCAGCACAGAAACATTTAGGAAATAAGAAGAAATCTAACCTAAAACCTTTACCGTCTCATTAAAGTATGTATTTTTAAATGGTGATACTAATCTCGTTATTATTTCTTCTCATTTGTCAGGGCTTAAAGAGAAAAAGTTGATTGCAATGCTCAAAAAGCATATTAAAGCCATTGGATGGGATATAAAAGACTTGAAAGGAATCAGCCCTAGCTTTTGTAGACATTGTATTCTTATGGAAGATGATTACAAACTCGTGGCACAACCTCAATGAAGGCTTAATCCAGCAATACAAGAAGTTGTAAAGAAAGAGGTGATTAAACTCTTGGATATATGTATTATCAATCCAATTTCTAATAGTAAATGGGTGAGTCTAGTCCAATGTGTGCCAAAGAAAAGGGGAATAATGGTAATAACCAATGAATTTAATGAATTAATTCCAACACATACAGTCACGAGTTGAAGAGTGTGTATAGACTATAGAAGGCTAAATAACACCACTAGAAAAGACCATTTCTCTTTACCCTTCATTGATCAAATGTTAGAAACATTGGTAGGAAATACATTTTATTATTTTTTAGACAGGTACTCTAGGTATATGTAAATTCCCATCACACCTGAAGACCAAGATAAGACTACTTTCACCTGTCTCTATAGAACTTTTACCTATAGGCGCATGCCCTTTAGGCTTTGCAATGCACCAACTACTTTTTAGTGATGCATGATGGACATTTTTCATGATTTTATAGAAAAATTCATGGAAGTATTTATGGATGATTTCATAATTTATGGTAGATGGTTTGAGAGTTGTCTTGCTAATCTTGATAAGGTTTTGGAAAGGTGTGAGGCCATTATAGTATATTTCTGATGGAGAGTATGAATCTCGAAGCTCGGACCTTGATTTCCATATTTTTATGAATGTTTCTATGATTTTTTTGCCTGTTTTTCCAAAAGTTTTGAAAAGAATTCCAAAAAACCTTCATTTTGGCATCAGCAATATAGTTAGACGTTTGTCATAGAGGGATGGCTTTCTATGGCTGTCCCCTTCAGTCTAGGTCAGATTAGGGGCATTTTTGTAAATTCTAAGGAATCATGTGAGGGACGATCATTTATCAATGACAAACGCTCATCTATAGTTTTTTTTAGATTTCCTATATTTTTCCATTTTTGAAAATAAAAGATAAGAGTCAGATTTGATTCACTTTGGGTTTGAAGGGATTAATCCTTCCTATCCTAGAGAATTAGAGTTAGAGCTGATCTTTAACTCTTCTTTAGATATAAAAAGTAAAATTAGGGTTTTCAAAAGGGGGAGAGATCTTGAGAATTTTGGGAAGAACATGCTTTTGAGAGAGAGAAAGCAATTCTCTGCTCTTGAAACCAAGGTTCATTGCAATCATTCACACAAAAAAAAACACAAGTATTGTTCGTTCTTGAACATAAAAATTGGGGATCAGAGCATGTTTTAGATGTTATAGTTAGATTTAGTATGAGTTAGAGTCTTAAAATTGCATATTTAGGGTTTGGTTGAGTTTTTCATGCCTTTAGTTTAAAGTTTGCTTTTTGTGTTTATCTTTCAAGTTATAGATGGGAAAAAAGTATTATAAACAGCCATTTATTAGCTTGACAGATGGGACATCGTGATGCTTTCTCCTCGTCCTGTCCTTTATCTTGCCTGGGGCATCAATCGGTCTCCAGGGGCATTTATGGCTTCGTTTCCTCTTATTTTAATATATCTTAATGCTTTTTATTTTAACTTGCATCATTTTCTTAGTATCTTTTTTAGATTCACTTTTTTATACCTTTGTAAATGTACTTTTTGGTCTGTATTCTTGTCTTTATTTTTAGTATGATTATTTTATTTATTATTTTGAGTTATTGTGATATTTATTTCTTTTTAATATACTAATTAATTTGATTTTCTTATGTTTTGTGTGAGCAAATTATTTGGTGCATTTTTGGAAATCTCGGGAGATGATTCTGCATTGGGGGTTGTGCCCCGTTTGGTTTTTTCATTCCCTCTCTCTTAATTCATATTTAGGTCATTTTATTTATATTGCTTTATTTATTTTAATTTTAATATTTTGTTCATTTTTGGATGTGTATTTCTTTTTGGGAATGTAATAATTTAGAAAAAAAGGATTTTTGGCATGCTAATTATAAATATAGTCTAAATATTTTATATTTAAATTAATTTGTACTTTTATTAACAAAATAGAGTAATGTCCAATTTTTAACCCAAAAACCTCAAAATAAAAAGGAGAGTCTATTTTCTTCAGAAATTGGGATCACTTATCTTACATTTCTTTTATTAAAAATCAACAAAAGCTCAACATCATTTTTGAAAAAATCATATATGAGGGAACCAATGTTCTAAAAACTCAATTAACTTCCCTTTTTATGTGTGTTATTGAATTTACATTTTTATTCTTTTCTTTGTGGCGATTTGCTTATGTAATAATTTAAGTAGGACTTTTCTATTTTGTTTATTTAATCGCTTACTTTGGATGCTTGAAATTTTTATTTTTTATCATAATGCATCATATGAGAAGGGGGATAATGGACTAATAATAAAAACATAATTATAAGAAACACCTAACCAAGATGGGAACTAAGGGTGATGTCTTGAACACTATTCTCTATTTGGGCATTAAAAGGTTGAGAATCATTTTTTAACATTCTGTTGGGTGGCGACTCCATGATACCTACCTTTTTAAGCCCACTTTAGATGCCTTCATAAGTTGGCCATCAAAAATAGTTGGATTTAAAAATATTTTTGGCTAATGTATGAGATGTAATGATCCTTAATCCGGTCTTAGACCTTAAAAGTGGGCTCTGAAAACTAACCTTAAAACTTGACTGGGCTCCAGCATGCATCACAATCACCAACTTAGTACTTTACCAAAAAAAGTGCCATTTTTTATGGTACATGAGGGTATAGTGCTTGGTCACAAAATTTTGGAGAGGGGTATAGAGGTTGATAAGGCTAAGGTAGAGGTAATTGAGAAACTACCCCCTTTGACCATTGTTAAGGGCATTAGAGGTTTCTTAGGACTGGGTTGTACTATCATTTTATCAAGGATTTTTCTAAAATAACGATGCTTCTTTCTAATCTTTTGATAAAGGATGATGCATTTAAGTTTTCTAATGAGTGTTTGCCGGCTTTTAATACTTTAAAACATAAATTAATCTCAGCCCCTATCATTGCTTCACCAAGTTGGGAGTTGCCTTTTGAGATCATGTGTGATGCTAGTGATTTTGCTGTTGAAGCCGTGTTAGGGCAAAAAAAAGATAAGATTTTTCAGACCATTTATTATGCAAGTCACACCCTTACTGGAGCTCAAGTTAATTATACAACTACAGAGAAGGAACTTCTAGTAATTGTGTTTGCCTTTAAGAAGTTTTAGGCTTACTTGCTAGGAGCTAAGGTGATAGTGTGGTCGAATCATGCTGCTTTAAGACATCTCTTTACTAAAAAGGATTCCAAATCAAGATTGATCTAATGGGTACTGTTATAGCAAGAGTCCGATTTAGAAATCAAGGATAGGAGGGAGCTGAGAACTTTGTAGCTGATCATTTATCAAGATTAGATTGTGAACATATTGAAAAGGGGGAAATTCTTGACCTATTTCCTAATGAACAAATTTGTATTATATTTTTTGTTGTTATGTCTATCCCATGGTATGTTGATATAGCCAATTATCTTATAGGTGGTTATCTTCCAAAAAAGTACACGTGGCAGCAAAAGAAGAAGCTAAAATTAGATGCAAGGCATTATTTATGGGATGACCTATATTTATTTAAGTTATGTCCAGATCAGGTGCAGTGAAGATGCATTCCTAAGGAAGAACAATTTGATTTCATGAGATCATGCCATGGAGTTAAGGTTAGAGGTCACCATTGACTAAATCATATGGCAGTGAAAATCAAATAGTCAGGTTTCTTTTCACCCTCTTTATTTAATAATGGTAAATCTTTTATATCTTTGTGTGATAGATGCTAACATGTTGGTAATATCTATAAGCGTGATGAGATGCCATTGAACAGTGCCTTAGAAATAGAAATTTTTGATGTTTGGGGAATCAATTTTATAGGACAATTTCTAAACTCTTTTGAATTTAAGTATATTCTAGTAGTTGTTCATTATATTAGCAAATGGGTAGAGGCTCTAGCTACTAGGACTTGTGATGCTTGAATGGTACTTGAATTCCATAGGAGGAATATTTTTACTTAGTTCACAGCACTATGAGCTATTATTAGTGATGGCGGCAAGCATTTTGTTAACCATTAGTTTAAAACCTTACTTAGAAAATATGGTGTGAAGTATAAGATCACAACCCCATATCATCCCCAAGCCAATAGGCAAATAGAAGTGTCTAATAGGGAATTCAAATCAATCCTAGAAAAGACTGTCAATAGTGTCAGGAAGTGTAAGGCCCCAAACATGACCCTAATTGAAATTGCATGTTTTGAGTAGGATTTTATTTGATTAAGATTAAATTAAAATGAGAATTTCATATAAAGTATGGGACAAGTGATAAATTATTTTCTTATTATATTAATTGCATGAAAATAAAATTGAATATTATAGTTTAATATTATTTGAGGGTATAATTATAGTATAAAGTATTAATTTGGGGTAAATTTGGAATTAAAGCAATTTTTAGGGGTTAATTTATAAATATGGCATTTGTTAGGGGCAAATGTGAATAAAAGAATAGTTGAGAGGTTAATTTAGGAGAAGGAATTAATAGAGGGGTAAATTTTAAGCATGCAAAAAGGTAAAGGTTAAATGTTGGACATTCAAAAAGTTAAAGGACTAAGAAGGGGATTTTACATGTCACTATATATATATATATATATATATATAGTGACATGTAAAATCCCCTTCTTCGTCCTTTAACTTTTTGAATGTTTTGAGTGGAGAAAGCCAAATTTTTCCATGAGAATTCCAGAATTTGGTTTCTCTCTTCCTCATTTTCTTTAACCTCTTAAAGCCTAGCTAAGTTTTCTTGAAGAGGAATTCATGCATGCTTGCTAATCTAAAATAATAGTGAATCAAAATAAGGTAAGCATGTAAAATTGTTAAGTTATTTCTTCTTCTTCTTCTTTGAATGATGGCGGATTGAGTTGAATATGGAAGTTTGATGTTGAAATTGAATGAATGAATTGTTGATTAAAGAGAAGAAGAAGGAGTTAGGTGCAATGGAAAAGGAAAAGCTCAAGAGTGAGGCTAGACAGAGATTTTGGCTAAGGTATGGGATTAGGGTCTTCTTAATTTCTTGTGGATGATTTTGGGTAGAACATTTTGTGATTGATTGAAATTTTTGGATCAAAAAAAAAAGAGAACTAGTT
Organism: Excoecaria agallocha; assembly: GCA_037975025.1. Lineage (NCBI taxonomy): Eukaryota > Viridiplantae > Streptophyta > Magnoliopsida > Malpighiales > Euphorbiaceae > Excoecaria > Excoecaria agallocha. The sequence goes on along the minus strand of CM075812.1, from coordinate 38,255,771 downwards.
TGTGAAGTGTTACTTGAAGAAATTACATGAAACCACTTAACCTAGTGACTAAAATTTTATCACAATTTGAGTTTGACACCTTAATTTGAGATCATTTCAATTTCTAAAGCTACCAAAGGTATGTGCCTATAAATTTTTAGAAGGGACCTAACATTTAATTTGATTTTAAGCCACTCATATACTTAATTGAATTCTATGTGAGTTGTTGATTTTTGGTTCTAGAGTAGGTTGTGTTAAAATGATGTGACTTTGTGTATATTGCTTAGAATACCCTGAGGTTAATTCCTACAAAAAATAGACTTCAAAATATACAATTTGTATGAAGAAAGCAAAGTTGAAAAATGCTTTTAAATTTGCCTAAACTTTACTTGAAAATCGAATTTCTGTTTTACCTACCCTAATGAACAGTCTTTAATATTTTCCATTTATCTTAAGTTCTAGAAATGATATTGCAAAGATTATTGATGTTTTAGAAAATAAAAACATAGGGGAACAAAGTTGTAGAAGACCATTTTTGCTGAAAATTCCGTTTGGGAGGTCTAAAATGATGTGCAATTAGCTTCAGAAAAACTGTCTCCAGAATTTTCATATAGCATAACCGATAGGCACGGCCGAGACCTTTTTGTCTCAGTCATACATAGCTTCTGTACCCAGTTACAACCATTAGACTCGACTAGGACCAATTGGTCTCAACCGTGTGCCTCTCCTATTATAGTTATACATGATTTTTAGCCTCAACAAACATCGAAACTTACCTTAACATTTTGAAACACATCCAAAGCATGTTAAAGCATGTAATTAAACGTAAAATATGGCATAAATATGTGTGTTTAGATCTTCCTAAAAAATTTTAGAACTTTTTAAAAATAAATATGAGGGTATTATGTAACATCAAAACATGAGATTAATATAATGACTTATAGAAACAAAGTTGTAAAGATATGTTGTCACCATATGTTGAAACCCTCATTGAAGTTCATGAATATGTGAAAGTATGAAGTTATGAAATTATCATTGATCCTATATGTATGATAACATGATTGTGATATGATGTGTTGCCTAAAGATATCATGTTCAAGTATAAGTTCATGATGAGAGGTATGTTCAATTATCAGTACTTGAATTTCTATATGAATGCATGTTTATACAGTGGAGAATTGTGTACTATAATATCATCATATGCATGTGTGAGGTGTATGATATAAGTACAAGCATGATATTTTAAATGAACATGAAAACTGTATTGCCTGCTACTAGAGTTCAACTGTGGATAGATAGGTGCTTATAGGGATATTACAGCTGCCACTATCTACCTTTTTAGGTCTAAAGTATAGTTGGTCCGATTGGATCATACACAACCTTGTTTTGGGTTGTTTGTTGACCCTGTTTGGGTCCCTGACCAGTCCACTGTATAGTTGACCCTATTTGAGTTCATAGCTTTGATATCTTCAAATATCCACCGTTTGATACCCTCGGGTATCCATCGATCCATTTATCCACCCTTAAAAATTAAGTAGGCTGAATTAAAGCACTAATGTTTCACAGTTAATTATAGTATGATTTATGCATCTGATATATGGATTATCTTGTATAACTATGGTTTCTAAAGCATGTATTGGTATCTATTACATTATATACAATTCTCTTTATGAATTGTTTAGATTCAAGTATGCTGAATTATTTGAAGGGTTACATTATTGTTTTTAAATATTGTGCTTTGTTTTATATTTATTCCTAATATGTAAATTTTATTATTTTCAATTATTGTATATTATATATATTTCTGACGACCATTGTGAGTGGTTGTCTTTCATGTTTAGTATCCCCATTAAGCTATATAGCTTAGCACGAGTTATTTTATCCGTGTAGGTTCTATTGTCAAAGCTTTTGCTCGGGAACAATCTCTGCATCAGGATAGGCCAAAACCAAAGTCCTAGAAGTTGACGTAGGGTTACATTTGGTTAATTTTGTACAAGTTCTTCCACATGTTTAATATGTATGAAAAGGGCTATTAAATATATGTAAGTCATATGAAGTAAGTGATGTAATAAGTTTTTTTAAAGAATGATAAAGTTTGCATGCATATAGGAGCTAGAATGCTCAGTCATATATATGCTAGATGAATTGCTGAATGTCATGCATGACAATGAACAAAGTTAAGATAGTTATAACTAACATGAAAATGATGAGTATGTTGCACGATAAGCCATTATGCATATGTAATTAAGAGACTAAAGTTGTGGGAAACACCTAATTGATGCACAGGATACCTAATTAAATAGACTATTTGATATGATAAATGTATATTACATTGGGTTAATAACCTACTATAATAGGATTGAAAGGTATAATATGATACATGATAAAGGCATTAGAATGGGGTGTTTCAATTTGGTATCAGAGCATAGGTTTAGTCTTTCCTGGATAATATAAGTATAGGATCCTATGATTAAAGATGGAGAATTCCTCTAGGGATGCTATAGAAGAATCGGGAGAAAATAATTTGCTAGTTAGATCAAATCTTTCTAATCTTGTGACTTCATCCTCTTTCCAAAATGAAATTTCTACTGCTGTTCCTGGAGAAACCTTGCTGAAAATTTCTCAGGATATGGCTCAAATCCTATAAAGAATGACAATGGCCAAAGCTCCAGTATTTGAATCAAGAAGCATGGGGCACAAGAATTTCTAGGCACTAACTTAGAACAATCTGAAGAAGCTTAGTTTTGGTTGGAAATGTTGGAGAGGATCTTTGATGAAATTAACTGTCCTGCTAATTATAAAGTATCTTGTGCTGTGTCCTTACTTCAAGGCATGGCTTATGATTGGTGAAAGTTGATATTAAGACAACCTCAGTTACCTGACGCACTTACCTAGGAATTTTTTGAGGAGGAGTTCAGGAAGAAATATGTTACTGAGGCATACAAAGAGGAAAAACTAACGCAGTTTTTGAATTTGAGATAAAAAGCTCTCTTTGTGGCTAAATATGAAAAAGAATTTAGCCAGTTGTGCAAGTATATTCCCAAGGAGATGTTGACAAGGGCCTTTAAATGCAGACACTTTAAAGATGAGCTGAATGATCGAATCAAACAAAAGTTATTCGAATTTACATCTTTGAATGTGGTGGATTTTAATCAATTGGTTATAACTACCATGAAAGTTGAGAAGTATGAGATAACTAAGAGAGAGAGAGAGAGAGAGACCAGAAAAGAGGTAGTACTAGAGGAGGGTCTTCCTCCAGGAAAAGATTTAGAGGAGCTCAAGGAGATCAGCCTGTAGAGTCTATTTTTTGTTTTGCTAATAAAGGAAAGAAACAAAAATCCTCTACGAAGTTTAAGTCTGAGAAAGAAACTTTAGGAAGACAGAGTGGGGGTTAAGCACCTGAATGTCCACATTGTTCCAGGCACCATTAGGGTAACTGCAGGAAACTGGATGGAGAATGCTTTAAATGTTGCAGTGCTAACCATTTTATGGCAAATTGTCATTTGAAATGGGGATCAAGGTTTTAAGCAATAGGGTAGCAGGGGAGCTTTTAATGCACCCCCATCTGGTAGAGGTAGAGGCAGAGGAAGGGGTTGATCAACTCATCATGGATCCCAGTCTTAGAATGTGTCTAAATTAGTTTTTAGACCTCCTACATAAATGGTTTCTAGCCAGGCTTATACAATGAAAGCTCATGAGGAATAGAATGCTCTAGAAGTTATAGCTGGTACTTTTTCTCTTTATAACTGTGACACACATGTGCTTATTGATCCTGGCTCTAATCATTCTTATATTTGTACTAGTGATTCTGGTAGAGATATGTCTAAAATACAATAGTTAGATTTTGATGTACGGGTGACTAGTCCATTGGGACATAGTGTAATTGTTAATAAAGTGTGTAAAGACTGTCCTATAGAAATTCAGGGGAGAGAGTTTCCAGCAGATTTGATTGTGTTGTCTTTTTATGAGTTTGATGTAATTCTAGGAATGGATTGATTATCCAAACATCATGCAGTGGTGAATTGTAAAATGAAAACAACAACTCTCAGGGATTATGAAGGAAAGGAAGTAGTAGTAGAAGGCAGTTGTTCTAAGCTACTGACTAATGTTATATCAGCAATGCAAGCTAGGCGTTGTCTTAGAAAAGGACGTGAAGCATTTTTATCTTTAGTCCTTGACTCAAAAAGAGATACAAGGAAGCTTAAGAATATACCTGTTGTGAATGAATTTCTAGAAGTATTTCCTGAGGAATTGCCTGGTCTTCCTCCAGAAAGAGATGTTGAGTTGTCTATTAATTTGTTACCCAGTACGGCCCCGATCTCCAAGGCACCATATAGAATGGCTCCATCTGAATTAAAAGAACTAAAAGTTCAATTACAAAAATTGTTGGAGAAAGGCTTTATCCGACCTAGTGTGTCACCTTAGGGTGCACCGGTCCTATTTGTTAAAAAGAAGGATGGATCGATGAGGATGTGTATCGATTATAGACAGTTAAATAGAGTGACTATGAAGAACAAATATCCTTTTCCTCGAATTGAGGATTTGTCTGATTTGTTTAGTGGTGTAGTGTGTTTTCAAAGATAGATTTGTGATTAGGTCATTATCAGCTCAGAGTTAAAGATGGGGATGTTCTTAAGACTGCATTTAGAACCCGATATGGGCATTATGAATTCTTAGTTATGCCATTTGGGTTGACTAATACACTTGCTGCATTCATGGATCTTATGAATAGGGTATTCAAACCCTACTTGGATCGATTTGTTGTAGTGTTTATTGATGACATATTGGTTTACTCCAGAAATGAAGTTGAGCATGCTGAACATTGGAGGATTGTGTTGCAAACTTTGAAAGAAAATTAGTTGTATGCCAAGCTGAGTAAATGTGACTTTTGGCTTAGGGAAGTTTCTTTCCTAGGTCATGTTGTATCTGCTAAAGGTGTTAGGGTTGATCCAAATAAAATCTATTGTTAATTGGAAAACACCTAGGAATGTACATGAAATTAGAAGTTTTCTCGTGTTGGCAGGTTATTATCATCATTTTGTGAAGGGTTTTTCAGTTATTGCTTCACCACTCACTAAGTTATTAAGGAAGAATATTAAGTTTGAGTGGTCTGATCATTGTCAAGCAAGCTTTGATCAGTTGAAGAAAATGTTGACTGAAGCTTTAGTGTTAACTCAACCAATGTCAAGGAAAGAGTATGCAATGTACATTGATGCCTCTAAAATTGGTTTAGGATTTGTATTAATGCAAGATGGTAAAGTTGTAGCTTAGGCATCTAGACAGTTGAAACCGCATGAGCAGAACTACTCGACTTATGATCTAGAACTGGCAGTTGTGGTTTTCGCTTTAAAGATTTGGTGACACTACTTGTATGGGGAAAATGCAGGATTTATACTGATCATAAAAGCCCCAAATACTTGTTTACTCAAAAAGAACTTAATTTAAGGCAGAGAAGATGGTTGGAATTATTCAAAGATTATGATTATATAGTTGACTACCATCTAGGAAAAGCAAATGTGGTTGCTGATGCCTTGAGTTGTAAGATAGTGGCAGTAATAATTTAAAGCAGTGTAGATGGAAATTTTCATCGAATGGTGCATTACTAGCACAGCCTAAAGCTAGGCCCATGGTTAGGCAAACAATGATAGATGCCCAAAAGGATGATGAAAAGTTACAATAGATTGCGAAAGTAGTTTGTGAAGGTGATCAATCAGATTTTTCAGTGAAAGAAGATGGTGGTGTATACTACCATAACAGGTTGTGTATTCCTGATAACAAAGAAGTCAAAAGAATATTGTTGTATGAAGCACATAATACTGCATTCACTATGCATCTAGGTGGGAACAAGATGTATCAAGAATTGAAATAGTTTTACTAGTGGCCTGGCATGAAGAAGGATATTGTTGAATATGTTTTTAAATGTTTAACATGTCAACAAGTGAATGTAGAACATCGGTTTCCTTCAGGTCTCTTGAATCCCATTCCGATTCTGCAGTGAAAGTGGGAATACATTACCATGGATTTTGTCACTGGTTTGCCTCTTACTCAAAGAAAATATGATGTTGTTTGGGTAATATTGGATAAGTTAACAAAAGTAGCTCACTTTATAATAGTTCGAAGAGATTATTCTATGGATAAGCTTGCAAAATTGTATGTGAATGAGATTGTACAATTACATGGTATACCGGTACCCATAATTTTGGATCGAGATCTAAGGTTTACCTCAAGATTTTGGTAGAGTCTACAATAGGCTTTGGGAACACAGCTCAAGTATAGTACAACTTTTCATCCTTAAATGGATGGACAATGTAAAAGGGTTATTCAGGTTTTAGAAGATATGATGAGGGGATGTGCTTTGGAGTTTTTTGGAAGTTGGGACAAATATGTGGCCTTAATGGAATTTTCCTACAATAATAGTTATCAGAAGAGTATTCAGATGGCTCCATATGAGGTTTTGTATGGCAAAAAATGTAGAACTCCAGTCTATTAGACTGAGTTGAATGAATGAAGAAGAATCGGTCCTGACCTTGTTAGAGATACAGAAGAAAAAGTTCAAGTTATCAAGCAAAGGCTGAAAGAAGCTAGTGATAGACAAAAATCGTATGCTGATTTGAAAAGAAAGGACATCAAGTATCAAATGGGTGACAAGGTGTTTTTGAAGGTATCCCCATGGAGAAAAGTGCTTAAATTTGGGAAAAGGGGAAAGTTTAGTTTGAGATTTATTGGTCCATATGAAATTCTCCAAAGAGTCAGACCAGTGGCTTATAGATTGGCTCTTCCTATAGAATTAGCCAAGTTTCATGATGTATTTCATGTGTCCATGCGTAAAAGATATCGTTCTAATGAAGCTCAAAAGCAGCAAATCCAAGATATTCATGTACAGCTGGATTTCATGTATGATGAGGAACCTAAAGAAATCCTGGCTAGGAAAATCAGACAATTGAGGAATAAGCAAATCCCTCTAGTCAAAGTGCTCTGGCAACATCATGGTGTATAAGAAGTGACTTGGGAAATGAAGGTAGTCTTAAGGGAGCAATATCTTCAATTGTTTGGAATGGGTATGAATTTTGAGGATGAAATTCTTTAAGGGGGAGAGAATTGTAAGGCCCCAAACATGACCCTAATTGAAATTACATGTTTTGAGTAGGATTTTATTTGATTAAGATTAAATTAAAATGAGAATTTCATATAAAATATGGGACAAGTGATAAATTATTTTGTTATGATATTAATAGCATGAAAATAAAATTGAATATTATACTTTAATATTTTTTAAGGGTATAATTATAGTATAAAGTATTAATTTGGCATAAATTTGTAATTATGGCAATTTTTAGGTGTCAATTTATAAATATGGCATTTGTTTGGGGCAAATGTGAATAAAAGAATAATTGAGAGGTTAATTTAGGAGAAGGAATTAATAGAGGGGTCAATGTTAAGCATGCGAAAAGGTGAAGGTTAAATGTTAGACATGAAAAACGTTAAAGGACTAAGAAAGGGATTTTACATGTCACTATATATATGTTATTTTGATTAGAGAGGGCCGGATTTTTCCATGAGAATTCCAGAATTTGGTTTCTTTCTTCTTCATTTTCTTTGACCTCTTAAAGCCTAGCTAAGTGTTTTTGAAGAGGAATTCATGTATGCTTGCTAATCAAGAATATTAGTGAATCAAAATAAGGTAAGCATGTGAAATTGTTAAGTTATTTCTTCTTCTTCATCTTCTTCTTCTTTGAATGATGGTGGATTGAGTTGAATGTGAAAGTTTGATGTTGAAATTGAATGAATGAATTATTGATTAAGGAGAAGAAGAAGGAGTTAGGAGTAAAGGAAAAGGAAAAGCTTAAGAGTGAGGCTAGAGAGAGATTTCGGCCAAGGTATGGGATTAGGGTCTTTTTAATTTCTTGTGGATGATTTTTGGTAGAACATGTTGTGATTGATTGAAATTTTTGGATAAAAAAAAGAGAGAACTAGTTTTTGATGTGTTACTTGAAGAAATTACATGAAACCACTTAACCTAGTGACTGAAATTTTATCACAATTTGAGTTAGAAACCTTAATTTGAGATCATTTCAATTTCTAAAGCTATCTAAGGTATGTGCCTATAAATTTGTGGAAGGGACCTAGCATTGAATTTGATTTTAAGCCACTCATATACTTAATTGAATTCTGTGTGAGTTGTTGATTTTTGAATCTAGAGTAGGTTGTATTAAAAATGATGTAACTTTGTGTATATTACTTAGAATGCCCTGAGGTTAATTCCTACAAAAAATAGACTTCAAAATCTATAATTTTTATAAAGAAAGCAAAGTCTAAAAAGGCCTCTAAATTTGCCTAAACTTTACTTGAAAATCAGAATTTTGTGTTGCCTACCCTAATGAACAGTCTTTAGTAATTTCCATTTATCTTGAATTTTAGAAATGATATTGAAGGATTATTGATGTTTTAGAAACGAGAAACATAGGGAACAAAGTTGTAAAAGACCATTTTTGCTGAAAATGCAATTTGGGAGGTCTAAAATTATGTGCAATTAGCTTCAGAAAAACTGTCTACAGAATTTTCATATAGCATTACTAGTAGGCACAGCCGGGACCTTTTTGTCTCAGCCGTACACACCTTCTGTATCCAGTTACAGCCATTAGACTCGGCTGGGACCAATTGGTCTTAGTCGTGTACCTCTCCTATTATAGTTATACATGATTTTTAGCCTCAACAAATATTGAAACTTACCCTAACATTTTGAAACACATCCAAAGCATGTAATTAAATGTAAAATATGGCATAAATATGTGTGTTTAGATCTTCCTAAAAACTTTTAGAAATTTCTAAAAATAAATATGAGGGTATTATGTAACATCAAAACATGAGATTAATATAATGACTTATAGAAATAAAGTTGTAAAGATATGTTGTCACCATATGTTGAAACCCTCATTGAAGTTCATGAATATGTGAAAGTATGAAGTTATGAAATTATCATTGATCCTATATGTATGATAACATGATTGTGATATGATGTGTTAACTAAAGATATCATGTTCAAGTATAAGTTCATGATGAGAGGTATGTTCAATTATCAGTACTTGAATTTCTACATGAATGCATGAATGCATGTTTATGCAGTGGAGAATTGTATACTATAATATGATCATATGCATGTGTAAGGTGTATGATATAAGTACAAGCATGATATTTTAAACAAACATGAAAAACTATATTGCCTGCTACTAGAGTTCAACTGTGGATAGATAGGTGCCTATAGGGATATTGCAGCTGCCACCATCAATCTTTTTAGGTCTAAAGTATAGTTGATCCGATTGGATCATGCACAACTCTATTTTAGGTTGTTTTTTGACCATGTTTGGGCCCTTGATCGGTCCACCATATAGTTGACCCTATTTGGGTTTATAGCTGTGATATCTTCGGATATCCACCATTTGATATCGTAGGGTGTCCACCGATCCCGTTATCCACCCTTAGAACTTAAGCAGGCTAAATTAAAGCACTAATGATTCATAATTAATAACTGTATGATTTATGCATCTGATATATGGATTATCTTGTATAACTATGGTTTCTAAAGCATGTATTGGTGTCTATTTACATTATATATAGATATCTTTATGAATTGTTTAGATTCAAGTATGCTGAATTAGTTAAAGGGTTACATTGTTGTTTTTAAATATTGTGCTTTGTTTTATATTTATTCCTAATATGTAAATTTTATTATTTTCAATCATTGTATATTATATATATTTCTAACGACCATTGTGAGTGGTTGTCTTTCATGTTTAGTATCCCCACTATGCTATATAGCTTAGTACGAGTTATTTTATTTGTGTAGGTTCTATTGTCAAAGCTTTTGCTCAGGAATGATCTCTGCATTAGGACAGACCAACACCAAAGTCCTAGAAGTTGATGTAGGGTTGCATTTGGTTAATTTTGTACAAGTTATTCCACATGTTTAATATGTATGGAAAGGGCTATTAAATATATGTATGTCATATGAAGTAAGTGATGAAATAAGTTTTTTTAAAAAATGCTAAAGTATGCATGCATATAAGAGCTAGAATGCTTAGTCATATATATGCTAGATGAATTGTTGAATGTCATGCATGACAATGAACAAAATTAACATAGTTATCACTAACATAAAAATGATGAGTATGTTGTAAGATAAGCCATTATGCATATATAATTAAGAGACTAAACTTGTGGGAAACACCTAATTGATGCACATGATACCTAATTAAATAGACTATTTGATATGATAAATGTATATTACATTGGGTTAATAACCTACTATAATAGGATTGGAAGGTATAATATGATACATGATAAAGGCATTAGAATAGGATGTTTCAGGAAGGATTGGTCAAAAGTTAGATAAGGCTCTATAGGCTTATAGAACTGCATTTAAGACCTCTATAGGAATGTCCCCCTTTATACTTATTTTTTGGAAAGCATGTCATTTTCCAGTTAAAATTGAACATAAGGCATATTGGGATACTAAGTTTTTAAACTTTGATTTGTGAAGTGTTGGAGAAAAGGGACTTTTGAATCTGAATGAACTTGATGAATTTCGACTTTGATCATATGAAAACACTGCTATATATATGGTAAAGATAAAGCATTGGCATCACAAGAAGTTGGTCTAGATGGATTTTATTCCAGAAATATTGGTATTGCTTTTATAACAGTAGGATGTAATTATTCACAAGGGAAATTGAAGTCTAGGTGGCTTAGACCATATGAAATAGTTTCAAGTAATGAGTTCGAAGAGGTCACTATGAAAAGTTTGAAGGATGGTCATGATTACAAGGTGAACGGACACCGTTTAAAGCCTTATAATGCTATACAGGCAGATGTTGCTGAGGCAACCTTAACTTTTAATGACAAGTAAGGCTGTCTCAACTGTCTAACTGAAGACTTTGTAAATTCAAAACTAAATTCTCTAACCTTTCTTTAATTAAGATTTTGTAGCTTAGTTTAAGTTGTTAATGTTATATGTTTTTTTGTTCATTCGATGTGTGTCTTACAATTCATGGACCAATGATGTTGTCTACAAAATTGAAATCTTAGTGCAAAAATTAAGGACTTAATTTTGCCTATTTTGCTGTGCTTTTTCCTAGAAATTTTTTGAGTTCAAAGTTTAAGGTGTTGACTTAGTGGTTGTGAAGACCAATTTTTAACTCAATGAAGCTCTTTCGACCTATTTTGTGCTTCATCATTTTATTTTAATTGGATATCCTAGATTAAATTGAAGGATTTATTTGGGTTTTTGGGTGTTAATTAAGGGGAAGTATAATAAAGTTAAATAAGAAGGTGATTTTAGTAGAAAGAGCTATCAAAATATTTTTTTATGGAGAATCAACCTAATTGGACTGTAAAATGGTCCAATCGGGTCCCTATTCACTACTTGAGATAGAAGCAAATAACCTGAATGGACCATAAAATAGTCCTACTGGGTTCTTCAGGTAAAAAAAAGCATAACCTCTTGGTCCTATCAAATCCTCTTATAGTTTTTATTTACTCTTTATTTATTTAAAGTTCAACCACTTCCCTCTTTATTCTTAACTTTCATCTTTCGTTTTTCCTTTGTACTCCCTCTATTCCTATTTTTTTTAACAAATCAACACCATCTAAGTAAGTCTTCCCTCTCCATTTTTATTTCAAGTTTATTTATGCTTTATATTACTTGATTTTTCTACATTATGTTACGGGGTTTCTTTTATTTGGTTTCCATTGTATACAACTTTTTTAGGGTTCTTTGTGCTTGTGTTTATGTGAGAAATTGATGTTATTTTGTGTTGAGATTTAATATTTGGGATTATTTTTTTGGCTAGAATTGATTTATTTAACTTAAGGCATGAAAATGGTTTGGATTTATTTTGATTTAGCCATTACTCATCTTTGCCCACAAGGTGTTTGATGAAATGCCTAAGTGAACATTGTGAGTTGTTTTGCCTCATTCCTTTACACCCATCTAACACACATTGGCTTTAAACCTAGGACCAATTCGTCCATATTTATTGAGACCTATTTCCATGATGTGCTTGTGTGAAATCCTGCATTTGGAACCATGTATTTTTGGTTTCATTGTTTGTTGGTTTGCCTATTTGAGTTGCCCAATAATAGGATGTCTCAATTGCCTTGCTTACATTTGTTGCACTATCATTTGTCACTGCCTTTTCCCTCTACTTTTATGCTTGTTATGCACCTATCATGTTTGTCCTTATTATGCCTTATGCCATTAATCGTCGATACATTTTGTTTCAATGCTACCTATTGTGCTTTCTCTTGGCATTTATTTGTTGCCATTGGTTTGTGCAGTGGCTCCAAAGATGCTTGCACTGATGTTGCCTTTAGTTCATTGGGAATTCATTTGCCTGCTTATCTTAACTTGAGGTATGTCATGTTATATGAATACTTTGCAGGGGTAGAGTATGTGAAGCCTACCTACCTAAATGATTTCTTTTCGAGTATTGTAGCGGGAAACATGCAAGAGGAGGTCAATCAACTGATTGTAAACATTGGATGGCAAGAGTTTGTTAAAAATATGGAAGTGCATCCAAAAATAACTAGGGATTTCTTGACAAATTTTAGCTGCTCATTTGAGGACGTTGATGATAATGATGGGATTGTACAATTCTAGTTGGGGTAAAAAAAGTACAAGATGACATTTAAGGAATTCACAGAGCATATTGGGTTTTTATTTAATGGTGTTAAAGACTTGCCTAATTTCACACCAAGGTAGAATTGGGTGGTAATTCAGGATGATGTTGAGCCTACTACCTATATGGCTAAGAGGACCAAGGCGCATCATCTTAAAAGCCATACATTGTACATTCTCCATAGGTTTTTAGCTTTGGAGTTCTTTGGGCACACCAAAGGTCTTAAGGGTGTGAATCTGGTAGAAGTGTTAATACTATGGTGCATGGTAAAGGGAATCAAATTAAATGGTGTATACTATCTATAGAGGAAAATTGAAGACCTCCGACGAAAACTTGGTTATTCAAGAAAATTACTTTAGTTGGAATGGTAACAGTTTTAGTAAAGGTGGTAAATCACATTGATGTTGGCCCATCCTTTGTTCCGATGGTTTATATAGACCATAAAATGTTTAAAAATATGAAGATCATATCGGATACTACTCGAAGACATTGGACCACCCATGTGGAGTATATTCACGTAGTAGTAATCAGTCATGTGTAATTGCTAAGAGATATACTTGTAGATAATTTTAAGGATGATTTTGATTTGGTTGTTACAGCTAATGAAAAGGTATAGGCTACTATTCTAGTGCCAAATGTGCACCCTACCCCTCAGATGGTGGACTTCATGAATGTTGTTAATGCTCGCCTTGTAAGACCCCTAACATGACCTTAGCTAGGAATGTATGATTTAATAGGGTTATGATTAATTGAGATTAATTAAAATGTGAAATTCACATAAGGTAGGGGGACAAGTGATAAATTTGTTATATTATAGTAATTGCATGAAAATAATATTTAACATTATAGTTTAATAATATTCAAGGGTATAATTAAAGCATAAAGTATTAATTGGGGTAAATTGGTAAATATGGTATCTTAAGATTTAAATGTTAACAAAAAGGAAGATTTGAAAGGTTGATTTAAGAAAAAGGAATAAATGGATAGGTTAATTTATAGCATACAAAAAGGTGAGGGTTAATGGTGTGTCATGCAAGTTTTTAAGGAACCTTTAAGGGAATTTTCCCTTGCCACTATATAAAGTTATTTTAATGTTAGAGAGAGAATGAATGGTGAAGGACGACATTCTTGAGAGAAGTTACAAAAATTTCTTCTCTTCTCACTTTTTCATTCATTGTTAAGCATATCTAAGGAATCCTTGAAGAGAAATGCATGCATGTTGAATTAATCAAGATAAGATTGTGTATATAATTAAGGTAAGCTTATTAATTTAGTAATTCATCTCTTCTTCTTCATCTTCTTCTCATTTTTGTTGATGGTGAATTGAGTTGAATGCTAAAAGTTTGATGTGAATGAATGAATTGTTGATTAAGGAGAAGAAGATGGAGGAAGGAGAAAAGGGAAAGGAAAAGTTCAAGAGTGAAGCTAGGGGAATTATCGTCCAAGGTATGGGATTGTGTGATGTGGTGTTTATGTGAATTTTTAGGTTTTTCCTTTGCATACAAATTAGATTCTTAGATTAGAATATAGAGACTTTGAGGTATGACAAAAGTGATAGAAGAACTTAAAGTTCTGAAGGGATTACTCCCTTAATAGTTTGATGTTGTTGAATAATGGTTTCTCTAAGGGAAGATTGACCATTCAAAGACTCATAACCATTGTAGTATATACATGTTTCAATTTGTGTTTGATTTCAAATTGTGAAATCTAATTCAAGAGGTAATTGGAATCTTATGAATTAATAATGTATGAAACCAAGAATATAATGGTGTTAAGCTTGTGTAAGTTATATTGGCATAAGAGGGAATCTTTACATGAGTTGTGTTAATGAAAATATAGTTAAATTGCAAGGATCCGCATCTGTTGCACTCGCAAAAATGCACTATATGTGAACTGTATATTTGCCTCTATCGCGCCTGCGACAATACATTCTATGTGGATTGTTATATTAGCCTTGGTCGCGCTCGCAACCCTTGTCACGCTCAGGACTTACCCATTTAACATGTACTCTTATTTTATTGCCTTGCTTTTGTATGAGAGAACATGTTACACTTCCTTAATACCTCTACAAAATATGTACAGCATTATGGCAACCCAAGATTCCATATGAGCATAGTATTGATATGTGTATAGTTAAATTATGATTAAAAAATCTATTGAATTATATGATAAAAATGCAATTGAATGTTATGACATGTTATAGAGTTTCATATGTGAGGCATGTGTTACGATGAACAACCAACCAGGTTGGTTTCACTACTTGATTAAAACGACATGTATTGTACACCTGAGATAGCTGTTAAATGTAAGTTAAAGGAACATGAAAAGCCATATGATTAGTGCATACAAATATGCCATAGTGATGAAACAATTGTTACATGATTATGGATACACTTCAATTGTGTGATGTAAGAATGAATATGTTATATCAAAAGAGAATTAATTTAAATTAGAGCCTACCTATAGAGTTCAATAATGGATAGATAGGTGCCTATAGGGATATTGCAGCTGCCCCTGTTGACCCCGTTTGGGTCTAAGTTATTATTGATCCCGTTTGGATCATAAACAACCTCGTTTTGGTTGTTAGCTTGACCGGTCCCCTATTCTGTTGATCCCATTTGGGTCTATGTTTTCTATATCTTTGGATATCCCCTGTATCGATACCCTTGGGTATCCCCTGTTCCCGTTATCCACCTTTAGAACTTAAGCAAGCTAAATTATAGTGTAAATGCATCATCGATAATTTCGATATAGATAAAGCATGGTATATGAAGTAATATGTTTAACTGTGATTTTTATTGCATATGTAATATTTATATACATTATGTACCAATCCTTTTATGATATGTTTAAATTCAAGTATGCTGAATTAATATATGATTGCATTGTTATTGATAATACTATATTCTATTATATAATTATTTTAAATATGTTATTTTTATTATTTTCAACTATCATATGTTATATGTCTCTGATGACCACTGTGAGTAATTATCTTTCATATTTAGTATCCCCATTAAGTTTTATAGCTTAGCACATGTTATTTTATCCGTGTAGGTTCTGTAGCCAAGGCTTTTGCACAAGAACGAACTCTACATCAGGATAGGTCAACATCGATTTATAGGAATTGATGTAGGGATATTTTGGTTAAATTTTGTATAAGTTCCTTAACATGTTTAATATGTATTAAAGGTTATTTATTATATATATGTCACATGAAGTAAATGATGTAGTAAGCTCATCAAAAGAATGCTAGTATATGCATGAATATAGGAGCTAGAATGTTTATACAAATATGTGTTAGTTGAATTGTTGAATGCTATGCATGATAATGGATGTAGGCTAAGACAATTATATCTAGCATGAATATGATAAATGTGTTGCATGATGAGTCATTAGGTATGATGAAATTGAAGTAAAGGAAGTTGTGTAAAACACCTAGTTAATATACATTTTATCTATTTAATTAGATGATTTGATATGAGTAATGATGGTTTCAATTGGTTAATTAAACTACTCTTATATGACTAAATGGTATAATATGATATACAATAAAGGCACTAGAATAGGGTGTTTCACACCTAGATGTGCAAGTGGGGCAGATTGATAAGCTATAGAGTAGTATTGAGGCTATTCGCCTTTATTAGGAGCACTTTATCCGCCACTTTTGGGAACATTTTCCACCATCATTGCCACTACCCCCTTCATCCCCACCGTTACAATGAGACGTGATTTTTGCTACCTTATTGAGGACAACAAGGAATTATGGAGGGGAGTAGAGCTCTTTGCCTTGAGATTCAGAGGAAGTGTTTGAACAATCTTACCCCATTTGTTTATGAATTGTTTTTATGTTTTTATTTTTTTATCTTCATTTCAATTGTTTTATTTTTGGTTTAATTGTAACACTTAATTTCAATTAACTTTGTATTCATATTTTAATTAGTTATGTTCTTATTTTTGTTATGTTGTCTTTATTTTACCCTTTCATTCAATTTATGTAGTTGGTTTATAGTTCATTCAGTTTATGTAGTTAGTTTATAGTTATGGGTTGATTGCATAAGCTTAGTTCGGTTGTCTTTTAGCTTGCAGTTAGTTTAGTTTTCCCATATTTATTTACAAATTTGAACTTTGACTTAGAATTTTGTAATATTCAGAATCTTGATTAGCATTAGAACAACCATATTGCTTGAAAAAATTCTAGTTAAGTTAGTGTTAAACTTGAAAAATATTTGAACACTAAGACCAATTCTTAAATTAAGAGAAAAATCAGTGCATGAAGGTAGTTGATTTAGGAGTGCTATAACCTTCTTCATCACCCTTTAAAGCATTGAAACAACTCAAACAAGTTTGGAACATGATTTAGGCAATTTTTCTTATTTATCCATTTAAAGACTTTTCACCTACCCTTATTTATATTTTTATCCTTTGTTAGGCCTTTTGAGCCTTATGAGGCATGCTTAAGGCGTGCCATAATTTATTTTCTTATTACATATATCCTTTTACTTTGTAGCTTAAAAACTTTTATCTTTCCTTCTCAGAATTGGCTACTCTAAGTTGGGATTGATAATTTTCATGGGTACTTAAGTGAGTGTAGTTTTTAAATGCAATTTAATTGGGATGTTGTTAAGAGTTGTTCTCAAAGTCAGGAATGTAATAGTTTTTTAAAGATTAGAACTTGTGAATACTAGCTTGTTTAGTGATGCTAAAATTCAGCTAACAAGTTTATTATTTCTTTAAAAAAAGAAAAAGTTTGAATTAGATAGTTAGCTTGGTATAGCAAGTTTTTAAGTGTGGGGTATTTGTAGGAGAGAGAAAAAGTTTACAAATTCTAAATTTGATTGAGTTGGTGGAAAATAAAAGGAAATTTTAAATAGCTTTTCTCTTTAGTTCTTTAATGTTTTGCATTCCTACGTAATTTAGAGTGGATAGTCTCGATAATTTTGAGTGGGTAGGTGAAGTCGATTTGAGGAAAAATGTGGGTTTGTATAATTAAAGGGTGGTTATTCTTTTTGTTTAACTTCAATCATTCTTTGATTAGCCTTTACCTTGACCACATTATAACCATATCAAAGTCCTAATAATTCTATCTTGTTTTGAGTTATTTAGTAGAAATGACCTTAGGGTTTTGGTGCTAAAGGAGAGGGCTATGGCATTTATAGACTTTCAAGCATGAAACCACATGTACATTTTGGTATACATTAATTCTATAGCTTGGTTGCTAGATTGCACTGGATGTTTTGGTTTTAAAAGTATTAAAAATGTTTGGTCATACACGCACACATGGAAACTTACTCATATTCTCTTGTTTGAATCTAATTTAGTTGGGATGTCATTGAGAATTGCTGTTAATTATCAATCATAATTTTGAATTGCATAATTCTTAGTTTAGAGTTTGATTATTTAGGGAATGTGGTTTGTTCAAATTTGCTTAAGGGTGAGCAAAAGCTAAGTGTGGGATATTTGCTAGTCCTAAATTATATCTATTTTTTTAGGTGCTTTAAAGTGTGTTTTGTATTTTGTTAGTGTTAATTTATGTATTTTTATGTTTAAAGTCTGAGTGTTTAGAAATTATAGTGTTTGAATGTTATTTTTCTTGTTTTTTGCAAGATTTTGAGTTGAAGAGTTGAAATCAACCTGGCTGGACTAGTGTGACAATTCAATCGAGTCATAGGAGGTAATTCTCATATGTTCTAGTAGCAAAGAACTCTGTTGGACCATTAAACAATCCCATCGGGTTCATTTGACAACAATTACGATTTTTAAGAAGTTTTTACAGCTTCAAGTGATTGGGTTGTGGCTGGACTTCTAGGAAATTAGGTTTTTTAGTGTTTTTAAGTTAGATATCACTAGTTAGGCAGTTTTATCTTAGAATAAACTTAGCTTTATTATTCTTATTTCAATTCTTTTAGCTTTAGCTCTGCTCTCTAAGGCTTCTCAAGCTTGATTCTCTGCCATTCCTCAAGAGTAGAAGATCAAGTTAGAAGTTATCTTATGAGTATAGTATTCAATGTTTCATTCTTTTATTTGTTTTCGATCATGAACAACGAGTAGTTTTTTACTTTTGTTGATGGAAACATAAACCCTTATTCTCTTAGTGTAATGACTCATAATTGAACTTTTTTTCAATGCAAGTTTGTTATTTCTTAATTCTTGTGCTGAATTATATCTTTGATTATGGCTTGATTTATATTAAATATATCAAATAAATGGTTGAATGTTAATTTATTATCAATGATATGCATGTTCTTATTCTTATTTACTTGTGTAAATTTATTGTTGTGTTCTAGAAATTGAGACAGTGGCTTTAAAATCATGAGTATATTAAATTTAAGAAATTGAATTAAAAATAAATGAAAGTTAAGTGTTTCAAAAGAAGATTTAACTGAAATTTAGGAGCTTAAAATCGAACTCATATGCTAGGTATTTGATTATTCGTAATTAGGGGATCTAATACTTTAGAAATATGTTCTAAATAAGATATTTGTTTTTAAAATTTATTTTCCATAACAACTTGAATTACTTTGAATCAAGTCAATTTTGGTAAGAGATGAAGGGAATGGTTCTCTTGACAAAAGTGTTTTAGTCATTTATTATCAATTTAATTTAACTTTGTTTTTAATTAATTTTGGTTCAATCTTGGTGTTTAATTTATTCAATTATTTAAATTATTTTAGTTCAATCTATAAATACCTTCTAAAACTTGGGACATTCTTTCATGGAATATTTGTTTCAAAGTTTGAAATACACAATCTCCAGGATACGATATTTAAGGGTCTTAATCTTATTTCCCTTTATTATTAGCCAATATGGTTCACTTGCTAGATACAAGTTAGTTGCCCTTTCTACTCTAGCTCTTGTGACCATTAAAGTTACTTTAATAGTGCCTATTTCCTCGAGGGCTTCATCTAAGCAGACTACATTTGAGGGACCTTCAATTGATATTGTTGCCGCTTGAAGAGTCAAATCTCTTTCTTTGAGAGAGATTCTTTAATAAAAGTTTGGTGAGGACTCATCTGCTCATAATGCTTAGGTGTTGGTCTCACTAGCCATGGTCTGATGATGGACAAAGTCTTGAATGAAATGGGGCCAGTTACCTCACTTGCTTGGATGTTGGTAGATATTAACTTCGTGGCATTGAGGGTGAGTTATCATTAATTTTGATTATAAGCACATTTTTTCTTGAAGATTCCAACTCGTGTATTTTTCTAAATAGATCATGTGAAGGTCCATATGCCTGTGCACAGAGAATGTAGCATGGAAGCAACAACTTGCAAAGAAAAATAACATTAAAAAGTAGTTAAAAGACAAATTGAAAGTGATTTCTAAGGAGTATGAGGGGGAAGCTCCAATATCTCCATTCAAACTCTTCAACAAAGATCCGGGAGCTAACTAACTAGGTGGGGGAGTTCCAAAAAAAGTGAGTGCTTTGGAATCAATATGGAAGACCTATATGGAAGGTAGAATTACCTCCATAAACTCCATTAGCAAGAGATGGCCAAACAAAGGGATCTTCTGGCCAAGTAGGTGGAATATGTTTAGAGTAATGTGATCAAAAAGATCATGTGTTAATATGAAGCACTTTGCTAGCCAGGATTTCAGTTTCATGAAGGATCCTACCTCTCTCCTTGATCCTTCTATTAAAGAAGAAGGAGGAGAAAAATAAAAAGAGGGCCCGGGGATGCTTGAGAAGATTGTAAATATAGATTAGGATTTTTTCTTTTTATTTTCCTCTTCGATTTTTGTAATCAAAACTTCATATCAATGAAATCAAATTTTCTTATTCTGATTAATGTGTTTTTTTTTTAATTTTAAGTAGAATATTTTTGGGGTAGATTCATCAAGTGAAGTGTGTATTGATTTGACAGGGATTGTAACTTTAACTTGGGGATAGTAAGGAGTTTAGGGCTTATATGTGTACTTGATTAAGTTATTCAAAACATAAAGCCAATTAGAACCATTAGAATACATAAATTTGATCAGAATCAAATCATTATTATCACATCAAAGTTACGTAGCACTTTGGTCTGATATGAGTCAAGATATAGTTGTAAATAACTTCAGGAAAATATTGAGACGTCAATCGTAGGATTGGGATTAAATTCATTAATCAAGAAAGTATTGATTCAAAAGTAGAATAAGTGTGAGGTATCAATCATGTGATTGGGATTGAACTCATCAATCAAGAAAACGTCGATCGAGGGAACACATTATAAAGAAATAAATATATGTAAAACATCATAGGATTATTCGAAAAATTTTTCTATTAGGATAAACATCAATCAGAAAGAGTATGTATTAGTCATATATTTGATAAAACTTACCACAAATGAGAATTACATCAAACATTTCAAGATAGGGAATTACATCATATACCTTTTAAGCACTTCCACATTCCAAGATCTGGGAATATCCAATCTATCCATAGCTCGCAATTTATATGTTGGAACCTTGGGAATTTCATAAGGTCCTTGCCAGTTAGGAATTAGTTTTCCCACTCTAACTTTGCCCGATTCATTGTTTGCTTTCCTTAAAACCAAGTCCTTAACATTAAAGGCTCTTTATTTTACCTTATTGTTGTGGTATTTGGCAATTCTTTGCTTGTAAGTGGCAACTCTCACATAAAAATTCTCTTTCTTCTCCTCAACCAAGTTCAAGTCTAACCTTTTTTCTTGTTCATTGTTCCATTCGGAGAAGAAAGTTAAACGGTAAGCAAGAATGCTGATTTCTACTAGAATCACTGCTTTTGATCTGTAAACCAGGTATAACAGAGTTTGAAGCATTTTAGTTCTAAGTGGGGTCTTATAAGACCATAATACACTTTGTAGTTTTTTATCCAATTACCTTTTGCTTCTGCCAGTCTTTTCTTCAATCCTTTAAGAATCAATATGTTCAACACTTTAGTCATACAATTGCTTTGGGAATGAGTTATTAAAGTGAATCTCAAATTAATCTTCAGGTTAGACCATAAAGTTTTGAAGGTTGCATTGTCAAATTACTTGCCTTTATCTATAATGAAGACTTTTGGCAATCCGTACCTGTAAATAATCTCTTTCTAAGCAAAGGTTTTCATTTTCAGCAGTAATTGTAGCCAATATTTCAACCTTTATCCATTTGGAGAGATGGTCTACTACCATAACAAGGAATTTCATCTGTAATTTGCCTTATAGGAAGGGATATATGATGTTAAAGCCCTATTGGTCGAACAACCAGGATATTCTGATCAGGCACTTCTCTACAGTTGGTAGTCTTATAATTCTCCCATGAATTTGGCATTGCTGGCATTTCTTAACTTTGTCTTGAACATCTTTAAAGATGTTTTGCTACAAGTAACCGATCTGTAGGCTTTTCTTTGCAATTCCTCTGTTGGCTTCGTAAACTCCACATATTCCTTTATGGATTTTTTGAATGATGCAATCTCCGTTTTCCCTTAAGATGTATTTGAGACATGAATGACAAAATGTGTAATGCCCCTACAACAAACCCTATTAATCTATCACCAAGTTACATGCATCTCAATATAGATACAAGCTGTCTCCTATTCGTAAGGTATCACACACTCCATATTACATTGTTTACATATACATATTTATAAAAAGTACAATATATTTTGCATAACTTCAATTATCTTGTACATGTACATTAAGAATATTATTACACCATACCTTACCATGCTACCCATTATCTTTACATTAGAAGTTTCTATACACAATTAAGCATTTATACAAAATATTTAGCAAAAGATGATATGTTTTGAGGCACTTTAATTCTTGTCCATGTGTTGACCTTCTTCTAGTAAGCTTTATCCCTATGCCAACTTATTAAATATACCTACACAGATAAAAAATCTCCTGTGCTAAGCTATAAAGCTTAGTAGGGAATATAATTTTGAATAACCACTCATAGTGGTCAAGAGTAAAACATGAAAGCATAACAAGTGTGCAAAATAAATAGCTTCTAATAATTTAAGAAATAACAATGGTAATTAATAATAAGCAATTAAATGAGCAAATAAATAATACTGTTATTGGTTAACAATGCAAATTTATATGCAAATACATACACTCTTATACAACCAACTGTTATATTTACTCGTCATTATCATAAAATTAGTCATGTGACATTTCACTTCTAATCTCATTTATCTATAAATGCCTGCCTAAGCTCTATAGGCATGGACATTAGGTTTTGTGGACACCTAAAGGGATCAGTAATATGGATACCCATAGGTATCAATTATATGGATCAAATTTGTAGACCCAAATGAGATTGAAATTATGGTCTCTAACGGGGGCAAACTGTAGATCTAAACGAGGTCAAGATTATATCAGCTGGAAATACCCTTATAGGTATACCTATCTATCCACTACCAAGTTCTATATGTAGGTATTATTTCACTTTCGACATCACTTGATTCACTGATAATGTAAAATAAAGATTGATGAATGTATGCATACATACCTGTTTCTCAATGGAATATATCTTTGTTTTCATGCATATTCACATTTTCGTATTCTTAATCATATACTTGAAGTAAATCACAATACTATGCATATGTAATGTTGATATAAATAAGCTTACCAAAAGTATCAATCAATTCCTGATCATACGTTCACTTTCATTTAAGTATATTGTTAAGATGCAAAATAACATAATCCATTTACTAGGTCATACACACATAGAGTAGGTTTATGAACTTTGTGATTATGTAAACTTCTATATTCATATTTACCACATTTCACATTTCAATATGAAAATCTCATATTTCCAAATATTAAATCATGTTATGAACTTACACATGTATTTACAAAGCTTCATAAACATTTAGAAAAAATTCGGACGCAATTTGATAACTTTTAGGTGAGAAAACTTTCATTTTAGCCAAAATAGGGATGGGTCATAGTAGGCAGGGATGTCTAACCACCATGAGGGCTATAAAAATTGGCCATTTTAGTCCAATAGCTACCTTCACGATGGCTAGGAGTGGTTGACCACCTTGAGGGTACCAAAATCCTGAATTATCGAAGATAGGTCTACATAGGGTTTTTGGGCCATCTTGTCATGAAATGTTAGCATGGATAGAGATATTATTAGGCCATGATATCTTCTTAACATTTGTTTAATTATGTTTCTAGTTTCTAAAAAATAAAAAATCACTCTATTTGTATCCATAAATTATGAGATATACTTAAAACATCATAAGCTGCTCCAAAATAGGGGCAGCATTAGGTCCCCTACATTCAAGCTAAATTCTAGGGGATCTAAAGATAGAATTAGACCTTGTCTTCTCCCAAAAAGTTATAAATCCATGTCTTATGTTTATTTTAAAACTAGAATCACTCCATTTGGAGGTCTATAACTCAAGATATATCTGAAACATTTTCTACAGGTCTTATGATCCTGCACCAGAATTTGCCAAACTAATACTTTTCTCTATTAATTTCTCTTAATTGCATATATAAACATCTAAATTGCATTCTCATAACATTTACACCATCAAGACATCATTTTCCAGTAATTGTATCAAATAAACATATATTAAGAAATTTAATTACTCGTATAGCACAAATGCTCAAAAGGTCCTCTCTTCAATCCTTGATTGCTTCTTTCCCCTTTTTCTTGTAGGAATCACCTTCTACAATTCATAATACACTCTTATAAACATCAATTGCTTATAATCTTATTGAATTTTAAAAATTAAAGATAAGAAGGAGGAGAAAAATTGTTAAAATAAATTGCTAACTAGGAAAAAAGAATTAGAAGGAGAAAGTAGCAAAAATAGATGTCAAATTTTGCTAAAATAAGGACCTTTTTATGGCCGGCTACCTACTTCTTTTTCCCATCTCACTTTTTCATCTTTTAGAAGCTTTAAGTGGCATTGTCCTATTGGCCTACTTATGACCATTAGGAGAAATTCCACTGTAACTCCTTTTTTAAATTTATTTCCTCAATCATTCCTCATTAATTGGTTCAATTAATCCTCACTTAATGCCTTTAAACATGTATATGTATGCCAAAGTATCAAATTACCAAATTACCCCCATAGTGATGTACTCCAAACCCTGCTCGATCTGATTTTTGCTTTTGGAGGCCTACTTTTAAGGTCTAAGACCAGATGAGACTTTATTATTGGGTTAAAAAAGGGTTTATAATTTATTATATAATTTCGAGTTAAAAATTAGACATCGATCCATTTTACTAGGAAAATTTAATTTAATTAAGTAAAAATGATTTGAATGAGTGTTTACCTTTTATCGTGCAAAAATCATTTATTATTACCTATTACATCCATAAAATAAAATACATCCAAGTAAATAAATAATAGATAAATGAAATAAATCTAAATAAATAAAGGAAAAATAACATAAATGGGGGTGAATGATCTAAGGGAAATTCTCTAAGGCATCTAAATCTCTAAATCTCCAAAACCTATGTAAATGTGATTTGTTGCTTAAAAACACAAAGGAAAATAACTAATTAGAATAATGATATATAAAATAATTATTAGGGAAAAGTAAAATAAAACATGCATTCTAGACTAAAGACTAAATAATCAAAACATTAAAAATGCATGATACATAATTAAAAATGAGATTTAAAATGTAGTTAAGTATACCAATAAGCTAAATATGAAAAATGAAGCATATAACAACAATAAAGGCTGGAACTAAGGCTATAGATAACCTACACAAGGGGACAGATGGCCAAATAAGTAAGGGAGGCGGGATGGAATGAAGATTTTGCGATGTCTCGTTGGTCGCTATGGCTGATGGCAGTCAGTGAGGCCTTTTTCCTGTCTATTATGTGACAAACAAACAAGAAATCGAGGAAACTAGTAGAACATAAATATTACTTATATTAAATCTAATCATACATATTCTAGGTCCCCAATCATGCCAGGAATGATTCCGAGCCTAAGAACAAATTTAAATCATGCCTAGAAAAATGAATTAAAAATAAATACAAAATTTAATCAAGAATAGGAAACACGTATTAATAGAGAATGAAAACCCAAATCATACCATTCTACTTATGTTAAATCATGTTCAAGGCATCCAAATCATATTTATGACATCAGAAGGAAATTAACTAACATAAAATTATGAGACCATAATATCTAACATATTAATACTTGTTGAACTAAATTAATCACATATCAAGACAAAGAGAGAGAGTGGAGAGCCCAAAATATTACCCTCAAGAAGAATAGATTTCTAAAACTCTATAAGAATGTGTTCCAAGCTCTTAACTCAAATTATTTGCACATTTGAAAAAATAGTGTTTGTGTGTTAATGAAAATTATATGAAAGTCCTTGTGTTCTTGGGAGCAGAAGATAATCACTTTTGTTCGGGTTCATTCTGCTAAGAAAAATATGTGAATTGCTAAAAACAACCTATAGATGGGTTTGTGGAAAAAATTTTCTAAAATCTCAAAATTTCCCATTAAATCTTGACCTAATGACCTATAGGCATCTACTAAGAGACGACGGAGATGGAAACGACCATAGGGAGGCATCTATTGATGATAGACAACCATCTGTCATAGAAAATGGTCAAAATGCAAGATTTTTCAAACTCTTTTTTCATGCCCTAGACATGCAAAGTTAAAACCATAAAACTATTTTAGAAAAGCGTGTAAATCATAGATGGAACTTAGATTTGTACTTTCCATTAGAAATATGAATTTTTCTTCATCATTGAGTAATTTCAATTTAGGTTGCCTCAGGACCTAGCGTTTACAGTTGCCCCCAATTTCGGAGAACTTTGTGCACTAGTGCCTAAGTGAGCCAAAATTTAGAGTAAAAGGAAAAGACAAGTACCTGAGGTAGCAAATCTCTGGATGTATAGTGAATTCCGACTAGTGCCAACTATTCGCATGTCTAACTAAGATGAGTTAAACAATAGTCATAATTTATTAGCATGACTAACTAGGATTGAGGAATGATTAACACTATCTATCGGCATGAAGAACCATCTCGTTTGACGTATGAAGCCACTTATTGAACAAAGAAACATTGCTAACTATACAACCTATTAAATCTTTAACAATGAAAAAACCCATGAACAATGCTAGTAGCTCAATATGTTGAACTTAGACTAAAGAATGATCAATGCCATTTGTTGGTATAAAGAACTACCTTGGTTGACCAACACCATCTGTCGATATGAAGATCACTTATCAAACAAAGAAACACCACTTACTATATAGCCTATTGATTCTTTAATAAAAGAAGAAACTAATGGTTAATATCATCTATTAGCATGTTGAACCTGGATTGAGGAATAATCAATGCCATCTGTCGGTATAAAGAACTATCTCAGCCAACCAATGCTGTCTATTGGCATGAGGGTCACTTGATTGAATTGAGTGGTTAATGGCATCTCTTAGCATGTCTGACCCTATTGTTGTGGTTGATGCTATTTGTCAGCATATCTAACCTTGTTGAAAGGTTGAAGCCATATGTCGGCATGTCTAACCTTATTGAGTGGTTGACACCATCTGTCTGTATATTTAACCTTATTGAATGGTTGATGCCATCTATCAACATATCTAACCTTACTGAATAGTGTTAAGTGCCTCTTAAGAGGGCTTTAGTACCTATGAAAAAGACTTGACATTAGTATACTGGTACAATTAAAGAAGATACATACCCTCTTATATGATGGAGATTTGTCTTTGAGTTGGATGGCCACCCTCTTATAATTGGCCCTAACATAGTGGTTTTTTTATGGCTTTGTGACTAGCATGTTGCAAAAAAGACTTAGGAGAATTGTTGACTTCAATTGCTTTTGCCTTACTTACAAGGTTTTACAACCATATACACAAAATATTGTATGTGCACAAAGAATTATGTGTAAAGGGGGTATGTATAAAATTGTATATACATGTAAAGCATGCAAATAATGTGCACATAAAATGTAAAGAACTATGCATATGAGATGTATGCAAAGAATTATGCATTTAAAATGTATGCATAATTATATGTGAGGTAGGCATATGAAATGTATGCGAGATTACATGTGGGGTAGGCACATGAAGAGCTATCATACATAGAGTAACAATGTGAGTGAATGTATGCAAGAGACAACACTCCAAGAAATTTAAGGATTCATTAAGAGTATGGCTTAACTATTTTTTCCATGTAGGTTCCTCTTTAGAGATCCATTTTAGGGTTTTTCTATTTTGCTCACTTTTGAGCTCTCCATATCGCTTGATGCCCCCTATAAAAGTGTTTTGCCCCCTCAAGGCTATGTCTAAAAGGAAATTATTTTAGGTCTTCTCTTTGCTATCAACCCCTTATTCTCTATATGCCTGTAGTCATTATTTAAAGGTAGTGCGACCCTTATGGATTTTCACACGAGCTTTCCTTAGTGGGAAATGCATCCCTTTAGGGATTTTCACATAACCTTGTAATTTATTTTTTCTTGGAATGGACCCAACCCATTCCAATGGATTTTTTCTTTTTTTTTTTTGTAGGACAAACTACCTATTTTTAGGTTTTCACTCTATTCCTTGGCCTATTTTTTACTTAGAGAGCCAGTTATGGTTTTTTTTTTATCTCTAATGGCCCCTCCCCTATTTCTTTCTCTTTTTTTCAGCGGCATCCAACTTCAACATGTGTCCTTGTGTAGCACCCTAATTTCATACATATCTATAAATACTATATCATATTTCATTAAGCATGTTAACCATGTTCTTATGCTCGAAAAACTTTACTGCATACTTAAGAGTATTTTTAAGCAATACAATTTTACATTTATGAATCATCTGTACATCACATCCTTGTCAAAGTAAATAAGAATCTTGTAATCAAATTGCACTTAACATTAGACTATACTTTCAATCTCTCTCTTATGTTGGCCATCCCGCTGCAGATATCATCCCCGGAAAAAAATCCTTAACTACAACCTACACGGATGAAACACCCGTGCTAAGCTATAAAGCTTAGTGGAGAATAAAAATATGAGGACGACCTCTTTTAAAGGTCGTCAAAATGCAAATACATACAATTATACCCTTAAAGTCTAACACATCAAGTTTACTTTGGATTCCTGTATGTTATTCTTATCTAATCACTTAACTTACCAATCTTTCTTGATTATTTATCAGATTACTCATGTGTTGACTTATTATCTTACTTACATCTCAAATCTAAATCATATACAGTTCACCAGTTACAAGTTTATAAGTGACTTATCGTTACATATAAGATATTGCATATCATTTCCCAATGGAAACAATTAAATGAGTAATTATAAGAAAAATCATACAAGACCATGTAACAATTAAAAGACATCACTAACATACAAGCTTATACATATCTCTTACATTTTGATATCCAAATAAATCAAATTCACAATTTATTAGTTCATAGTTCACTAATTATTACCGAATAGTGAGTCATACCTACCACTTATCTCATTTACTCAAAACTCAATAATTACCATATATTGGTGGTGATATACCTTTACATATCAACACTTTAGCAAAACAACATATTTTATAAGTACAATTTCATGTATCATGCATTCCTAAATGTACAATTTAGCATCTACAAATTTCTATTTTCAAATATTGATCTACATACATATATATAAGTATATGCATTAATCTAATATATGCATTAGAAAAACTCATAAACATATGCCTTACTATACTGAAGTAGACTATGATGCAACTATACTATAGCTTAGCCTGCTTAAGTTTTAAAAGTGGATAACGGGATTGGTGGATACCCGAGGGTATCAAACGGTGGATATCCAAAGATATCAAAACTATGGACCCAATCAAGGCCAATTGTATGGTGGACCGGTCAAGGACCCAAACAAGGTCATTGAACAACCCAAATGGCTGTGCAAGATCCAACAGGATCAACTATACTGTGGACCTAAAAAGGTCAACTGTGGCAGCTGCAATTCCCTATAGGCGCCTATCTATCCACAATTGAACTCTAAAAGCAGGCAAATATATCTCTTTACTTTATTTTCCAAATGTTGCTTTACTTTGTTCAATCATATACATATATGTATGTCAAAACCCATGTATAATGATGTCCAAGGTAATCGTATCCATGTTCATGTCATACTTTCTTTAAACATGTGATCATACACATTATTGAGTATTCCTATTTTCTACTTGAAATTAGTTTAAGGAATGACCCCTTTTTAATCATGCATTTATATACATAGTAGTATAAATCTATTCATGGCTATGAGCAAGATAATCATAATCATATACATGTGCAGAAATAATTTTCTATAACACTATATCATGCTCATGATTAAACATCTTTGTTCCATGCTTTACTTTTTCATCATTATATACGTCTAGGTATCTTACATACATACGTGTATATATATATACATATATATATAACATATCATGTCATATCATGTCATGCACACCTTGGGTTTAATACCTTACAATACTTGAAACTTGCTTTACAACATGTAACTCTCTCACATACCATCTTATATGACATTCAAGTATTTATACATGAATATACCTAATTGCTCTCTCATGCTTAAGCATAACAATTCATATTCATAAAATATGTAAGCATGTACATGTTATCTCAACTAAATAATAAGTACAATATTTCATACATTTGTTATATGACATGTTTTATTTAACTATGCAATACCATCATATATTCTTAAACACATGTTGTTTATATAAATTTCATTTATCATGCTTGTACTAATATTATACAATTTTGTACATGTATGTGATCATAAAAAAGAAATACCCAATCTCTAGTGCATAAGCATGTAAACACATCTTATAGCACAATCCACACGTTTTTTTCTTTGCTCATGTAAATAATCAATTAAAAGTTATGCCTTTATTAGTGTACATACATGTATATACCATCTCATCAAATATAAACAATTGCAATCATGCTCTTTGCTCAATTATCGATAATTAACGTACTTCCATCTAACCATGCTTTATCCATTATTTTCTTTTCATACAGAAATACTTTCTATTTTATTGTCATTGTAATTTTACTTTTGGCATGAGCATAGAGGCATAACATATAATCCTTATATAGCGTTATGTTCATATTATTTCAAGTAGGTAAATAATAACTTACCTAAACATTACAATCACCATACACATTCTTCATCACATAATCATGCCTAATACTTTACTTTTATATATTATTATATAGTTTATACATTTAGTTCCCTTTATGCGCTGCTATAATACAAAAATACTCAAAAGATGTTTAAAATGGTTCTTGGCAAACTCAAATAACAATTCTGCATAGAGACAGAATTTCAAGTTCATTTTGAAACCTATTTATATCATATCTAAAGACATTTATGGTCGAAATTTTCTTTTAAAATCATGATTCATTATATTTCTAGTTTCAGGAACATTAAAAATAACATCAATATCATTTTTACTTTTTTAAAATATTACAAAAACATTGAGAACTGTTCCTGAAAATAATGCTGTCAACAGTCTCGAATTTAGGTTACTTTTTGACATATTTAGAGACACAAAAAAAATCATGATTTCTCCATAAAAATTGTAGAAATTTAAGTCTAGTTTAATTATAATTTCGAATCATAGCATTTTGACCTCTACAAAATTAATTATGCACAAAATACTGCAAACTGTCCACTGAAAAAGTGCTGTCAACAGTTCCGAATTCGAGTCACTTTTTGACATATTTATAAACGGAATCAAATTATGATTTCTTCACAAAAGTTGTAGATAAATAAGTCTAGTTTTATCAGAATTTAGAATCATCTCATTTCAACCTCTATAACAAGAGATACACTCAAATTACTACAGTCCATTCTCGTTTCCTAGGCAGCACTTTACTGCACCCAATTCAGTTTTTATCACCAATTAATAAATCCATATAATAAAATAGGTACAGAATTTAAACAACCTTACTTCATGAAGATGATGATCCTATGAGTCTATTTTAACCAGAATTTTGTTTCAATGGATTTCGACTTCTCAACAAATATTTATAGCAAAAATACTGTAACATGTTCTTAACAACTAGGTAGCAGCTCAGTCCGAATTTTAAATTAATTTTAGGAGCACTTAGAGGCAGAATTAAATATAGGTTTATTCTACAAAATTTTAGGTCCAAATCCTAAGAGTATGTACCAACTGATTTTACTCAAATCAGAGTTTTAAAATTCAAGATATCCACAAAATTCCGAAACTGGTTCATAGAAACTTAACTCAGAATTTCAAATTCATTAACTTTTCTTCTTTCAAAGGCTACTGTTTTGGGCATTTTTGAGGACCTTAGAGGAAAAATTTCATTATTGTTATTTCTATAAAATTTGTAGGCACAGAAGTCCCGGTTCTAACCCAACTAGTAACATCAAATTCAGAGTTTAAAAACTCAACTTATGATCAAATTAGTCATTGGAGGTCAATCCGAATTTCTGGACAGCACTTTCACATTAATGTCTAATATCTTAATTCAAGTCAATATACTTATAAAATCCATAATCAACACAATATTAATGCATGCAAGAAATAATAGTTTCCAAACCTTAGCCAAAACAACAAAATCTCTACTCCTTCAAAACTTCTTTGCCCTTATTCTTCTTACCACAATCTTCATCTACATTAAGGCACACATTTTTGTATTAAAATCCAGAATTTTTCTTTCCATCAAGGTATACAATTTTTCCATTGAAAAAAAAAAGGAGAAGGAGATGAGAATGTTTAATTTCTTCTTACCTTAGCAACTGAGTTCAAAGATTATCTCATAACATAACACATGCATCCAACTCTTGAAAATCAAATTGAGGTAGAAGGTTTGATCTTTACAAAGCATAGAACAAAGATGAAAGGAATTCTTTGAGAGGAAGTTGCCGACCAAGCTACCAAACCCACAAGGAAATGTCTTTCTTTTCTCTCTCCCACTAACTTCTTGTCTTTTATACTAACAAGGAAAAATTTCCTCTTTATTCCCTTGAAAATTTGCATGTCATAACAATGACACACACCTTTTTGCATGTTATAAAGTGACCCCTCCACTAACTCTTTTTCTTAAATCAACCTTTCCATTTAATCCTTCTCTTAAATTGACCTCCCAATTATTCATTTATTCACATTTTCTCCTAAAGATGCCGAATTTACAAATTGACTTCTAAACTAATACTTTATACTTCAATTACAACCTTAATTATTATTATACCAACATAATAATTTAATTATGACCTTATAAAATTTATACCATATAATTTACATATTTATCACATAATTATTGATAACTTAATAATATTTTGCCCAAATCAATATCTTAACTCTTAATAATTCATCCAATAATACTCAATTAGACTTTAATAATATGTAATTGCCCTTGAATTCTACTAGGGCCTATTTTGGGTCCTTACACCTTGTCCATGCCATCACTTCCCTTGGCTAGTTAATTGTTTGCTTATGCTCAGATTATGTATACGTCCTTATCTATACGTGTCTCATGCAGCAACAATAATCATAACCGGATATGTAATTTAAAAACATAGGTTTTATTCAATATTGGGGAGTATATCTTGTGTGCATATGAATCTTATTATTAATTAGACCTTTCGGGATTTCTTGATTGAATATTTTCTTTTAACCCCTAATTTTTGCTAAAGGCACTATTTGTTCAATTTTTTCCTTAGTGGGGTACCCAATTTTAGCAAGGTCGCCATTTTTTCAATTTTCGACGAGTAAGCTTTTTCTCTCTTCCCTTTTTTTTTCTTTTTCTTCTTGTTTATGAGTCTTTTCCTTGGAACATTATTCAATCTTTTGGCTAAGGTACATTAACCCTCACTATGTTGTCCACAAAATCATAGATGTGGTGACAAAGGCTCTTAAGCTTTTAGCCACTCGACATTGTCTATTGGATCAATTGATGGTAGAATGTTAGACTTAAAAGGATGATAGAATGAATTATTTCACTAGTATGTCCATTGTAAACCTTCTCATTGGTAAAGCCTAGCTTCATAAAGCTACTTTGTGATCATTTCAAGTGATAGGGTGGAAAAAGCCTAAGAACTGCCTTAGTATTTATTGTGATGGAAAGACATATGAGTTTACAACAACCTTAGGAATTACTCCCTATCTTGTGGAAGGGAAGTTCTCCTGGGATTACAAGAAAAAAGAACCTGAAACCCCTTTTTGTCTATGCATGTTAGAGAACTTGTCTTCTAGCATAATATTTTCCCTTATTATTGGAAGTTAAAGCAGTTTTCTAGACCATGACTCTTTTGATGTGCATTTGTCTTATGAAGTGATCATTGTCTATGTTTTTCAAGATTCAGCCAATTTGCTAGAGTAGTGTGCCTTTGTTGACTCTTAGTGGCACCTTAGGTTTTGGCAAAGACTAATTATTATTTTCCTTTCTTTTCTTTTTATATATATATTTTTATTTATTCTTTCATTTTTATTCTCCAAAACCTCACCTCAAGAGTCATAATGGATGCACTCAAGATGTCTTTTTTTCCTAGAGATTTAATGAAAAGGGGTTTATTAAATTAATGCCTTAGAGATAAGCTATGATTATGCATGATATAAATGAATGAGAAATTGCAAGCATAAGAAAAGTTCAAATTAATAACCTAATCAAAGGAAAAGAAGTTGTTCAAGGACATTTATTACATTAAAAACTTAGGTCCCATTTATTTCTAAGTGATGCCCCTAGGGGATGACCAGGCGGCATCATAACCCTTTTGTCTCTTCTCGAGGTTAGAAATCTGCCTACTATCAATAAGATCCTAGATTCGATACCTTAGAATTATATAATCATCTATTAAATGGCTAGTGTGCTGGTGGAAAGTGCAAAATAGATCTGACCTGTAACTTAGTTTCCCATGATCTTTAGTTGGCTTATATGGTATGGGCTATAACTTCCCTTCTTTAACTAATCACTTAAAGATGCAAGACAAAAGTTTCCCTAGATTGGAATACTGCCTATGAGCTACTTCAACAGCTGACACCTCTCTTGTTCTTTAGGTGTCTTTGTTTACCTCAGTAGTTAACACTTCAGATGCCTTCCTCTTTTAAGACTTTAGACTTGCTTCTTTAATAAGATGAGTGAGATACCAATATAATGGCTTATTTATAGTGATTTGATGTTGCAAAGCTATCTCAATAGTGAATGCTTTAGCCATCTTGTCATTGTTTCTTTCATTTATGCTCTTGCCGACCCTTATCCTGTCATGCTCTTCATCATTATTATTACCCCTACCATTAGAGCTAGTAGGATTTCCCTTGTAGGCATTATTCATTCCCCATCAATTTCTTATTCGGCTCAACTATGTCTTGGATACGATTCCTCAAAAATGTGATAGTAGTTTGTCTTATGACCTATATATTGATGCTAAGCATAATACTAATAAGCTCTGTGCATTGGCTTCCTTTGGCTCTTTGTTCACATAAGTGGCAAAGGTTGTAACTTCCCTTGCTTATTGAGATGAGTAAGGTACCAAGACAACGATTTACCCATGATAGTGTAATGATGCCTCTAGGTTGTTATAGTAGATGACGTTCCCCTTATCCTTTGGGTGCTACTGTTGCTGCCAATTCCGACCCCAACATTGTCATTAAAGATAGTAGCTGCTATATATACGGCTAAGGGGGTCATAGGTTGAGGTCTAACAGGTGGTGCAAGTAATCCCTCAATCTTGGCCAATAACCTTTTTCAAATTCTGCTAATCTTTGGTCTAGCTCTTCTAAGGTAATACCAGTACTCTTTTATGGTGCCTTAGCCATTCCCAACTCTAGTATAGCAACTGTCAGATGACCTAAACCACTTGGATGAATAGTCTACTATGATTGCAAAATCAAGGGGTTGACGTGATTGATGATGCGTGTGAATTACTTGCATTTGATTCATGATAATGATGTATGAGTATGATATACATGATGATTTATGAGAGTGAACATGTTATACATATGATGTATGAGAGTGATGCATATGAAAGACATACATATAATGCATTACTTAATTGTTAGGATGATATATGATGATGTGCAATATATAAGTGTTGCATAAGTAGGGTATGCATATGATGCATGGGTATGATGTGTGTGTATGATATGTGCAAGATTTGTGATGTATGAGCATGCTAGGTATAAACATAATGCATGGTATGGGTGTACATATGGTGTGTGATATACATATGATACATGATACATTTTAGGGATACATATGATGCATGGTATACATATGATGCATGATGCATTTTAGGAATACATATGTTGTGTGAATTAATTGTTATACATATGGAATGGTGATGCATGATGATGCATGATGCATGACATGCATATGATGCATGAGTGTGTTAGGTGCCAATCTCAACCACATACAAGTATAGAAATAACCTTCCAACCTTATTGCTCCCACAAAGGAGGTTGTGTGGTCTCTTTCCTAGGTGGGCTTAGCCCATGAGTCAATGGGGAACCCAATGGATGCATATGGTGCACGATAGAAAATCGATAGCATAACCTCTTTTAATTAAGCACAAGTGTATAGGTTTTGGCCATCATGTATTTAAACAATTCAAATAAATTGGGTCGGCCCATCAGGGCATGGCAATCTTTAATTAGTACCCACTTAATTTATCTGAATTTGTTTAATATATAAAGGCCTACATTGTAAGTAAAAGTTATTAAGGTCATATAACCTAAGGGTCAGATGATAAAACTTTAGGGCTTCCCAAGCATGGTCCCTGCCAATAGGTCTAGCTCATTATGAGCATAACAATCAATGGGTCATCATTTTATATACCAATTAGTATGACAATTAGGCCGATAGTTCTCCTTGACACCTTTCTATTATGCGTAAGTGTAGGGCATGCTTTAGGATAGCACTAAGGCTAAAATAGGGATGCCTAACTTAATTCTAAGGCTCTAAGATGAATGCAAAAATTTAATTTCAAAAAGAAATAATATTAATATTAAAAACTCAATTATAAGAAATTAACCGAGATACTTTGGGAGCAAGGTCTCTTAATCCCTAGTAGAGTTGCCATTGTGACACGTGTGTAGACACTGGTTCCTGAGATGGCTTTTGATCAGGGTTACCTGATACAGAAAGTGTTCCGTATAAATAGATAAGGAACGAAAGTGCTAGGCTTTCTCATGGGTTTTTATGGTTTTAAAATACTTGTTGAGCTCTCCTATAAGGTTTTAGGGGTTAAAAATATCATTTTGAGGATTTACCTCTTTTCCCTTTTCTGACAGGGTTGAAAAGAGTGCTTAGAGGGGCAAAAAGGAGACTCAGATGTGAGTCATAACCTTGACTCATGGGTTAAGCCCGTGACTCGCTCTTGAATCATGCCTCTTTGGGGCATTCATTGCTCATTTACTTCCCCTGTCACTCATATCATTGGGCATGAGTCAAGGCCGTGACTCACAGAAAGCCCGCGAGTCAAGCTCGTGACTTATTTTCGGAATGTATTCTAGACACGGGAATAAAGGAAGAAACAAATGGGAACTTTTCATTCCATCCTCATGGAAAAATAAATGTTTTGGGATATTTAACCAAGAAAATGACAAGAAAAAAGGGAAGCTCTCTCTCGTGTGTTTCTTCTCTTTCTATTTCTCTCTCTCTCTCTC
This sequence comes from Excoecaria agallocha, assembly GCA_037975025.1. Classification (NCBI taxonomy): domain Eukaryota; kingdom Viridiplantae; phylum Streptophyta; class Magnoliopsida; order Malpighiales; family Euphorbiaceae; genus Excoecaria; species Excoecaria agallocha. The sequence continues at coordinate 38,218,526 of CM075812.1, read as the reverse complement.
TCATAGACACACACACACACACACATAATGTAACTAAAAAACCAAGTTATAGAAGAATGGGAAAGGACCAAAGGAACTAGTTATCTTATTCTTTGATATAACCAACAACGCGGGTAATATTCTCGAGCCCTAAATCTTGTAAATATGGTGTTTAATTTGAGTTTTAGTGTATGAATTCTTAATTTCCATTTTGTTGTTATTTTCTTAATTTTCTATTTTATTACTTTAATCCTTGTTTTATTGTCTAATTTATGGTATTTATGTATGATAGTGAGTTTGGGACTTTTATTTAGCATTAAAATGGGTTAAATTGGGTTTTAAAAGCCTTGTTTGGCCATTAATGGTGTTTTCTGGAGTTTGTGCATGATTCTGGGCTTACTCACAGCCTTGAGTCAAGAGTGAGTCACGGGCCCTTAACTCGCTCTAGATCACCCTTGAATTGCCTGAATCAGCTTGTGACTCACCTCTTGGCCCATGACTCAGTCTCGTGACTCACGTTTCTTCTTTCCCTTGTAAGCATGACTCGCTTCCTTGGCCTCGTTTTGGGCTTGACTTGTCTTTTACCTCCCTACTCACTCCTTTATCTTCTTTTTCTTATCTTTTCTTTGTTTTTATTTATTTATTTATTATTATTATTATTATTATTATTGATTTGGCTATTATAATTATTGTTAATATTATTATTATATTATTATTAGTATTAACATTATTATTTTTATTATTATTATCATCATTATCTTTATTATCTTTATTAATATTATTACTCTTATTGTTGTTAATATTGTTGTTGCTGCTGTTGTTGTTATTAATGCTATATTATTGTTATTATATGGTTAATATTAATATTGTTAATATTAATATTATTCCTTATTGTTATTATATTGTTATTTTTATTGTTATTTTTGTTATTCCTATATGCTATCAACATTATTTTAGGATTATATATATGGATTATATATATGCATTTATTGTTTTTATTTCATTATGTGTTTATTGTATTTATTTAATTGTTTCAGATTACATATGCTTTCACATACTGTATGCATTTCAAACTGCATCATGCATTTTGTGTACTTATCTATTTTCATTTCTGCTATATTAAATAATAATTATTTGTGAATAATTAATATTTATTTTAATTATATAATTATTATTTAATGTGTTTATTTATTGTTTTAGCATACGAATGTTAATGCATATTGTATGAATTTCAAATTGCACCATGCATTATATCGGTTATGTCTATTATATCATTTAAGATTAATTACTATATTAATTATTTACCAATTATTTATTTGATTTTAATCCATTATTGACTAATATTAATTTTTTGTTATATTTTAATATGTGTATCACCATTTCAAGTCAAACTAGAGTATAAGGTAAAACATATTAGCTTAGGATTTATTTCCTCATTTTTTATTTGCGTTCATATTTAATTATTCTATTTTCTTTTCTTTATCACAAATTAGTATGTAATAATAAAGGCTTTTCACATGCTTAGACTAAAGAAAACATTAAAACTATTTCTATTAACTAATCATGATTTTTCCTAATAAAATGGATCAATTTCCACTTTTTATTTTAAAAATACATAAAAGAGTCTTTATAAAAATGCATGAGGGAACTAATGTTCCTAATCTAATAAATAGCCCGATTATGTATGTAATGTTTCTTGTATTATTATTTTTCCATGCTTTTCTTTATTTATTATGAATAAATAATTTTTAGAATGTTAACCTAAAAATTCACTAAAAGGTTTTATACAAGTTTGAGTGGGATTTTTCTAATAAAGGGATCAATATCTCTATTTTCATCCACAAAATAACATGTAAAATTAAGGATCTTCCTTATAAATACAAAAGGTTTTCTATTTAAAATTAATTAACATGATTATTTTTTTAAAAGCCGTATGTGCTCAATGTCCTCATTTTTATCCAAAATACACTCAAAACTCTACCCTTTTGTGTAAGTATGCATGTGAGGACCAATGTGCTCATCAAAATAGACATTCTAAATTAATTTCTCGATTTTTGTATGGTTTTATCTTTACATTTAATCTTATATTCTTTAATGTTTTCTATGCCATGCATTTACCATTTTAAATATACATGCTTTACAGCTTTCCAATGTGTTTGAATACGCCTTACTTTTCTAGCATAACAATTCATGTGAGAAAATAGATAAAATAATCGTTAAACTCATTTATATAATGGCAACGAAAGGTATAAATAAAAGTAAAGTCCCGAACTATCTTTGGTCTTGGCTTTATGAGATTAAAACTCATTTTCTAATGTTTTATTTGGTGGCTACTCCATGGGTTGATTGCTATGGATGGCTTAGGGTATCCCAAGACACTATCTTATGCCTTTTTAAGGCTTGAGGTAAGGTAAATTGGGTTGAATCCCTATCTATGGCGAAGTGACCAACCTTCATGTGTTAAATGAACCTTCATTCAGTCTCGGGTCCTAAAAGCAGACTTTTGAGAATAAGCCACATATCTTGGGGGTTTAGCACGTGTCACAGCATGCCGAACCTTATTTGGTCTGGTTTCGTTATTGGCCCGCTTTTAGGATCCAAGACCAGATGAGATTTATAAAGTTCATAGATTAGGCACTTCATAATAAAAGAGGATTTTAGCCTAATCTCATTGTTGATGGTCAACCTACGATGGCATTTAAGTGGGCCCAGGAGGTAGATATCATAAAGTTGCCACCCAACAAAATGTTGGGAAAGTGAATTTAACCTTTGATGCCCAAATAGAGATGGAGTTCGGGATATCACTCTTACTTATACCCTAGTTAGGTGTTTTTATAAATGAGTCTTTAGTATTAGTCCATTATCTCCCTTCTCACATAATGCATTAAATGAAAATAAATAAACATATCATTCATATAGGAAAGTGGTAAATAAAAATGAAAATAAAATAAACTACTTAAATTTATTACACAAGCAAATCGTCCAATTGAAAAAAAAAACTATCATACATAAATCGAGGTATACATTTGAATTGGGAATATCGATTCATTCATGCATATTTTACAAAAAAAAGTTCTTTCCCTTATTGTGTGATTTTAGTCTAAAACATTGGACATTGGTTCATTTTATTTAAGAAAAACCAATTAATTAATAAATAATGATTTTAAATGAATTTTTCATTTAACGTGGAAATTTATTTTATTACTATCTATTACATTCAAAAATATGAATACATCCTAAATAAATAATAAAATAAACAAATAAATAATCAACTAAATAAATTATAAATAAATGCAATAAAGTAAAAGGTAAAAGGGATAGTAAATAAAACCATATGGATCAATTCACCAAGGTATATTAACCTCCAAAATGAACTCCTTAAGATATATAAAAATAATTGCTCAAACAAAATAAAGAAAATAAGCAATTAGCATGTGAAAGTATAATAAATCAAATACTAAAATTAAAATAACATAAACATGCACTCTAGAAAAAAATAAACAGAATGCAAAACATATATAAACAAAATGGAAAATGGCATAAAAAATATGAATAAACATGCTGATAAATTAAATATAAAAGAATAACATGAAATAGCCATGAAAAACCCAAACATGGGTAACAGACGGCCAAAAACAACATACAGAGGTTAAGAAAAAGGAGGGACTGGCTGGAAAGAAGGCCCCGTGTTGTCCTATCGGTCACTATAATCGATGACTGTTATGCCTTTTTCCTATTTGTCACTCAGCAAATAGGCAAAATGTAGAAAATATGATCAAAAGCCAAGGAAAAATATTTTAATTCGAAACAAACACACCCTATGTTCTAAATCATGCCAAAACAAAACATGGCATAAAAAATACATGCATAAATCATATTAAAACATTAAAATAATGCATAAGAAAAAAATTGAATTGAACAAATTGATGGAATATGATAGGGTATGCACATAAAGATCATGCAGCGGGAAACAATAAAAATTTGATCATACATGCCATACAATTCCATGACAAGAATCGAAACATGCAATTTTAGGGTTTTTAAAACTTACAACTTTAGATGCCTTTAAAACTTGATTTTGATGATGACTAGCAACCAAAGAGGATAACTTAGCCTTAGACCTTCACCACCAATGCCAAGGAATAGCCTTTACGCCACTCCTCTCTATTCTCACACACACACTTGCAAAGATAGCTTAAAAACCGAGATTGCTAGCTCTCAAAATAAGTATTGTGTAATGGCTATGGTTTGAAGCTACAAGACTTGATGTTGTACTTCTTTTAGGTGCTATTAATACCCAAGAACGCAAGAGAATGAGGAATAATCATTTCTCTTTGTGAAAATTGGCTAAAAGAATTTTGTGAGAGAGAGAGAGAAATTCACGCCAAAACCATAGAAGAACTAGGGTTTCAAGTTTTTTCCTTTCAGTATATATTATCTCATTATATAAGTGATTAATCTAAAATCTACTACCTCAAGATAATTTATTTTAGCCTTAATTACTTCCTTAAAATAAGTAATATATATTGATTCAAACTCTTTTGATTTAATCCAAGATAAACCATAAGACATTATAATCAAATTAATCGCTTAATTTGGAAATACACATGTGCCGAAATTCCCTTAGTATTTAACCTAGGAATTTCGGCTATGTCATCTTTTAATTAAGTGTTTTAATTTGATTTAAATATCATTAGGATTTAATACTCAATTAACTTAATTAATACAAGATAATTAATTAATTGAAATTAAACCATGTGGGTTGAATTTCTCTCTCTCGTGGGCCAAGGTCTAATAGCATTTATAATGCCCATTACATACATTAATTTTACTTTAATTAAAAGCCCAAATTAATGCCCAATACTTTATTTAAATATTTTAAGCCCAATGCTTTGTGTGCGATCCTATAGGTCTATTTAATGTTGGCAATGAATTAATAAATTAATTCAAAGGCTATACATATTCTCTAGCAATATATTATAGCATTCCAAATTAAATGAAAATGCATATGGCATTTAGTGACCTAATGCAATTTTGCATAGTCCCTTACCCATAAATATCAAAATTAATATAAGGCATGGAACTAGTCATTCTTATATATATTAATTCCTTTCTTGATATTCTAGTGACACTGAACTCTCATATAAAAAATGATTACTTATTATTTCATCTCGGTATGGCCATACACTTCTCAGTTCACTGATCAAGTGGCCGATGATATTTTCTCTCTTATACAGAAGGGTAATCCCTTCACTTCTCTCATGCTCTCTAACATGAATCAATGCATACCCAAGTATACCCGTACTTGTCACTCTATTACGAGCACGTTCGGTGTATGTCAAAGTACATAGTAATTCATAAAGAGTTTCATAGAGATTTTAGGTCTAAGAACTCTAATACAAAACTTACATATGAGAAATACTTATGACTTGTACCATGTAGTGTTCTCATGAGCGGATCGAATCCAGATACCATGTTTTAAACATGTATCTATGATCTTTGATTAACACTCTTGTCCTTATGATTCGTAAGATAGAACTCAACTTATCAGAGAGAGCATACTAGTCTTAATTCATTTGTTATTCCCATAACAATGACTGACTAGGGATATTTAGAATGAAGTCTCATTTGTTTCAAGGTCTTACAACCATGTGCCTCACACATGTAACTTAAACTGAAACAACATTCTTGGATAGTTCTATCAATTGATATGCACAGGAATACAATAGATAAAATAAATGCCTCATTTATTAACTAAGGTGTTTTATTACAATGTATTAGGGCTAGGGCTTACACTAACACAAATATCATGCATTAATAGAGGATAAACACCTAAATCATGCTAATCTAACACATTAAATCATGGTCAGATTGTCATGGCATAAAAAAGAAAGCACAGAAGCAATAAATGACAAATTAAATAATTATCATGGCATTATAAAATCAAAGAAACAATAAAAATGACATAATCATGGCATGATTTTAGAGAGAAAGAGAGCCCAAAATATTACCTTTAAGAGATGATTTCTGTAATCGTGAAACTTGCTTTCTCAGCTTCGAATCCAATGGTTTCGATGCCTGTTAAGTGAAATGTGTTTGTGTGTTAATAAAAATATGCGATAAGGTTATTGGACTCAAGAACAGACATTGGATTTTTTCCTTAAGAATCACTGCATCTCTTTTTAGAATCAGATCTCCTTTGAAAACCCTAATTTTTGGTTCAAATATGATGTTAAGAGTTGGATATAAATTCAAACTCTTAAAAAACCCTAAAAATTTTCCTTAACCCCTTAAAATTTTGTATAAAATCTTACCCCTTTAAAATAGATTTTGACTAAGTTGGAAAATGTGGGAATTAGCGCGAAAATCCCTACAGACGATCGTTTGTCACTCAAGGCAAGTTTCAAAAATCACAAAAGTGCCTTTTGAATTTGGCCTAGTCATTTGTGTTCATGACTCGATGATTGACGGTCATCTGTCACTGAGGCACAAATAGTCTTGGACAACTAGGTAGATGATTAAGAAGTAATGTAAGGACCCAATCATGATCCTAATCGGATTATTATCAATTAATGAGGATTACCGTCAATTAAGGCAAAAATTGGATTATTTTGCAATTATCATGGTTAAGTCAAGAGGGCCATTTTGGTAATTTCAGCATGTAAGTATATGAATTAAGTTAAATTAAAGTTGACGAAAAAGATACAATTGAAGTAAATTAGAAAGTCTTGGGGTTAATTTGGAAGAAATTGGAATGATGGGGGTTTAGTTGTATGTAAGGTTATAGGGGTAATTTTCCTAGGGAGATATTTACCCCATAAACTCTTGTATTTAGCTTCTTAAAGAAGGAATCCTTGTGGATTTTGGAGTGTGGGTCAGCATTTAAAGGAGATAGCTCTGTCTCTCTCTCTCTTTGGTTATGGTTTGGAGAAGATGAAGATTAGGGTTTGCTGTTTAAGCATCATGAAGGTAATGTCCCTTTCCATATATCTCTTTTTCCATGCTTGATTTATGATCTTAGGATTGTAGGAAGAGATGATAAGTTATATTTGTCACCTTTATGTATAAGGAAATGAAGGAGAGAGTGAGCTAGATCAATGGAGGTTGAAAGAGTTCAAGCTTTAAAAGCCAGGTACGGGAATTAAGTTTTGGTATTGTTTATGTGAATGATTTAGGGTTTTTAACTCTTTTTCTGGTATGTGTATTTTGATATGAGTTTAAAGGATAAATCTAGTAAGCTTTGATGAGTATAGTATGCTTGAAAACTTAAATGATCATATAAGCAAGAGGGGAAGTGAGATTTAGGGTTTAAATTCATGTTATGCATGATCGGGGATTTTGGTTTTTCTTCTTTCCTTTCCACACGCGGCCACATACCCTTTTCTCCTTGAGAATGCGTGGCCACTCACTCACTTTCTTGTGTAAACACACGACCACGTGGGATTTTGTTCTTCCTAACCTATAGCCATGTGTGTGCACTACAAAAAAAAAATAGCGAGGAAAAAAATTCTCGCTAAATGATAATTTTTTGTAACTAAATCTGTTTAGTGAGGATTTAGCGAGGAAACAAATTTTATAATGAAAGTCATCCTAGCAGAATTTGGTGAGGAAAAATGTTGTTGCTATATTTTAGCGATGACATAATTTTGTCGTTAATGATTAAGTCCTCGCTAAAATTTAGCAATCACTTTTGCAACCAATATTTTTATCGTAAAATTTAGCGTGAAACTTGTCCTCGCTAAATGCTAGCATTAATTTTGCAACAATATTTTTATCGCTAAATATTTTGCAAGGAGATTATTTTTGTCGCCTTTTTACTCATTTTTCTCTATCTCATAATCAATTGGCGATAAAATATCCGTCGCTAAATGCTCGCTACTAAATTCTCGCAAAATTAGCTTGAATTTTTTTATAGCTATTTTGTAGCTAATTAGCACTTGTCTAAACATAATAATCTTACTAAATTAAAATTACTTTTGCTTAAATTAATATAAAAATTTTACTATTTTAACAATAAACCACAAAAATTGATATCATTGTTAATTACATATCAAAAATGGCTATTTACAAATGCATATCATTGTTAATTGCATATCAAAAATAACACATACATATATAGCAAAGATCAATGATATCCAAGATGCCCTAACATATACTAACTATAATGTAAGTAGTATTTATAACCCTGTAGATGAATCATGTTGTAAAGCACTTGAGCCATTAACCTAGTCAATATGAGATGCGAGTAGACGCAACTGCTCTTTAATCCATTGTCTTAGTGTTATTATATTCATATAGAGAAATTCATCTGTACAATTATTAATTTTAAAATGATCGAATTAGTTAATGTTGACAAAGTTTCTAATTAGAAATATATATTATCTGATCACGAATTTGTGAAGATAAAATTACAGGTTTTCTTTTAAAATATACATGAAGCAAATTAAGATGGATGCATTTTAATGTCTGCATTTGATATGAATTCTGATGTTGCAAAATATAAGCAAATTAAGATGCATGCATTTTGTATGTAATTGATGTACACTAAAGTCTACACTACGCAGATTCAACACAGCATTCTCATTCAAATTATAAGCATAGCTGCAAATTAATTTTACTATTCACAGGTGAAAAGAAGTTTGACCAATCTTACAGATGGCAGCAAAAATTCAATGCACATAAATAGAATCAGGAGACGTCGAAAACATACGAAGAAGATTAAGAAAAATAAAATGCTACTTACTATTGTTTTATGCATTTTCCTAGTTTATGTATACTTTTTTCCCCTGTTTTTTTCTTTTTGATGCAATTTGAAGCTGCAACAATGGCTTATTGGGCTTCATTTAATTATAGAAAGAAAATAATTAGAATCTACAATGATAAAGCAAGTTGAAGAAATCTGTATTTCTAATCTGTAGTAATCTTAATTTCAAAGCAACTAAATAATTTCTTTTTTCAACTCCAAGTGTATTTTTATATGTTTTATAATTTTTTAAATATCCATTTTTAATAAGATCTAACTACTTGTTGCAAATAATTCTAATGCAGTCACTTGGTAATATTTTTCAGGATATAAAATTATACAATGACAAAATAAGATTCTAATATTCCATGTCCAATAATTTAACTAATATTTAACAGAAAGCAAGAAACAAAATTCTTATGCATCACGTATATCAATAAACACAGAGAGGAATCTACAAAAGAAAAAATAAATCAAACATTAAATGAGTTTTTACCTGGGAAATATTTGTGAGAGTCGAATCAGAATGCTCTCTAGAAACTGTTCCAACAAGAATATGAAATTAATAACTCATTAACATAATGGCATTATAGATTACAAAAAGTGTTCCAATTAAAATTGGATGGGAGTTACACATAAAAATCATCTCCTCAAAAGAAAACCTTAATATAAAGTACATATCAAAATGCAATGGTTGGAAAGATTCATACCAGTAAGTATGAATATGCCAGGCGATCAATTTGATTTTAAGGGCTTGAAGATTTTCATTTCCAATACCATTGTAAACACATAAGAATAATCCATTCAAAACCATATGCCTCGGCATCAATGGGATGCACATCACGTGCAATAACAGCTTCAAAGATTGGAATAACTTATTTTGCTTCTTTAATGTCTGCATTAGTCTAGAATGTTTCTATTGCCTTACTGACAACAAAATTTTTAATTAAATGTTTACTTTCTGCATCTAAGTCAATGGGCTATTTGATAACATATATTTCTAGATGTGCATGTAGGAAGAGCAACAATTCTTATATGCAAAAAAAAAGAATAGAGTATTGTTAGCAGCTAAAATTAAGCAAGCAACAATTTCTTAGTTATAAAATATGGAATTGATTATGACTCACAGTACATAAAATTCCAGCAAGCAGTAGTACTCTATGGGGCACTAATTTTTAATTACGAGCTGACCCACATCATTCACTATTTTAATTCATAAATTGCATTAATTGATATTGTAGATAAAGACGAAGTGGGATGAGAGATATGAAGGAAAGAGGAAGAATGATAGTATAAGTTAAAGAAAATGAAAATATAGTTATGCAAGGAATAAGAGTTATGCACTTTCAATAACTAAAGTAATACACAGTCAAACAGGCCTTCAACACTTTCAATATAGTTATGCAAGGAATAAGAGGTACATGCAGTAATAGTCAACAACACTTTCAATAAATAAAGTAACATACAGTCAATAGGAAAAAAAGAAAAAAGAAAAAGAAGAAAAGCTTAGCACATTGTATAAGAAGAATGAATATCATATGTGCAATTCAAAGTTAATTTTTTCAACAATAACAACAAAGCAAAAAAAATATATTGCATATTTCAAAGCTCAAAATTACATAAGCGAAATACCTAGCTACAAAAAAGAAGAGCAAGCCGGTAGAGAAGGTAGAGCAAATATCATGTTCCATTGTTAGACATTCTTAGTGCACAAACATATTTACCTTAGATTAACAACTCAAGTTTAGCACAAATAAACAAAAGACCACTGCAAATTATATTTTCAAAACTATAGATGAAATCAAGAAAGGAGGCTTTACCCACTTAAAGAGAGCCTCCTCACTCTTCCTATACTTTCAACGTAAAAGACAGCTGACCACCTTATCCCTAACACCTATAGGCATATAGCTGAAATGTAAGCGAGTTTAATTCAACTATCCATTGCTAAGGAAATGGCGCCAAATACCAAAGGCCAAAAGAAATGATATCTAACCTTGAAACTAATCTTAAGGTTAGGGTTCCATCTTAAACTAAAGGTCCAAGTTATGCTAGTGGTTCCTAGTGAGGTGTAAACTCAGGGAAAGACAATCACTTAAAACTAATCATTTCGTTAAAATTTAAATCAAGTGGAAAATATGATCTCAAAACTTCAAGTTCATATCATATAAACTGATAGTATTTCCATAAGTAAACAATGAATCGTGATAAATCAAGCAAAATATATGACTCAAAAAATACATCCATTTCTATATATTGAAAACTTTTTATAGATGATCACTGTTTTCCATGCAGAAGAGAAATTTTAATAGATCAGTCATCATCTTAATGTTCGCTGTATTTCATATAGCCCTTCCAAATTATGAAAAACCGACATGTAAATGATAATTAGCAGCATAAATTTTCCACCAAAGATAATAATAAAAATAGTAAACTAAGGGAAAATAAAAGCAATAATTCAGAGAAATACTCATTTATTGCTTCCTACCTTCACTTCTACTCAAGAAAGATATGGTCTCTTGTCTCTATTGTGTGAAAAATGCACCTTTCCATGTTTTTCTCCAGATTTTGACCATTCTCTAGCAACATCAGGGTGATTCCACATCTCCTGCATGTCTTCTAAGGAAGTTCTAGAATCCCAATATACATAATTAGCACCTGCTTTCTCAAAGTAACAAAAGAAATTTAGCAAGGAGTATTAATGGTTTAAGGGGGAAAAGAAACTGATTCCCTGTTGTAAAAGAAAAAAAAAATAAGGGAAGCCAAAATATTCTCATAAAATTCGATATGACTCTAGGTATTAAAAAGGAACTGATCAATCATAAGAAAAATTTAAATTGCACCAATGGAATTATAAAAGGGGAAAGTTTAGTCTTATCTAGCTCAATATCTTCAACTTCTGATTTAAGGAAAATCGTATCACATTAAAACATATTATGCTTAGTTGTTAAATTTGCAAAATTTAGATCATATTAATATTTGAAGTGGGAAAAAAACTTTCTTTTTTTTGAATGTGATACAATCTTTTAAGTAGCAGATGGAGCTGAGGAAGTAGAAGCAAAAGCATCGTTGACTGAAGGACCTTCATAAAAAAATCTTTTGTAAAAAAGTGACAAGGTGTTGGTCAATTGCAAATATCATGCAAATATTCTCCTAAATTTTACATTGCCAGTTAACTGCAAGAAATATAGTCCTGCTAATTCCACAAATTATAACTTTCCTTTAAATTTTAAGCAGTCCTTGTTATTTGTTTTGGAAACAATTGAACAAATTAAATGATCTATAACCAGTATCTATCAATATTGTTATGACTTAAGTATTAACTGGAGATAAAAGGACTGTTATTTCAGTTCATTGATTTTAAAAGGGTTATAGTCCATTAATTAGTCCACCAACCAAAGGATATCTTATTCAATAGGACACAAAAATTAGTTGTCAGAAATGTGTTGTAATATTGCAGCTCGGTCATATTATTTCAAGTTAATCATCCAAGCACAGAAAAGAATGTATCTTCCCATAAGTGATAATAGATGTCTCCACAATAAGGCATATGATTATTGATAAAACTAATGGGTCTATAGTATAAATAGGGAATTAAGGCAGTTCAAACTATTGCTTTTCAATTGTTTCAAAATTGTGGAAAATTTAATGTTAACACTTTACTCATTTTCTAAATTATGTCCTGGGTGTTTTCATAATTGAGTGAAATTTTTTATTAATTTAAAACATAAATTAAGGGAAGTGCCGGAAAGAAATAAACAATCATTATACCCTACACTGAAATATAAAGGATATTTTTAGATAACTATATGTCGATGTTTTCATAAAAGCATAAAGTGTTTAAGTAGGAGAGCTAAGTAAATATTTCCTGATGGCCATTGCCTTCACAAGAAATTCAAGAAACAATTGTGAAAATAGTAATCCTTCACATCTGAAAGGTGAAACAGGAAAGCCATAGAAAGGCTTGATAAAAGCAAGAAACCACCTGGAAGGGAGATTTTCTCTGATTGATAGGTAGCATTTCCAATACTGTAAAGTTGACTTATAAGTTGCCTTTTTTGTACCACCCTTGTATGCCCGGACTACAAACTCCTCACTCCTTTCCCTGCAAAAAGAGTCCCTAACTCTTATACTCCCAAATCAATGAAACTTGAAATAGCAAATTTGTCAATTAGTTGCAAATAAAAGATAGCTTCTAAAAACACACTCATCAATTGGGAAAACAATTTTAATAATTAATAACTCACTTTTGCTCAAAGCTTGATAACCATTTTAGATGAGCATCCTCGAAATACACACTTACAAAAGGCCTAAACAAAATTTCTTCATTTCCTTCTACTTCATATACTCGGTAGCCAAAATCTCTGAGAACAAGTTGCAGTTATGACTCCATAAAAGCCATATTAACGACCTACTGAGGAGATGTATGATGAAACAAGAATTGCAGCATCTATTTGATACCTGGCCAACCAATTTGCTATTTCTGGTCATATTTGCATGAGTCCTATAGTGGTCTGCTTAGTTGTTTTGTCATAATTTGTTGCAAGCAGTTGCCTATCACTTTCTAGTTCAGCGATGGCACAAAGCATATCCTGTAGAAACAGGGACAAATGCAGAATTTCATGTAAGTACATATTAAGATCGGCTTTCTTGTTAAAGGCTGAGAAAACAACCTAAAACATAGACCCATAAAATGCTTTATAGATATAGAAGTTTGAAGTTAGACTTTTAACCTTCAATCAAATAAAACTCACCATAATACTTCTTATCAAGAAACAAGTACAACATATTCCTGTTAAGAAGCCAACCTACCACAACAAAAATCGATAATCAAGACATAAAAATAAAGCTGCAGAATTAAAGCAACTCTGTATATCTCATCTAAAAACAAAATTATATGATTACGAGAAAAGACGAAGTTTTGTGGAAAATGTCCCAATTCAACCACATTGACAAAGAGCAAAATATAGATGACTTAGTTCAAGCTACAACATGAATCAAATAGATATCTCTGATACCAACCTCGTAAAGCTTCTTTTGCCGACTACGAGATTCAATAGGGAATTGCCTCAGTATGAAAAACATTTCTGAACAAAGTTGACTGATCAATTAATTTAACATTTCTAAACATACTCTCACTCATAATTTTTCATCTTTAAAAATAAATGAAAATGGACAAAATTGAAATTGGAAGTTAATTGTACAAACTATAAAGAAAAAAAACCTACAAAAACTTTACCGTAATTAAAGTTGATGAGCTAAAAGGCTGAGCCACCACTTGGATCCACCATTAAGGAAGGAACATATGGTGGAATGGCATAAAATCTAGGGTGAGGGTGAGAAACTAGCGGCACGAGACCTTTTGTTTTTTCTCACTCTCTATCAGAAACTACCCCTTTACACTTTCCACTCTTTCCTTCTTATTTTAACTCCCACTAAAATTTTTATTTTTCCCGCTATTAATTAGCCCCAGTCCACGTCTATTTGTTAATTAGCGTGGCCCAAACTTCTTGCCAATTGTCCACATCTTATTATTAATCAACGAGACCCAGACTTCTCGCTAATTTAAGAAGAAAAACTCTTTAATGGTCATTTAATTATGTGGCCTACCTATATTGCCATTTGTGAGAAATACAAACTGTTGGCCCAAGGCCATGTCCAAGTTTTGATGATAATCAAACCTTAAATAAACTCTATTAGAAAATCTGTTCTAAGCTTATTTTGCAGATATTTCTGTACATCCTTCTGATGGATTTATCAAAAATGAAGATTGTGGAATGAATCCTTGAAGATCAAGTTGAAGAAGATTTTAGTCTAAGAAAATTTAGGATATTAAATTGTAAGATCAATTTGAGGATCAAATTGTCATTCATACATACATATTCTAAGTTTTAAAATTGCATAAAAATGATTTTAAGTCATAAATCTTGTTTTTAGTTAAAACTGGTTTCTTTCAGAAAATGCATTAGAAATTGGACCGTCAGAATTTACATTAGAAATTGGATTAGAAATCTGGACAAATTTCTGATCGAAATTCTGCCTTGCGCTAAAAGACAAAATAACGGTAATAAAACGGCTAGTAAGGGACAGATTTGTCTGTTCCATTTTCTAACGTTCATAAACGACTAGTTTTCTATTTTCTCACTTCAAACCATGTTTTTGGGTATAAATATGAGTTGTGAGAACATTTAGAATGTTAGAGAAAATATTGGAAAGATTTTCTAACTCTTAAGAGAAAGCCTATTTGTTTTAAAATCTCACTTTCCATCTTGCACTTCATCTTTACTAATCATCCTCAATTGATTATAGCTTTTGTTGTAATTAATTAGTGAGGAATTTCTATTGTGAAAGATTGTGAGTTTGGGTTGGCTAGAACCTAAGTGAAATTCTAGTAAGTGTTTCAATATTTTACTTGGGAAAAATATTGTGGGTAGATATACATAGGATTGTATATTGGCTTGAACTCTTTCCCTTAAAAGAGTTAAGAGTGGAGAGAAAAGCTCAAGAGTGATTCTTGAGGAGTGGAGGTAGGCAGGTTGGCCGAACCACTATAAATTCTGTGTGTGCTTTACTTTTCTGCTCTATTTTTTATCTTCTACAATTCTGTTTTATATTCTGGAAATTTATTTTATTCAAAATTCTGTAAAACGAATTTCTGAGTCACTGCTAACAAATTTAATATACTCTTTCAGAAATATATTTGAAGGTTAAAAAGAACTTGCAAAATCTATCATTATTGTTATCTTGCATTTTTTATATTCTCTGTTAGAAAAGTCGTTAGAAATCTGCACTTGCATACAATTCTGTTCCTTAGAAATTTGGCCAGAAAATTTTAAGACACCCAATTCACCCCCCTATTGAGTGTCTTTCGGGACCAACATTTGGTATCAGAGCGGTTCTCTATTCCCTAAGGTTTAACCACCTTGAGTGATCCTAAAAATGGCCGAATCAAGTAGTTCGCAAATTTCTACTCCATTTAAAGAGGGACATTCGGTCCATCGTCCTCCTATGTTTAGTGGTGAAAACTATCCTTTCTGGAAGGTTGTCATGAGACATTTTATTCAATCTCAAAATATGGATTGCTGGGATATTATTGATGATGGATATGAGCATCCACGAAAGATTTCTGATGAAGCAGGAGCATCAGAAACTGCTACTGTTTTAAAGACCAGAAAAGAATTTACAGAAGCTGAAAAGAGAGAAGTGCAGCTAAATTCTAAAGCAATGAGTATACTTTTCTGTTCATTGCACACTAATGAATTCAACAGAGTTTCTGGATGTGATACAGCTAAAGAAATCTGGGATAAGCTTCAAGCAACATATGAAGGTACAAATCAAGTTAAAGACACCAGACTTCATGTTCTCATGGTAGATTATGAAGCATTCAAGATGAAGCCAGAAGAGTCAATTTCTGAGGTAATTAATAGGTACGTTAAATTAACAAATGAAATTAAAGCTCTTGGTAAGAAACTTGATGAACATAATAAAATTGCTAAACTTGTTAGAGGTCTCACACCTAGATGGGAAGCAAAAGCATCAATTCTGTTAGATAAAGATCTTAGTACTTTAAATTTTGATAATGTTTGTGGATCTCTTATTTCTCATGAGCTTTACATTAAGTCTCAAGATGCAGAAAAAGAAAAAGATAGAAAATTGAAAGCTGTTGCTCTCAAAGCAGAATTTGGAAGTGATTATTCTACAGGTGATGATGAGATGGCTTTAATTACAAAGAAGTTCAAAAAGTTGTACAGAAATGGCAAAAAATCGTACAGAAAGCAACATCAAAAATTCTCTCATCACAAAGCAGAAAATTCATCAAATTCTGGTGGAGATGTGATTTGCTATGAATGCAACAAACCTGGTCACATCAAACCTAATTGTCCTAATCTAAAAAGAAAGAAGAAAAAGTTTAGAAAGAAAGCTATGAAAGCTACATGGAGCGACACTGAAGATTCAAGCACAAGTGAACCAGAATCTACGAATTCTGATGATGTTGGTCTGATGGCAATTTCTGATCGTGAAGACCAAAATTCTAACTCAGATGCTGATGACAGAAGTTCACCTGAAAATGATTCAGAAAATTCTGAGGTAAGTGATTCTGATTCGAATTCTGATTCAAATGAAAATGGCAATGAATATGAAAAAATGCTTGAATGCTTTGAAGATTTGCATCATAAATATCTTATGCTCAAAAAGACTTATATTGAGGTAAAGAAAAATTATGATGAATTACTTGTGGAACAAGAAAATGCCAAGGAAACAGAAATTAAAATGAAAAACGAATATTCTATTTTGGAAGGTAAATTTATTACTTTGCAAGAAAAATGCAATGATAAAGGAAAACATATTTGTGTGTGTAATGAGAATTCTGTTGAAAATCTGAATGCAAAATCTGTTCATAATTCTCATGCAAGTACTTCAAAAAATTATAACGAAAAATACACCCAAAGAAGGTATAAAAAATACTCATCTGAGAAAATGGTAATTAGCACTTCTGCTACATGCTTTTATTGCTGTAGAAAAGGACATATTTCGAAATTCTGTTATTATAAGAAGAATGCTAATTCTACTAAATATAAATGGGTTGTTAAAAGTTCTGCAAATATTGTAACTAACCATGAAGGACCCAAGAAAAGTTGGGTACCTAGAAAAACTTGATTTCTTTGCAGATTTGCCTAAAGAGTGCCAAGACAGAAAAATGATATATGAATAGCGGCTACTCAAGGCATATGACGTGGAACAAAGCTAAGTTTTCTAAACTGAAAATCTGAAAATAGTTTTGTCAATTTTTTGTGATAATAGAAAATAGTAGAAGATGTTGAAATGAAAAAATATATTATATAAGGGTAAAGATCTAAATATTTCTACAAGAAAATTACGACATGTAAGTTTTTATGCACTAAAAAAAAATTAAAAAAAAAAAAATTTGTCAAAAAAGATTTGGTGAAGGGAATGCCAAAAATGAAGATTGATAAAGATAATATATGCAAGTATGCCTACTTGAAAAACAATCCCGAAATTAAAAAAAAAAATTGATGAATGAAAGATTTATGCGTTAATCTTGTGAGAAGTTTAAAAGAAAATTTGATGAGCAAGAAAACTTGAATTGTTGGCTCAAGGCCACAAAGAAAAAGAAAAAGAAGAAGAAGAAGAAGAAGAAGAAGAAGAAGAAGAAGAAAAAGAAGAAAGAGAAACCTTATTAGCAAAGAAGAAGAATTGAAATGGGTATGAGCACTTATTTCCTCTCTAAACAGGTGCGTCTTCTTTAAATATCAAAGAGCAAATTTTAATTTTTTGTGTGTGGTTTTACATCTTTGGTCTGCTGGAAGTTAAATTTGAAAAGATATTTGAGTGTTGAAGAAGTTGAATATATGAAGAAAAAATTAAGAAAATATTTGACCTTTAAAAATGGGTATTCCGATTTTTACTAAAGAAGAGAAGTTAAAATCTTTTTAAAATCTAATTTTTGAGATGATGATTCCGTGTACTAGTGGGTTAACTAAAGTTGAAAAGATGAAGAAAAAATTAAGATTTATGCAAATTGTCTTTGTTACCCCTAAGAATGATGTGTGTTGTTTTAAAATTGTATAGGGACAACCTTGACATTTCATTTTATTTGTGGTTCCTGCGTTTGGGAAATTGCAAAATTGCAAGTTCCCAAGTTATTTGATTTTTCAATGGTCAAACTACTTCATTTGAACTTTGAATTTAAAGTTCAAAAAGTTGCTTTTTCCCACCCAAAAATCGTGTGCCACCTTTTGCAATTCTCAAAGTTAAAGACTTTTTAACAAACTAATGGTTTAAAGGAAAACTCACAAAAGACAAATTCACAATTTTATGCTAAAACGTGATTTACTTTACAAATGAGATTTTTTTGTCTTTAAAAATTGTGTTTTTCACCTTTTAAGAAGACTATTCTCTCTCCCTTTAAAAAAAAAATATTAGTTTGCTTTTCACGTTAATATAAAAAAAAGGGGAAATTGAATTTGTTGTCTTCCTTTTATTTTGAAAAAGTTTTGAAAGCTTTTTGTCTTTTGTGTTCTTGTCATTTAAAAAGAAAACCAAAAGCCTCATTTTACAAAACATGAAAACGTATGGTTTTGATTAAAAGAAAATAAGTAAAAGTGGTTTGTTGTCTTTGAAAATTGTGTTACCTTTTAAAAAGTTAACTTTTTATCTTTAAGAATTGTGCCTTACTTTTAATAAGTTAACTTTTTGACTTTGAAAAATTGTGATCATTGATTATTTCAACAAAATTAATTTACCTTTGAAAATTGTAATCTATTATTGTGGGAAAACGTGAACTAAACTTGGTTAAAGTGCAAACCACCTATTTGATTCTTTTAAGTGAATTGTTTCCCACGTAAGTCATCTATTTGGATTTAAAATAATAATTTCTTGATTCTTGCAAAAGTTAATTCAACTTTAACATGTTTCTAGTTAAAGTTTTTATTAATTCTTTCACACTTCACCCTTACATTTGAACTATGTGACTTTGTGTTTTCTTCATACAAATATTATTTCTTCTCTTGGGAAAAACGTGCCATTCATTTTTACCTTTTAAAATCCCACCTTTCATAGTTCACAAGCTCTTCTTCACGTCATTCTCTTTCAATTATTAGTTGGGTTAAATACTTTGTGTTTCTCTAAAACCCAAATCATCGTTTCTTCAAAGAACTCAACCTCCCTTATTCTTTCTTTTATTTCTTCTTAATCCAAATCTTTACTGCAAATGGGTTGATAAAAATGGTTGCCAAGCATTGAAGCAGCAGGCTATATCCCGATCTGGTTTAAGAAGTTCTACATCTCTCGGTTTAAAATCGAGAAAGAAAATTTCAAAATAATTTTTCAAGGCTCCATCTCCTTCGGTTAATCACGTCACAGCAAAAATCAAAGATTGATAGGTTTTTCTCTTTGAATTTTTGTTGGTATATTTTGGATATTTTGAATGATTATTTTGTGACGTAAATTATTTTTGGGTTTGTTTAAATCTCTTGTGCATATTATGTTATCTCTTTCCTTTTTGATTGATGACAAAAAGGGGGAGAATAATGGAGAAACGTTGATGAATAACGATAATTACAAAGGGGGAGAAAAATGGAAGAAAATAGATAAAATTTTTTGGAGAAAATTTGATAATTAAAAATGGAGAGAAATATATGCATGATTTCTTGTTGATGGAAAATTATTGGAAATTTAATATGCTGATACGCTATTTGATTCATTGTGATGCATGACTTCTTTAAAAATATTTCTTGTAAAAAATCAAGTTAAATTTTTACGGAAATTCATTAGCATGCTTATATTTTGATAAAATCTGAAGTTTTATATGGATTTACACTTACTTTACAGATTTTATTTTTTCTGTAAATACCCCATGCATATATTCAGGGGGAGCTTTTTATACTAACCTAGATAGACTTCTAAGTGGAGTTTATTAAGGTTTTGTCATCATCAAAAAGGGGGAGATTGTTGGCCCAAGGCCATGTCCAAGTTTTGATGATAATCAAACCTTAAATAAACTCTATTAGAAAATCTGTTCTAAGCTTATTTTGCAGATATTTCTGTACATCCTTCTGATGGATTTATCAAAAATGAAGATTGTGGAATGAATCATTGAAGATCAAGTTGAAGAAGATTTTAGTCTAAGAAAATTTAGGATATTAAATTGTAAGATCAATTTGAGGATCAAATTGTCATTCATACATACATATTCTAAGTTTTAAAATTGCATAAAAATGATTTTAAGTCATAAATCTTGTTTTTAGTTAAAACTGGTTTCTTTCAGAAAATGCATTAGAAATTGGACCGTCAGAATTTACATTAGAAATTGGATTAGAAATCTGGACAAATTTCTGATCGAAATTCTGCCTTGCGCTAAAAGACAAAATAACGGTAATAAAACGGCTAGTAAGGGACAGATTTGTCTGTTCCGTTTTCTAACGTTCATAAACGACTAGTTTTCTATTTTCTCACTTCAAACCATGTTTTTGGGTATAAATATGAGTTGTGAGAACATTTAGAATGTTAGAGAAAATATTGGAAAGATTTTCTAACTCTTAAGAGAAAGCCTATTTGTTTTAAAATCTCACTTTCCATCTTGCACTTCATCTTTACTAATCATCCTCAATTGATTATAGCTTTTGTTGTAATTAATTAGTGAGGAATTTCTATTGTGAAAGATTGTGAGTTTGGGTTGGCTAGAACCTAAGTGAAATTCTAGTAAGTGTTTCAATATTTTACTTGGGAAAAATATTGTGGGTAGATATACATAGGATTGTATATTGGCTTGAACTCTTGCCCTTAAAAGAGTTAAGAGTGGAGAGAAAAGCTCAAGAGTGATTCTTGAGGAGTGGAGGTAGGCAGGTTGGCCGAACCACTATAAATTCTGTGTGTGCTTTACTTTTCTGCTCTATTTTTTATCTTCTACAATTCTGTTTTATATTCTGGAAATTTATTTTATTCAAAATTTTGTAAAACGAATTTCTGAGTCACTGCTAACAAATTTAATATACTCTTTCAGAAATATATTTGAAGGTTAAAAAGAACTTGCAAAATCTATCATTATTGTTATCTTGCATTTTTTATATTCTCTGTTAGAAAAGTCGTTAGAAATCTGCACTTGCATACAATTCTGTTCCTTAGAAATTTGGCCAGAAAATTTTAAGACACCCAATTCACCCCCCTCTTGAGTGTCTTTCGGGACCAACATTTGGTATCAGAGCGGTTCTCTATTCCCTAAGGTTTAACCACCTTGAGTGATCCTAAAAATGGCCGAATCAAGTAGTTCGCAAATTTCTACTCCATTTAAAGAGGGACATTCGGTCCATCGTCCTCCTATGTTTAGTGGTGAAAACTATCCTTTCTGGAAGGTTGTCATGAGACATTTTATTCAATCTCAAAATATGGATTGCTGGGATATTATTGAAGATGGATATGAGCATCCACGAAAGATTTCTGATGAAGCAGGAGCATCAGAAACTGCTACTGTTCTAAAGACCAGAAAAGAATTTACAGAAGCTGAAAAGAGAGAAGTGCAGCTAAATTCTAAAGCAATGAGTATACTTTTCTGTTCATTGCACACTAATGAATTCAACAGAGTTTCTGGATGTGATACAGCTAAAGAAATCTGGGATAAGCTTCAAGCAACATATGAAGGTACAAATCAAGTTAAAGACACCAGACTTCATGTTCTCATGGTAGATTATGAAGCATTCAAGATGAAGCCAGAAGAGTCAATTTCTGAGGTAATTAATAGGTACGTTAAATTAACAAATGAAATTAAAGCTCTTGGTAAGAAACTTGATGAACATAATAAAATTGCTAAACTTGTTAGAGGTCTCACACCTAGATGGGAAGCAAAAGCATCAATTCTGTTAGATAAAGATCTTAGTACTTTAAATTTTGATAATGTTTGTGGATCTCTTATTTCTCATGAGCTTTACATTAAGTCTCAAGATGCAGAAAAAGAAAAAGATAGAAAATTGAAAGCTGTTGCTCTCAAAGCAGAATTTGGAAGTGATTATTCTACAGGTGATGATGAGATGGCTTTAATTACAAAGAAGTTCAAAAAGTTGTACAGAAATGGCAAAAAATCGTACAGAAAGCAACATCAAAAATTCTCTCATCACAAAGCAGAAAATTCATCAAATTCTGGTGGAGATGTGATTTGCTATGAATGCAACAAACCTGGTCACATCAAACCTAATTGTCCTAATCTAAAATGAAAGAAGAAAAAGTTTAGAAAGAAAGCTATGAAAGCTACATGGAGCGACACTGAAGATTCAAGCACAAGTGAACCAGAATCTACGAATTCTGATGATGTTGGTCTGATGGCAATTTCTGATCGTGAAGACCAAAATTCTAACTCAGATGCTGATGACAGAAGTTCACCTGAAAATGATTCAGAAAATTCTGAGGTAAGTGATTCTGATTCGAATTCTGATTCAAATGAAAATGGCAATGAATATGAAAAAATGATTGAATGCTTTGAAGATTTGCATCATAAATATCTTATGCTCAAAAAGACTTATATTGAGGTAAAGAAAAATTATGATGAATTACTTGTGGAACAAGAAAATGCCAAGGAAACAGAAATTAAAATGAAAAACGAATATTCTATTTTGGAAGGTAAATTTATTACTTTGCAAGAAAAATGCAATAATAAAGGAAAACATATTTTTGTGTGTAATGAGAATTCTGTTGAAAATCTGAATGCAAAATCTGTTCATAATTCTCATGCAAGTACTTCAAAAAATTATAACGGAAAATACACCCAAAGAAGGTATAAAAAATACTCATCTGAGAAAATGGTAATTAGCACTTCTGCTACATGCTTTTATTGCTGTAGAAAAGGACATATTTCGAAATTCTGTTATTATAAGAAGAATGCTAATTCTACTAAATATAAATGGGTTGTTAAAAGTTCTGCAAATATTGTAACTAACCATGAAGGACCCAGGAAAAGTTGGGTACCTAGAAAAACTTGATTTCTTTGCAGATTTGCCTAAAGAGTGCCAAGACAGAAAAATGATATATGAATAGCGGCTACTCAAGGCATATGACGTGGAACAAAGCTAAGTTTTCTAAACTGAAAATCTGAAAATAGTTTTGTCAATTTTTTGTGATAATAGAAAATAGTAGAAGATGTTGAAATGAAAAAATATATTATATAAGGGTAAAGATCTAAATATTTCTACAAGAAAATTACGACATGTAAGTTTTTATGCACTAAAAAAAATTAAAAAAAAAAAATTTGTCAAAAAAGATTTGGTGAAGGGAATGCCAAAAATGAAGATTGATAAAGATAATATATGCAAGTATGCCTACTTGAAAAACAATCCCGAAATTAAAAAAAAAAAATTGATGAATGAAAGATTTATGCGTTAATCTTGTGAGAAGTTTAAAAGAAAATTTGATGAGCAAGAAAACTTGAATTGTTGGCTCAAGGCCACAAAGAAAAAGAAAAAGAAGAAGAAGAAGAAGAAGAAGAAGAAGAAGAAGAAGAAGAAGAAGAAGAAGAAAAAGAAGAAAGAGAAACCTTATTAGCAAAGAAGAAGAATTGAAATGGGTATGAGCACTTATTTCCTCTCTAAACAGGTGCGTCTTCTTTAAATATCAAAGAGCAAATTTTAATTTTTTGTGTGTGGTTTTACATCTTTGGTCTGCTGGAAGTTAAATTTGAAAAGATATTTGAGTGTTGAAGAAGTTGAATATATGAAGAAAAAATTAAGAAAATATTTGACCTTTAAAAATGGGTATTCCGATTTTTACTAAAGAAGAGAAGTTAAAATCTTTTTAAAATCTAATTTTTGAGATGATGATTTCGTGTACTAGTGGGTTAACTAAAGTTGAAAAGATGAAGAAAAAATTAAGATTTATGCAAATTGTCTTTGTTACCCCTAAGAATGATGTGTGTTGTTTTAAAATTGTACAGGGACAACCTTGACATTTCATTTTATTTGTGGTTCCTGCGTTTGGGAAATTGCAAAATTGCAAGTTCCCAAGTTATTTGATTTTTCAATGGTCAAACTACTTCATTTGAACTTTGAATTTAAAGTTCAAAAAGTTGCTTTTTCCCACCCAAAAATCGTGTGCCACCTTTTGCAATTCTCAAAGTTAAAGACTTTTTAACAAACTAATGGTTTAAAGGAAAACTCACAAAAGACAAATTCACAATTTTATGCTAAAACGTGATTTACTTTACAAATGAGATTTTTTTGTCTTTAAAAATTGTGTTTTTCACCTTTTAAGAAGACTATTCTCTCTCCCTTTAAAAAAAAAAATATTAGTTTGCTTTTCACGTTAATATAAAAAAAAGGGGAAATTGAATTTGTTGTCTTCCTTTTATTTTGAAAAAGTTTTGAAAGCTTTTTGTCTTTTGTGTTCTTGTCATTTAAAAAGAAAACCAAAAGCCTCATTTTACAAAACATGAAAACGTATGGTTTTGATTAAAAGAAAATAAGTAAAAGTGGTTTGTTGTCTTTGAAAATTGTGTTACCTTTTAAAAAGTTAACTTTTTATCTTTAAGAATTGTGCCTTACTTTTAATAAGTTAACTTTTTGACTTTGAAAAATTGTGATCATTGATTATTTCAACAAAATTAATTTACCTTTGAAAATTGTAATCTATTATTGTGGGAAAACGTGAACTAAACTTGGTTAAAGTGCAAACCACCTATTTGATTCTTTTAAGTGAATTGTTTCCCACATAAGTCATCTATTTGGATTTAAAATAATAATTTCTTGATTCTTGCAAAAGTTAATTCAACTTTAACATGTTTCTAGTTAAAGTTTTTATTAATTCTTTCACACTTCACCCTTACGTTTGAACTATGTGACTTTGTGTTTTCTTCATACAAATATTATTTCTTCTCTTGGGAAAAACGTGCCATTCATTTTTACCTTTTAAAATCCCACCTTTCATAGTTCACAAGCTCTTCTTCACGTCATTCTCTTTCAATTATTAGTTGGGTTAAATACTTTGTGTTTCTCTAAAACCCAAATCATCGTTTCTTCAAAGAACTCAACCTCCCTTATTCTTTCTTTTATTTCTTCTTAATCCAAATCTTTACTGCAAATGGGTTGATAAAAATGGTTGCCAAGCATTGAAGCAGCAGGCTATATCCCGATCTGGTTTAAGAAGTTCTACATCTCTCGGTTTAAAATCGAGAAAGAAAATTTCAAAATAATTTTTCAAGGCTCCATCTCCTTCGGTTAATCACGTCACAGCAAAAATCAAAGATTGATAGGTTTTTCTCTTTGAATTTTTGTTGGTATATTTTGGATATTTTGAATGATTATTTTGTGACGTAAATTATTTTTGGGTTTGTTTAAATCTCTTGTGCATATTATGTTATCTCTTTCCTTTTTGATTGATGACAAAAAGGGGGAGAATAATGGAGAAACGTTGATGAATAACGATAATTACAAAGGGGGAGAAAAATGGAAGAAAATAGATAAAATTTTTTGGAGAAAATTTGATAATTAAAAATGGAGAGAAATATATGCATGATTTCTTGTTGATGGAAAATTATTGGAAATTTAATATGCTGATACGCTATTTGATTCATTGTGATGCATGACTTCTTTAAAAATATTTCTTGTAAAAAATCAAGTTAAATTTTTACGGAAATTCATTAGCATGCTTATATTTTGATAAAATCTGAAGTTTTATATGGATTTACACTTACTTTACAGATTTTATTTTTTCTGTAAATACCCCATGCATATATTCAGGGGGAGCTTTTTATACTAACCTAGATAGACTTCTAAGTGGAGTTTATTAAGGTTTTGTCATCATCAAAAAGGGGGAGATTGTTGGCCCAAGGCCATGTCCAAGTTTTGATGATAATCAAACCTTAAATAAACTCTATTAGAAAATCTGTTCTAAGCTTATTTTGCAGATATTTCTGTACATCCTTCTGATGGATTTATCAAAAATGAAGATTGTGGAATGAATCCTTGAAGATCAAGTTGAAGAAGATTTTAGTCTAAGAAAATTTAGGATATTAAATTGTAAGATCAATTTGAGGATCAAATTGTCATTCATACATACATATTCTAAGTTTTAAAATTGCATAAAAATGATTTTAAGTCATAAATCTTGTTTTTAGTTAAAACTGGTTTCTTTCAGAAAATGCATTAGAAATTGGACCGTCAGAATTTACATTAGAAATTGGATTAGAAATCTGGACAAATTTCTGATCGAAATTCTGCCTTGCGCTAAAAGACAAAATAACGGTAATAAAACGGCTAGTAAGGGACAGATTTGTCTGTTCCGTTTTCTAACGTTCATAAACGACTAGTTTTCTATTTTCTCACTTCAAACCATGTTTTTGGGTATAAATATGAGTTGTGAGAACATTTAGAATGTTAGAGAAAATATTGGAAAGATTTTCTAACTCTTAAGAGAAAGCCTATTTGTTTTAAAATCTCACTTTCCATCTTGCACTTCATCTTTACTAATCATCCTCAATTGATTATAGCTTTTGTTGTAATTAATTAGTGAGGAATTTCTATTGTGAAAGATTGTGAGTTTGGGTTGGCTAGAACCTAAGTGAAATTCTAGTAAGTGTTTCAATATTTTACTTGGGAAAAATATTGTGGGTAGATATACATAGGATTGTATATTGGCTTGAACTCTTGCCCTTAAAAGAGTTAAGAGTGGAGAGAAAAGCTCAAGAGTGATTCTTGAGGAGTGGAGGTAGGCAGGTTGGCCGAACCACTATAAATTCTGTGTGTGCTTTACTTTTCTGCTCTATTTTTTATCTTCTACAATTCTGTTTTATATTCTGGAAATTTATTTTATTCAAAATTCTGTAAAACGAATTTTTGAGTCACTGCTAACAAATTTAATATACTCTTTCAGAAATATATTTGAAGGTTAAAAAGAACTTGCAAAATCTATCATTATTGTTATCTTGCATTTTTTATATTCTCTGTTAGAAAAGTCGTTAGAAATCTGCACTTGCATACAATTCTGTTCCTTAGAAATTTGGCCAGAAAATTTTAAGACACCCAATTCACCCCCCTCTTGAGTGTCTTTCGGGACCAACACAAACCTTAATAATTTTGCGAGAAATTCACCGCTAGCTAATTTAGCAAGTAAAACACCCCTAGCCAATGTTCACTTACCGTTGTCCACATGCTATGTTATTCGCAAGGCCATTAAACCTTTCTAATTTTGCAAGAACATTTTCTCTCACTATTAGCTAGGAATTTATCTCTCACTAATTTAGCGAGGATTTATTCCCTCGCAAATCATAACTTAGTTGTGTAGCAAGAGTTCAAGCTCTCGCTTAATTTGTAAGAAATATTTCTATCATTAAATATAGCATTTTGCTTGGCTTTTGTAACATCCCAACCTAACCAAGAATTAGCGAGAACATTTTTCTCACTAATTAGCGAGAGACATATTCATAGCTAAATTAGTGTAAAATGGATCCTTGCTAATTACCTTACGTGCCACATGAATTAAGAATTAGCAAGGATAATTGTTCTCACTAAATTAGTAAGAATAAAATTTCTCACTAATTAGTTCCCATATAACATCCCAACCTAACAAAGAATTAGTGAGGAATAGTTTCCTTGCTAAATAGCGAGAGACAGAATCATAACTAAATTAGTGTGAAATGGTATCCTCGCTAATTACCTTATGTACCATATGAATTAGGCATTAGCGAGACAATTATTCTCGCTAAATTAGTGAGGATAAAATTTCTCGCTAAGTAGTTCACATGTAACATGCCAACCAAACCAAAAATTAATGAGAATTATTCTCCTCGCTAATTAGCGAGAGACAGATTCATAGGTAAATTAGCGTGAAATATTATCCTCGCTAATGACCTTATATACCATATGAATTAGGCATTAGCGAGGACAATTGTTCTCGCTAAATTAGCAACGATGAAATTTATTGCTAATAAATTCACATGTAACATGGCAACCTAACCAAAAATTAGCGAGAAATATTTTCCTCGCTAATTAGCAAGAGACAGATTCATAGCTAAATTAGCGTGAAATATTATCCTCGCTAATGACCTTACATGCCACATGAATTAGGCATTAGCGAGGACAATTTTTCTCATTAAATTAGCGAGAATAAAATATCTCACTAATTAGTTTTCATGTAACATCCCAACCTAACAAAGAATATTCCTCACTAATTAGCAAAAGACAGATTCATAGCTAATTTAGCGTGAAATGGTATCCTCGCTAATTACCTTATGTATCATATGAATTAAGCATTAGCGAGGACAATTGTTCTCGCTAAATTAGCGATGATGAAATTTCTTGCTAATTAGCGAGGACTTGCTATTCCATGCTAAACTAATCAGTTTGCTTGACTATTGTGCTCGCTGACCGGTATGTAGCAAGTGTACTAGTTCGGCTAGTAATACAAGAAAATATAGATTAAGACCCCAAATATCGTACCCAAGGGAACATGGATTGCTAAGGATAATACCTATGTATGAATTAAATTAACTCGAGATTGTTTCCCAAATGTTTTTGATTTAAAGGTAAAAATTAAACAAAATAAACAATTAAACAAAACAAAAGATAAAACATGAATTAAAAACAAAACAATAACTGGAATTCTCTTGCTAAAGAAACTATCAACCTTAATTTTCATTGTAATGACTTAAATTCAATATAAACACCAATGATTATGGAAAAACTAGTAATAGAGCAAGATATCTTTATTCAAGTATATCATTCTTAGTATTAAACTCATAGACAAATCTAATACTTAGCATGCAAGTCTAGTTTTAACTTCCTAAATATTTATTGAAGCCTATCTCAAGTGATTCAACTCCAATTCATTCTTAGTTCCTCCTCTCTTAGTATGAACCAATAAAATTCACACATAATCATCTCATATTTCGGATAATAATCATACATAAACATTAAATAGTCAATCTAAGAACATGAAAATCATTAACTATATCAAAACCAATTTTTAGTTATTTATTCAATAAACCAACAATCAATCTCAACACAATCAAAGATAAAAATATGCTTAAAACCAAGAAATAATCAACTGATATTGAAAATTAAGCTTAAAATAAAGTCATAATAATGAAAATATAAGATTTCAAGAATTCATTAGCAAAAGGAGAAAAACTACTTCTTAAACATAGTTAAAAACTAAAATAAAGTTAAAGAACTAAAACAAAATTGAAAAGAAAAATAAAAATAGAAAAACTAGAAAAAACAAGTAAAACTAAAACTAAAGCAATTAATCCCTTCTAATCCCTAATTGATCCCTTTCTTTGGTGTTAGAGTTGTCTATTTATAGGCAAAAGATGTTATAGAAGCCTTCCAAACTTTCCAATTGGAGTAGGAAAAAAATCCTTCTTGAATTGGAGAGAATCGGGAATCCTTTGCTTCATAGGAGTCTTAATCACGTGGCCATGTGTTTTCTAGTGTAAATCCACACGTGGCCATGTGTTTTCTAGTGTAAATCCACACGTGGCCATGTGTTGTTTCTTGAAGAAAATCACGTGGCCATGGGTTTCCTTTGGCTTTCCTTCACGTGGTCACGTGTCTCTTGCTTCTTTCTCACACGTGGCCATGTCTTCTTCTCTTATAACTTTACGTGGCCACGCATCGAACTTCTGGACCTCATGATCACTAATTAATATGAATTTTCCAAATTCACAGTTTTGGCCCAAATCTTCTTGCCTTTTTACAATTAAGTCCTTTTTCTTGCAAAATAACCTTGAAAAACACCAAAATTAACAATTAACTCCAAAAAGACAAAATTAACCAATTAAACTCAAATCTAACCTAATTAACACAAAATTAACCTAATTAAACACCTAAAAACATACTAAAAACACT
This sequence comes from Excoecaria agallocha, assembly GCA_037975025.1. NCBI lineage: Eukaryota > Viridiplantae > Streptophyta > Magnoliopsida > Malpighiales > Euphorbiaceae > Excoecaria > Excoecaria agallocha. Next base: position 38,188,463 of record CM075812.1, on the reverse strand, counting down.
ATATAAATCACCATTATCACTCGCCAAATTCTTGCTAAATTTTGCGCCAAATTTTAAGTGCCCAAATTAGTGACAAATTGTCAATGTTCTTGCTAAATTGTTGTAAAATATATGTTAATTTGTATCCCTACCGACATTTGTGACAAAATTCTTTTGTCGTCACAATTTCGTCACTATATCAGTGATTTAGCAACGATTTTTCTTGTACTCGCTAAATTTTGTTGCTATTCTACAATTTTCTTGTAATGGTTTGTTCTTCATAACACACAGCCACGTGTGATTTTCTTCTTCGCTATGCACGACCACACATGTGTTTTCTCTTTGGAAACACATGGCCACGTGATGCTTTTCTTCTTCCCACACACGGCCACATGATGTCTCTCTTCTCCTTGCACATGGCCATTTATGCTTTTATTCATGGGAATGCACGACCACTTGTCTTGTTCTTTTTCTTCATACACGACCAGGCATGCATTTTCTCCTTGATGTGTGCGACCACTCACTCTTTCTCTTTGAGAATGCACAACCACTTGTACACTGCATTCCTTCAAGGCACTGCCAAGCATGTTTTCTCCCCTCCACAGTATATTCTCACCTAAGATTTCAGCCCTATGATTAAATATGGAACAACGTATTATGTGGTCCATAAAACCATTAAGAGAGCAAGAATTGAGGTGAAATGGCTAGTAATAAGTAAGACGGAGGATTAATGGCTATTAAGTAAAGTTGGATATATTACTTATTAAAGTAATATATTATGAAAGTCCCTCCTTAATGCTAAAGTCTACAAAGATACGTTTTAGAAAGGCCTGATATAACATGAATTATTATGAAAATTTAAAAGACATAAATACTATAATAAGAGGAAGAAGAACGAATTAAGTTGTAAGTTTTCCAAGGTATATATATCTATATATACCATGATACACATAGAGTAGAGTGAAAAGCTTTAAGACAATAATCCTATAAAGTCATGAATTGGAGTCCACATGAACCTTAATTAGGAGGACTTACTTATGATAATGTTAAAATAATTAGGCTGCTAAAATGTGTTTTAGTGCATAATGGCATGAAACTATGAAGAGTGAGAAGAAATATAAGAATCATAAGAGTATGATATTTGATATGCCCCTTTCTTTTTTTTTTTGGTTCACAAAAGGTGAGCAAGCTCACAAAAAAAACAAACTAACAACCATAAGAAACCCCCACAGAGTCATGATATAACCAAGGATTAATCCCTTAAGGAGGAGAATGTAAAGCATGATATCCATAAGGAAATCCATGCCCCAGTTAAGCCAAGTAATCAGCTGTAGTGTTTACCTCATGGTAGACAAACTTGAATGAGATGGTATGAAATTCTTTGGAAAGAATACGGATTCGATCAATTAGCACGATGCAGGAAACATTGGGGGCAGAGCAACCACAAATCATCTCAACAGCCAGCTTACTATCTATCTCCACTATAATATTATTGAAACGTTCTTCCTTTGCCCTACAAAGACCATAAAAGATCCCCCAAACTTTAACCAAAAGGATAGGACAGCTCCCCAAATTAGCTACAAAACCTGAGCACCAGCGCCCCAAGTGATTCCTTATAACTCCACCACAAGTCGCAATGCCCCTTCTAGAAATCGAAGCATCCGTATTTATCTTGACAAAAGCCACAGAGGGATAGGACCAATGCACTGGAGTGGATTCAAAACCTTCATTACCAATCTCCTTAGGCAAGTTTAAAGCCTTGTGACAGGATTTAGCAAAAACAAGCACATCATTCACTAACGAAAGAATAGGACTTTGCTTCTTCTGAAAAATAAACTCATTCCTCTTCTTCCACAGAAACCAATAGCCTATAGCAAAAACCTTTGGCCAAGCAATTTCTGCATAGTCTAACATCGAACTTCTCGAATTAAAGTTTACCCAACCTTTCAAGCTATCCAGCTCCATAAAGCACTCAAGCTGATCATCGGTAAGGTAGAAACTCCAAAATTGTTTTGTAGCAAAGCAGTCTCGCAAAACATGAAGACTTATTTTTGCTCCTAGACCACAAATAGCACAGTCATCCCTATTCGTGAAATGCCTTCTCTTTCTTTCAGAATTTGTCATAATACCACTATTGACCACAAGCCAAAGAAACATTTTGACACGCTGCGCCACTTTTAACCTCTAAATTTGATTCCAAAAAGGATCCTCATCTTCAACGTTAGCCTCCAATAAACTGGAATAGGCTGATTTTATAGTAAAATCACCAGATAAGGAGAGATCCCAGAAAACCATATCCTCATTAGCAAGAGAATGCAAAGGATAAGCTATTACAATTTTTAAAAGAATATGGTGAGAAAAGAACTCCTCAAATCGAGTCCAACACCAGCCTATATTATCCTCGGTAAAGAAGTCAATCATTTTGTCAATTAAGTCTTCAGGAATAATCATAGAAGTCTGGTGAAACAAGGGGAGATCAAGCCCGGAAACCCATCTATCAAACCAAAATCTGATTTCCCTGCCATTTCCAATAACCCACCTGACATGGTTTAAAACATTGTTCCAGACTAAGCATATCCCTTTCCAGATTGGGGTGCTACTACACTGGGCAATAGGGCAGGCACTGCACCCATGAATGTACTTATATTTAGAAGCAAGAATTCTGACCCACAATTGCTGCGACTGAGTAAATAAAATCCAAACAAGTTTCATCATAAAATCTATGTTAAGTGCATGAGTATTTCGGAGAGAGATACCTCATCTATCTTTTGTTTTAATCACTGAACTCCAAGGAACTAAGGATAGACCATGAGAACCCATAGCTCCCCCCCAAAGAAATTGCCAAGAGAGCTTATCAAATTCCTCACAAAGGGTTGAAAGGATTCTTGAGGCTTGAATAACATAAGAAGACATGTTAGATAACATAGACTTAGCAAGAGTAACTTGACTCGCCATAAAAATACAAAAAGCATCCCAGCTAGCTATTCTGCTTTTCATTCGATCAAGAATATAAGAATAGTGCTTCCTAGAAACTCAAGAGTGCAAAAGAGGCATACCAAGATACTTACCCAAGTCTGAAACCACCTTGAAACCTATTCTGTGATGCAACTCTCGACGAAGATGAGCATTAATATTTCTGGAAAGAAAGAAACTTGTTTTGTCAATACTAACCTTTTGACCAGAGCTCTCACAAAAACTATTAAGGACCTTGTTAATGACAAAGGTTTTCCTCACATCAACCTTGCTAAAGAGGATCAAATCATTTGCAAAGAATAAGTTACTAATAAGAGGACCACCTTTATTCAGCTGCACAGGTTGCCAATTACCATTCCTAGCTTCCATATTAATATCTTGACTGAGTCTCTCCATACAGAGGACAAACAGGTATGGAGATAAGGGACACCCTTGCCTGAGACCTTGAGAAGGAGTAAAGGCTTCCGACATGTTGCCATTCCACAAAATATGAGTAGAAGAAGTAGAAACACAATCCATGATGACATTAATTAAACTAACAGGGATCTTCGCATCCATAAGGGTGTCCTTGAGGAAATCCCAACTAACCTGATCATAAGCTTTCTCCAGATCTACTTTGATAGCCATAAAACCCATTCTACATTTCTTGAATTGCATGGTATGAATAACTTCTTGAGTTATGATAATATTCTCCATAATGTGGCAACCAGGAACAAAACTTGTTTGCGTCAGCCCAATTAAGGAAGGCATAAGATTCTTAAGTCTGTTAGCAATCATTTTAGTCACAACCTTGTAAAGCACAGAGCATAAGGCAATAGGGCAAAATTGAGACACATTCTTAGGAACATCCACTTTTGAAATAAGACAAAGAAGGGTCGTATTTATAGAACTATCCATCCTGTCCCCTTTGAGAATCCTTTAGACTTCCCGATAGACATCATTGCCAACTATATTTTATTGAGATTGATAGAACCCAGCTTGAATGCCATCAACTCCAGGAGCTTTCCAAGGTTTCATGTCAAATAAAGCTTTACAAATTTCATAATGCAAAAAATCATTACAAAAACTTCCATTTTCTCACAAAGATTAGGGAAAAAACCTCTGATATGATAGGAAGGATGATTATAACAATCCTTAGAATAGAGATTAGAAAAATACCCAACAGCCATATCACAAAGTTTCAAAGGATCATCAATCCATTCGCCCTCTGCATTTTGAAGATAATCAATACGGTTCCTCTTCCTTCTACGAATGGTTCTCTGATGAAAGAAAGAAGTATTTTTATCCCCACTTTGAATCCATTCACTTCTAGACATCTAGAGCCAGAGGAGCTCTTCCCGAGTAGCACCTGATCAAGCTTATTTTTTAGCTCTAATTCAAGACTTTTAAGTTGATGATATTATTTCCCAGTAAGACTTTTCTAAATTCTAGCAATACGAGCCAAGAGTTCTCTTTTTTGATAAAAAATATTGCCAAAAATTGTACGATTCCAATACTTAAGTTTCTTCGCAAAAGAATTAACTGAGGCCATAAGATTCCCATACACTCTCCAACTATTTCGAACAAAATCATGAAAATTAGCATGGGTTAACCAGGCCTTAAGGAAACGAAAGGGATGGTTGTTGTTAACACTTTGAGTATTCCACAACTTCAGCAGAAGAGGCCTGTGATCAGAAGAAATTCTACCTAAGTGAGTGATAGAAGCTTCAGGAAACCGTCAACACCATTCACTATTCCCGATTCCCCGATTTAACCTCTCATGTAGAGTACTTCCAAGTGAAATCAGGCCCCTTATACCCCAAGTCAGTAAGCTTAGAGACATTAAACCAGTCTAAAAAGGCTTGCAAACTCATGTTCTATTTAGAGAACCTCCCTGTCTCTCCTTCGTGTATAATAGAGAATTAAAATCTCTAATCAATAACCAAGGCTCATTAGTAGAGAGGTTAAGATGTTGAAGGATAGGCTATAGCTTACTACAGACAAAGGCCACTGGATGAGCATAAATGGCAGTAAAATAAAATACCCTTTTCTCATCAGTTGTGACACACAAGTGAACAAACTGCACATTATTAATCAACACCTCAACATTCCAATTCTTCTTCCATAAAATCCATATACCACTACTGAAACCTGTAGCCTCCACTATGTGAGAACGAGGGAAGCCAATCTTAGCAATACACTTATCAGCAATAGAACCACTAATCCTAGGTTCAAGAAGAACGACCAAATTTTGATTGTGATTATGAATAAAACACTTCAAAGTTCTCATAAATGAGGGGCTTTTAGCACCCTGACAGTTCCAAGAAAGAATAGACATAATAAAATGAAGGAAAGGCAGAAAAAGAACCTCAATAAAAGAGATTAATCCTCTCTTAAATAGAGGTTAAGAGGACCCTCTTCATCACCAAAGTCTTCATTATTGTCATCATTACCAGGAGGAACAATTTCATCCAAGTCCATTGTATCCATCCTCATAGATATATTTCCTGCAGTAAGAGAGGGATGATCAGTATCAGGGGTCTATTCTCAAATTATCCCAAGATGCGAGATCTTCCTGGAGAATCGTCCATACTACCACTCATAGACTCAATAGAAGACGCTGGTTTTTCCTTAGTTAGTTGACCCACCACTGTATGCTTCTCCGAATTAAGAGTCGATGGTATGACCATAAGATTCTCTTTAATCTGAGCTTTACTTTTGAAGGCAAAAAAAATCTCCTAGGATGGCTTTGTTTTTGTTCCCATTAACGTCGTTGGAGGTATCCTATTCACGTCCAACTAGGGAAAAATCCTATTTACGTTAAAATCTTTTTTTAACAGACCCCCTTCTTCTACGTGATGCAGCTGACTTAATCCCATGTGACTTAAAACTTCCTATATTTTCTTTTGATTGGCCACCCAATAAGACGTTATCAAGAATAGGCAGGTTCTCCTTATCAGCTATAATCTCGCCTGTAATCTTGCCATCATCCCCATCAAGTGCTGCAAATCTAGATCCATTCCTTTTGAGACTAGGATTTTTCATTGAATTATCTGCCGGGATTTGGAGATTTCGTCATCTTTTCTCAACCACCATCCACTCACCAAACTGACTGGAGTTAGCCAGTGAAGTCTCCTCCGACATGCCCTCTGGGTTATCCCCTTTATCATTAGCACTCGTCTTATAAGGATAGTAGGTGTCAAAATTGCCTACCCTACTGCAATAGAACCAAATCTCAGGCAAATTTTCATATTCCACCTTCTGTTCTTCCCCATCAATATTAATCTTAGAAATCAGAGGTTGTCTCAGATCAATGGTTACAACCACTTTAACAAAACGACCTTAATAAAGCTCATTGGTGTTGTAATATATTTTAGCAACTGGACCAATAGCCTCTGCAATCGCTGTCAAAACACTGCTTGAGTAATATTGCAACTGTAACTCAGGTACACTATTCCATTGGAAACTTTAAATCGAGACTCCCATTTTTGCACTAGTAAATAGGCTTCATTTATAACCCAAGGACCTTCAAATAATGCCTTTCTATAATCATACTCATCAACAAACTGCACTAAAAAGAAACCTCTGCTAATATCTAATATTTTAGCATTCGAAAGATTCCATAGCAACTGGATTCTGGCACTCAAAGCCTTATAACCTATCATCCTTCCCAAGAGGCTAACAACAACAACCTTTCCTAATATTGTAGAAAGCTTAGAGCGAAGGTTATAAGAGAAACTCACAACCGGAATAGCTCCCGATCTGTCAATATTCACATCCCCCGCATCCAGATTGATTGCCATTGAGTCCATGACATCTTCCATGGAAGACTCCCTCATCGCTCCATTAATTAGACTATCTTTGTATCCTGAAGAGCTAGCAAACTCTGCCCTATGTTTAACTTTCTTTGTTGCTCTATCAGCTTCTGAAGAAAGAACAAAGCGATCAAGATCAGAGAGCGACATATCTTTTTTCTTGGTGATGGTCGTAGATACTATACAAAGTATAGTACAAAGTATGCACTCGGCCAAAGAAAATGGTTCCACCTAGATATTTTACTTTGACAATCCTTTTCAATGGCATGAGAATAATATGATTTAGCCTAGTTGATAAGAAGATAGTCGTAATGTTACTTGTAATCTAGTAACTGTAAACATATATGCTAATTAATGTATTCTACATACAGGTGTAAGGTATGTAATATGCCTAAGTTAAAAAGAGAAGGAACATTTTAACGGATATTATAAAACTATAGAAGCTTCATTATACTTCAAGTCATAATGGGAATTAATGGTGAACCTTGATGTAAAGGATCATACTCATCTGTTATTCATACCCTATGATGTAAAATGAAAGTTATAAGTCTTCAAGTATTGTTCTAATGTTTAAGATGAGATAATATTATACAACTCACCTAAGAAAATAATGTTATAAAATAGAAAGAATAATAAGATGATCATGATATATGTAATAATGTTAAGGTAGATAATCTATTGCTTATGACATAGTAGACTATAATTGTGAGCTAAAGGGGCTAAAGATGAATAAGTGTTGACCTTAAGCTTTATGAGAACATAGTTATTCTATCATATGGATCATGATGGTTTGAGTGCTGCAATATATGATTATGTCATTATGTGATTAATTATGAGAATTAGGAAACTACTCACTGCAAGCAGTAACAAGGTACGTCATCGAGAACTATTCATGAGTTATGTAAGTGTATGTGGTAAAATTGATTCGAGCATGCTATGATGAGTAGCTTGATTTAATATGTGAACAAGTATGAGTGATGAACTTATGTATTGCCATGTTTAAACTGCACATATATGTATGAGTGCATGTGGGTACGCTCAATGCTAATCATGGAAGATGATGTGTTGTTATTGTTGCATAAACATGTAACCATTATGATATAAATGAAAGAAAATTGATGCAAGCATACGATTATATGATGACATCTATATGTAATAGAGCCTAAAGCTTAACATTACTGTATGATAAGAATGATATGCTTTCTTTTATGAAAGTGGCTTTAAGCCAAATGATGTGCTAAGTAAAGAAGGACATGTTAAATTAAAGATGTCTTAAAAGTTAAGCCTGCGGGTCTTAGTTCAGTTGTGGATTAGATAGGCATGTTTGGAGGGATACTGTCGTAGCTGCTATATGTTGACCCCATTTGGGTCTTGTTCCTTAATGGAACCATCGTTTGACCCCGTTTGGGTCCATAGTTTGTTCCTTGCTAGAACCATTGCTTGACCCCGTTTGGGTCCATTGTTTTATATCTTCAGATATCCATAGTTTGATACCTTCGGGTATCCATTGCTCCCGTTATCCACCTTTCGAACTAGTACTTAGGTAGGTTATTAAAGATGTAAATGGTACAAGAAATAAAGTAAAGTATGTATCAATCACCTTACTTATATGTATTAGAATCATGATAATGATCTATTCTATTGCTTTATTCTAAATTTCAGTTAGCTATAAACCATTTCTATGAAATGAAATGCCATGTTATGTAGTACTTGATGGTGATGTCTTACATCAATTATGAGAAAGGTCACCATATGAGTGCCAGTATGAGTTGGTTCCACGGTGAATAGTTAGGCTGCATGGGCCACAAGCTTACAATATTGAATTAACCGTTATATGAACTATGACATGCATAACAATATTTATGTATGGGAAAAATTAGAAAATGTTTGCATATGGTATGGAGACCTTGTCAATTAATCATGAGGTGTATTACCTATTCCTTAAAATGGCATGCAAATTCGTGAGTATGTATATGAACATTTATATATGTATGTGTACATGTATAATTCTAACATAAATCAAAGTGCCAAGCATGATATGATATGAATCCGTATGATGTTTAAAGTGCAATGATAATATAGCAGAAAAACATGTGTAGAAACCTGAACAAAATGATAAGTTTGTAATGTATGTAATGAAATCATGCCTAGCAATATCTATTGCAATGTTATGTAACATAAGCACTTTCTTTTGGCTATGAATAAATGATAAATATAAATGCTAGGTAACAAATTGGTTAATGGCATAAGTTAAAGGTTGTACGAATATAATGATGACATTGGTATTCTTGAATAGAAGGATTACAAGATGGATGGATTTTTCCTAGGAAATAATAGAGGGTTAAAGATGACCGTTAATTAACAAGTTTCATGGATAAAGATAGTTTATGCAATGCTCTCGATTTTAGTAAGATGGCATCTATGGTTAAGGTTGAAAACTCCCTAGAATGTCCATTATGACGTGGTAAATAATTTAAACTCATATGCTTTTTATACTATTGTGATAGTTGTATTCGATTTGATGAAGAAAATTATAAGAAAATATCAATAGAATTGTGGTTCCCCACTAAGCTTTATAGCTTAGCATGGGTTATTTATCCATGTAGGTTTCAGGATAAACTCTAAAGGATCAAACAAGATGCTATTGCCTTAAGGATTTCAGGATTCTTGAAGGCCAGTTATGTTATAATTATTTAATTATAAGCTTGATTCTTTTATTATAGCATGTAATTACGGCCTGTTCTATAATTATTATTATTTCTGCCTGACTTTACTAGATTTATGATGATGATTGATGATTATCCATGGTTAGTGGATTAGGGTGTTATAAATAAAATGGCTATAGATGGCCGTCCCTTCATGATAGATGACCGTCTGTCATATAAGAAGACCAAAAACAAGATTTTTCAAATCTTTTTTTAAAAATTTAGGGAAAATAAGGTTAAAACCCATAAAACATTTGGAAAGTTGTGGAAACTAAGGATGAAACTTGAGATTTGTGTTTTTTTGTCTGAAATAGGAATAGTTTTTCATCGTTGGGTAACCCTACCCCAATCATGCTATCTACTCTTATTCTTCTAGGGTACATATTGGGGCCTTACAAAATGCTTTTTTATAAAGTTTATCACTAATTATAGAATAATTGAGATCTTCCTAGCTTGTACATCATCTTTTGGCAATTCTCTCAATCAGAGGTATCGAAAATTTAAGGTCATCCAAGTTTCCTATTCTAAGTTGATCTCTATCACTTCTAGCTCTTCGAGGGGAGGTTTAAGTTGCTCATTGATTAATATATTTGTGAGGTATGCCAAACCCCATTTGTGTCCAAATTCACTCTCGGAGGCCTGCTTTTAGGGTCCAAGTTTGGACAAATCTCATAAAACTCATAGATTGGTCACTTCACAATAGAGGTGGATTTTGGCCCGATCTTATTGTTAATGGTCAACCTATGATGGCATTTAAGTGGGCCCAAGAGGTGGGTATCATGGAATCACCACCCAACAAAATGTTGAGAAAGAGAATCTAACCTTTGATGCCCTAATAGATATGGTGTTTAGGACATCACTCTTATTTGTACCCTAGTTAGGTGTTTTTATAAATGAGTTTTTATTATCAGTCCACTATCTCACCTTTCGCATGATGCATAAGTGAAGAAATAGATAAACATATTAAGCATATTGGAATGCAATAAATAAAAAGTAATAAATTAAATAAAATACTTAAACTGTTAGAGAAGCAAATTGTCCAATTGGAAAATAAAATGACATAGATAAATCAGGGCATTCATTTGGGTTGAGAACATTAGTTCCATCATGCATATTTACTAACTATTACATCCCAAAAATAAAAAAATCCAAAAAATACCAAAGTAGAAATAGCTAAAATAAATAATTAAATAAATTAATACGATAAGATAAAAGATGCAAGGGATAAAAAAAAGTCATAAAAAATGGCCTCTAAGACATGTGAATCTCCCAAAATAAACTCCACAATGCACATGAATTTAATTGCTCAAATAAAAATAAGGAAGACAAACAATTAGTGTGTGTCAATATAATGAATCAAATAATAAAATTAAAGTAACATAAAAATACACTTCATAATAAAAATCAAACATCCATAACATAAAACTGCTAGTGTAAGCCCTAGCCCTAATACATTGTTGTAAAACATTTAATTTAATAAAAGAGGCATTTGTTTTATCTATTGTATTCCTGTGTATATCAATTGATAGAACTATCCAAGAATGTTGTTTCAGTTTAAGTTATCATTTGTGAGGCACATGGTTGTAAGACCTTGAAATAATTGAGACTTCATTCTAAATATCCCTAATCAGTCATAGTTATGGGAACAACAAATGAATTAAGACTAGTATGCTCTCTTTGATAAGTTGAGTTATGTCTTACAGATCATAAGGACTAGAGTGTCAATCAGAGATCATAGATACACGTTTAGAACATGGTATCTGGATTCGATCTGTTTATGAGAACATTACATGGTATAAGTCATAAGTGTTTCTCATGTGCAAGTTTTGCATCAAAGTTCTTAGACCTGAAATCTCTATGAAACTCTTTATGAATTACTGTGTACTTTAGGGTGACAAGTATGCATATGCACTAATTCATGTTAGAGAGCATGAGAGAAGTGAAGGGATTACCCCTCTCGATAAGAGAGAAAATATCATTGGCCACTTGATCAATGAACTAAGAAGTGTATGGCCATACCGAGATGAAATAATCAGAAATCATTATTTAGCTGAGAGTTCAGTGTCATTGGAATATCAAGAAAGGAATTAGTATATATAAGGATGACTAGTTCTATGCCTTATATTAATACTGCTATTTATGGGTAAGGGACTCTACAAAATTACATTAGGTCAGTAAATGTGATTTGCATTTTCATTTAATTTGGAATGCTACAATACCTTGCTAGAGAATATATATAGCCTTTGAATTAATTTATTAATTTATTGCCAATATTAAATGGAACTATAGGATCGCACACAATGTATTGGGATTAAAATATTTAAATAGTGTATTGGACATTAATTTGAGCTTTTATTTAAAGTCAAATTAATGTATGTAATGGGTATTAAAATTGCTAATTGGACCACTAATGCAGCAGAGCTGGACTGATTCTCGTAAACAGTTTTTTTGCCTTAAACAACTAAACATTTTTTTTGCCTATTTAAGGCAAATTTGTTAATTAGTTTTTATTGCCTTAAACAACTAGTTGTTTAAGGCAAATCTATTAAACAGTTGGTCCATAAGAGAGAAATTCGGCCCACAATGTTTAATTTCAATTAATTAATTATATTGGATTAATTAATGTAATTGAGTATTAAATCCTAAATAGTATTTGAATCAAAATAAAAAACTTAAGAGGGAGATAATGTGACTGAAAATTCAAGGAAAAATCCTAGTGAATTTCGGCAACTATTAATCCCTAATGAAGTGGTTGATTTTGATTAAATGACTAATGCAAATTTAAATTAATTTGAATTTAAAAAACTAATAGAATTTGAATCAATTTAAATAACTTAATTAGGAAGTGATGGAGGCTGAAAATATTCCTAATTCTAAGGGAATTTTGGCATTCACATCTTTCCTAAATTAATGATATAAATTGGTTAATTCTATTTTTGACCTAAGTGACATTTTCTCTCTCTAGTGCCGCCACACTCAAGAGAAAGAATTATTTCTTCATCTCTTGTTTTCTTGGGCAGCAATAGTAACCAAAAAGATGAAAAAGATTAGATCTTTTGGCTTCAAACCATTTCCATTGTCGAATACACAAACATAGAGCTAGCACTCTCGGTTTTAAGTCATCTTTGCGAGTGTGTGTGTGTGAGCATAGAGTGGTGTGGCGTAAAGGCTGATCCTTTGGCTTTGGTGATCAAGATATAAGGTATATAAGTCCATCTTATATGCTGGTCATCTTAAAAATCAAGTTTTGAAGTGCATCCAAACTTGTAAGTTTTCAAAAACCCTAAAATTGCATGTTTCGATTCTTTATTGTATATTGCATGGCATGTATGATCTAAATTTTAATTTTTCCTCTGCGTGATCATCATGTATATGCCATGTGATATCCCATTAGTGGTATTAGAGCCTAACCATGCTTATTTTAGTGCTTTGGATGCATTAAATCTTGATTCAAAATCGTTCTTGCATAAAACCGCAATGCTGAAATTTTCTGTTTTGAGTTTTTTGCATTGTTTTAGTGTAAAAATGATTTTATATGATTATTTAGGTATTATAATTATTTTCACATGTTAATATACTATCCTAAGATGTTCTTAGAGCTATTCATGGTCGATTTTAATTATACATACCTGATCATACATGTTAATCTTGAAACTAGAAGCTAGTTTGCATGATATGTATTTGTTTAACAACTAGTTTTCAAAATTAAGTGTAAAACCATGTTTGGCATGTTTGTAAGTGATTTTTAAAGATTAATAAAAGGTTGTACATGTTTTAAAAATTGTTTTAATTCTATTTCATGACAATTTAATTGATTAATTTTAAAATTACTTAAAACTATGACTAGTTTGCGTTTGTTGCATATTTAATCAACATTGTTTGTTATGTTTTTTTATTAAAATGGAACAAAAACATTTAGATCATATCTGAACAAAACCTTAACTCAATTTTTATGACCTTATTTAAATTATTAAATAGCTCATAAAATCGTTTTAAGTGTTTATGCATTGGTTGTGGCATTATATGAGCATTAAACAACTAGTTTCATTGTGGTTTGTTTGCTTTAGTATATATGCCGTGTATGACATATGTTCTTCATGAATTTTTATGTTTAATTCATGTTGGTTCATATTATATGTATTTTAATAGTTATGGGCTGTATGACATAATATTAAAATAGCATAATTGGAAATTATACTAGAGTTGATTTATGGCATAAATCTAACTGGTTTGTGTTTTGGGCTTTTAAGAGAACTTATTCAATAAGGGGATTTAGTCCATTTGGCTTTGGCCCAGGCCCATCACGAGGTCTTTTCTTAAAAGTGCAAGTACATAATTTCCATTAATGGGCTTGGCTAGATTAATTAAAATTGGACTTTGTTTTATCTATGAATGTTATGTATATTTATTTGCTTGTTTTGTGTGATGAATGGATATGCATGGTACATTCACGAACCCTAGGTTTTTGTAATTAAATATGGCCTGCATGCCATTATGGATTATTGTAAAAGTTTCATTTATTTCTTAGTATAGAATTTATTGAAGACTTTGTAAATTAAGATGAAGCCCATCGGAGTGGAGAAGCTTAACTCAAAGATTCTTATGTAATAGTATAGAATCTTAGTTGTAGGTTTTTGGGCCTATATTTGTCACGATTTACTTTATGCAATTATATATATATGCTTGCTATGAATGGATGACAAAGCGTATGCCATGTAAGATGTAATAAAATGAATCCCTAAAATAGTAAGTCATAAAGTTGCCTTCCTAATTCAAAACATATCAAGGCATCGATCATCGGTCATGTAGACTTAGAGTCCTAGATGCACCCGATTATTTTTGTGAGGCATGGGTTGTGGATGTAGGTTGGATTTAACATGGAAAGGGATGCTCGGACCTAGGTAACTAATAAATGGGTTTGTGCTATAACATCTTAAGATGTTAACCCATTTGATCCAAGAGTCATGTTCGAGACATGATTGGAGTTTTCCTACCTAAGTAACTTAACTTGTTAGGTGTACAAGCTCAGCTTGACTAATAAGTTATTGTAAAAAGTGTATCTTGGCCCACATTAAATCACAAACGCAAATTATTTAAAGGATATTAATTCGGTTTGTGGGATTATAATAAGACCTTATTTAATCTTGCTATATTTTATTATTATAGATTGAAAAATGGCATCTTCAAACAACAACTTTTCATTGTGATCGGTCCTAGAAAAGGACATATTAAATGGCACCAATTCATAGACTGGTCTCGAAACTTAAGAATAGTTCTCAAGCAAGAGAAAAAGTCGTATGTTTTGGATGCACCCTTACCCAAGGAACCTACTAGGAATGCCTCTGCAGTTCAAAAGGAAACTTTTGAGACTAAAAAGAGTGACTCCAATGATGTGACCTATTTGATGCTAGCCACTATGATGCCCGATTTGCAAAAGCGATTCATGGACCAAGAGACCTATGCAATCATGGTGCACTTCAAGAAAATGTTCCAAGAACAAGCTCGTCACAAAAGGTTTGTGACAACAAAGGCCTTGATTTCTTGTAAGATGGCTGCGGGTACTCCTGTTAGTACCCATATACTCAAGATGAAAGGGTATCTTGATACTCTTGAGAAGCTTGAGGTACAGGTGCCAAAAGAATTGGCTACTGATATGAGCTTAGGTTCATTAACTGATGATTATGATCCATTTGTCATAAATTATAACATGCATGCAATGAACAAGATAGTCACCGAGCTTCATGGGATGCTTAAAAATGCTGAATAGAACATTCAAAAGACTAATCCTGTACTCATGGTTCAAGGGGACATTAAGAAGGGACCTACTAAGGGAAAGGGGAAGGGAAAGGAAAAACCCAAGAATGACCTAGCTTGGCCTAAGTCTAGTGGGAGTGCATTTTAGGCCCAACCCAAGCCTAATGTGCAAAAGCTCAAAGAGAGTGAGAGCACGTGCTTCCATTGCAACACATTAGGGCATTGAAGGAAGAATTGCGCTCTCTTTAAGGAAGAACAAAAGAAGAATGGGGCCAAGTCATCCAGTTTTGGTATTTTTGTTGTTGAAATTAACCTTTCTATTTCTATCACTTGGGTATTGGATACTGGTTGTGGTTCTCACATTTGTTCAAATGTGCAGGGGTTAAGAAATAGGTGGTTACTTAGGAAGAATGAAGTGGACCTCTGTGTGGGGAATGAAGCACGAGTTGTGGCCATAGAGATAGGCAACTATCGACTCACTTTACCTTACAGACTTTGTTTAGATTTGAAAAATTGTTATTATGTGCCTGTTATAAGTAGAAATATTATTTCAGTTTCTTGTTTGGATATGGATGGATTTGACTTTGTTATTAATAATGGCAATATTTATATTCGTTGCCAAGCCATTTTATATGGCAATGCTATGTTACAAAATGGCATTTTTATCCTTGATCTACAAAATATAGAGTCCATATACAACTTTAATACAAAGAGGGTTAAATCAAATGAATTGAATGCTACTTACTTTTGTCATTGTCATTTAAGACACACAAAAGAAAAATGCATTTCAAGACTCCATAAATTTGTAGTACGTGGGTCATTCAGTTTGGAATCTTATGACACATGCGAGCCATATTTGTATAGAAAGATGACAAAGAGTCCTTTTAACAAGAAAAGTGAGAGGACTAGTGACTTATTGGAATTAATACACACCGATGTATGTGGACCATTAAGTACACAAGCTAGAGGTGGTTTTAGCTACTTCGTAACATTCACAGATGACTTCAGTAGATACGGCTATGTCTATCTAATGAAGCACAAGTCTAAAACTTTTGAAAAATTCAAAGAGTTTAAGAACGAAGTAGAAAACCAACTTGGCAAAAGTATAAAAGCCATTCAATCATATCGAGGTGGCAAATACTTAAGCCAAGAATTTGACAGTCATCTGAAGAAGTGTGGAATTATGCACAATTCACTTCTCTTGGAACACCATAATGGAATGGTGTGTCCAAAAGGAGAAATCAAACTCTATTGGACATGGTTTGATCAATGATGAGTCAAACTAATCTTCCTGTCTCTTTTTGAGGTTATGCATTAGAAATTTCTACGTTTCTACTGGACCGTACTCCAACTAAAATAGTTGAAAAGACACCATACGAGGTATGGACTAGGAAAGAACCCAATATGTCGTTTCTCAGGATTTGGGGCTGTGAAGCACATGCTAAGAAATTAACTTGACAAATTAGAGTCCAAATCTACTATCTACTTATTTGTTGGTTATCCTAAAGAAATAAGGGGATACTACTTTTACTTATAAGCTAAGAACAAAGTGTTTGTTGCTCGCAAGGATATTTTCTTGGAAAAGGAATTCGTTCTCAAGAAAGATAGTGGGAGTAAAGTAGAACTTGGAGAAATTCAAGTGTCACAAACTCCTGTAGAGGATGAGTTGGAAATGGGATCAAGTTCACAACCAGTTGTGGAACAAAAACCCATTACATAAAAACCTAGAAGGTTCGGTAGGGTACGTTAGGAGATTGAGAGATACGGATTTCTAATCACCGATATTGACACAATTGAGTTAGTGGATCATGAGGATCCAACTACCTACCGAGAAGCTATTGAGAGCCTTGACTCAACAAATTGGTTTAAAGCAATGAAAATCGAGATGCAATCAATGTACGATAACCAGGTTTGGACCTTACTTGAGCCACCAAAAGGTGCTAAGGTAATTGAATGCAAGTGGCTATTTAAACTCAAAGCTAACAATACTAACAAAGGTAGACTAGTAGCAAAAGGTTTTCGGCAAACTCATGGTGTAGACTATGATGAGACCTTTTTGCCTGTAGTCATGCTCAAGTCCATTATGATCTTGCTTGCCATAGTTGCATATCATGACTCTGAGATATGGCAAATGGATGTCAAAATTTCTTTCCTCAATGAAAATCTACTTGAGGATGTGTATATGACACAGCTTGAGGCTTTTGTCAATCCTAAACATCCTAAAAAGGTTTTGCAAGCTTTAAAAATCCATTTATGGATTAAAGCAAGCATTTTGGAGTTGGAATCCATTTTTGATGAAGCTGTCAAAGAATTTGACTTCATAAAAAATGAAGATGAGCCTTGTGTGTACAAAAAGGTTAGTGGGAGGATAATAGTGTTTCTAGTCTTATATGTGGATGACATCCTTCTCATTAGGAATGACATTCCAACATTGCAAAAGGTTAAGCAATGGTTAGGGAAGTGTTTCTCAATGAAAGACTTAGGTGAAGCCGAGACAATACTTGGTATTCGGATCTATAGAGATAGATCGAATCGGCTTTTGGGACTAAGTCAAGAAAAGTACATAGACAAAGTACTAAAGCATTTTAGTATGGGAGACTCGAAGAAAAGGTACATACCTTTGGCTTTAGGATTTCCTTTGACTAAAGAATAATGTCTTAAAACCAAAGAGGAGAGGGATAACATGAGTAGAATACCATATACATCTGCTATTGGATCTATCATGTACGGTATGTTATGTACTAGGTTGGATGTTGCTCATGCACTGAGTATAACCAGTAGGTTTTAGCAAGACCCTAGTGAGAAGCATTGGTCTACTATAAAGGGGATTCTTAAGTACCTACGAAGGACTAAGGATCACTTTTTGGTGTATGGTGGTCAAGAAGAACTCATCATACAAGGTTATGTCGATGCTACTTTTCAGATCAGCACTCAGGACTCAAGATCGCAATCTAGTTTTGTTTTTATTTTGAACGGTGGTGTTGTTAGCTGGAGAAGCTTAAAGCAAGAGATCGTTGCCGACTCAAGGATCACTGAGTATATTGCAGTGAGTGAGGTTGCAAAAGAGGTTGTTTGGATTATAAATTTCATTTCTAGATTAGGAGTGGTCCCAAGCATCCTAGATCTATTAGAAATTTTCCATGACAACAACGAGGCCATTGCATAGGCCAAGGAGCCCCAGTCACACCAAAAATCCAAACACATACTCAGGAGGTACCACCTAATCAGAGAGATCATTGATCATGGGGATGTCAAGATTAGCAAGATAGTAAGTGAAAACAATGTAGCAGATCCTTTGATGAAACAATTGTGTCCAAATCTGCAAGAAGATCATTTGAGAGCATTCAGTCTTAGGGCTATGTCTAATTGGGGCTAGTGCTAGTGGGAGATTGTTATTGTAAGCCCTAGCCCCAATACATTGTTATAAAAAATTTAAGTTAATAAATAAGGCATTTTTTTATCAATTGTATTCCTGTGCATATCAATTGATAGAACTATACAAGAATGTTGTTTCAGGTTAAGTTATCATGTGTGAGGCACATGATTGTAAGACCTTGAAATAATTGATACTTCATTCTAAATATCCCTAGTCAGTCATATTTACGGGAATAACAAATGAATTAAGTCTAGTATGCTTTATCTGATAAGTTGAGTTTTGTCTTATGGATCATAAGGACTAGAGTGTCAATCAGAGATTATAGATACACATTTAGAACATGGTATCTAGATTTGATCCGTTCATGAGAACATTACATGGTACAAGTCATAAGTGTTTCTTGTTAGTGTAAGCCCTAGCCCCAATGCATTGTAATAAAACACTTTAATTAATAAAATGAGGCATTTGTTTTATCCATTGTATTCCTGTGCATATCAATTGATAGACCTATCCAAGAATGTTGTTTCGGTTTAAGTTATCATGTGTGAGGCACATGGTTGTAAGACCTTGAAACAAATGAGACATCATTCTAAATATCCCTAGTCAGTCATTGTTATGGGAATAACAATGAATTAAGACTAGTATGCTCTCTCTGATATTATGAGTTTTGTCTTACGGATCATTAGGACAAGAGTGTCAGTCAGAGATCATAGATACATGTGAAAGAACATGGTATCCGGATTCAATCCGCTCATGAGAACACTATATGGTACAAGTCATAAGTGTTTCTCATATACAAGTTTTGTATCGGAGTTCTTAGACCTAAAATCTCTATGAAACTCTTTATGAATTAATATGTGCTTTGAAATACACCTAACGTGCTCGTAACAGAGTGACAAGTACGGGTATGATTGGGTATGCATTCATCCATGCTAGAGAGCATGAGAGAAGTGAAGGGATTACCCCTCTCGATAAGAGAGAAAATATCACCGGCCACTTGATCAGTGAACTGACAAGTGTATGGCCATACCGAGATGAAATAATGAGTAATCATTATTTATCCGAGAGTTCAGTGTCACTGGAATATCAAGAAATGAATTAAAATATATAAGGATGACAAGTTCCATGCCTTATATTAATTCTGATATTTATGGGTAAGGGACTATGCAAAATTGCAATAGGTCACTAAATGCCATATGCATTTTCATTTAATTTGGAATGCGATAATATCTTGCTAGAGAATATATATAGCCTTTGAATTAATTCATTAGTTCATTGCCAACATTAAATGGACCTATAGTATCGCACACAAAGAATTGGGCTTAAAACATTTAAATAAGGTATTGGGCATTAATTTGGGCTTTTAATTAAAGTCAAATTAATGTATGTAATGGGCATCATAAATGTTATTGGACCTTGGCCCATGAGAGAGAAAAATTCAGCCCACAAGGTTTAATTTCAATTAATTAATTATCTTGTATTAATTAAGTTAATTGAGTATTAAAGCCTAAAAGAATTTAAATTAAATTAAATCATTTAAATAATATAAGGAGTGACCGAAATTCCAAGATGAAAATCAAGGAATTTCGACACATGCTCATTATCTTTATTAAGTGATTTTATTTAATTAAATGTCTTGTGTTTTATTTCAAATTTGAATTTTAAATTCAAAGGAGTTTAAATCAATATATATTACTTATTTTAGGAAGTGATTGAGATTGAATTAATTATCTTGAGATAGTAAAGTTCAAATCAAACACTTGCCAAAAGATAAGGATATATATAAAATAAATAAAACCCTAAGGAGACCAAAGAGAAAAAAACGTGAAACCCTTTTTCTAGGTCTTGGCGTGAATTCTTCTCTCTCTCTCATAATATTCTTTTGGCCAATTTTCACAAGGAGAAAGGATTGTTCCTCATTCTCTTGTGATCATGGGTAGTAATAGCAACCTAAGTGAAGTACAAAATTAAATTTTGTAGCTTCAAACCATAGTCATTACACAATACATTAAAAGAGGGCTAGCATCCTCTATTTTAAGTCGTCGGTGCAATTGTGTGTGTGAGAATAGAGGGAGTGGCATAAAAGGCTGTTCCTTGGCATTGGTGATCAAGATCTAAGGTGGATAAAGTCATCTCGGTTGCTGGTCATCACCAAACTCAAGTTTTAAAAGGCATCCAAAGTTGTAAGTTTTAAAACCCTAAAATTGCATGTTTCGATTCTTGTCATGGAATTGTTTGGCATGTATGATCGTTTTTGTTGTTTTTTCGCTGCGTGATTGCCATGTTCATACCATGTCATATTCCATCAGTGGTATCAGAGCCTAAACATGCTTATTTTAGTGCTTTAGATGAATGAAAAAATTAATTAAAAATCGTCATTATGAAAACATGCAAATCTCAAATTTTCTGTTTTGAGTTTTTTGCATTGTTTTGGTGTAAAAACGATTTTAATTGATTAGATAGGTATTATAATTAATATGAAATGTTAATATACTGTCCTAAGATGTTCTAGGAGCTATTAATGGTCAGATTTAATTGCTAATACCTGATGGTACATGTTAATATTAAAACTAGGTGCATTTTGGCATGTTAATTGTTAGTTTAACAACTAGTTTTCAATATTAAATGTAAAAACGATTTTGGAATGTTTGTAAGTGATATTTAAAGATTAATTATCAGGTCTGGACATATTTAAAATTTGGTTTTAATTCTGGTCCATGACAATTTAATTGATTAATTTTAAAATCACTTAAAAATATGACTAGTTTGTGTTTGTTACATGTTTAATAAACATTGTTTGTTTTGTTTTGATTAAAATGGTAAAAACACATTTAGATCAGATTGGTACATAATATTAAATCAATATTTATGGACTTATTTAAATTATTAAATGATTCATAAAATTAATTTAAATGTTTGTGCATTTTATGGCATTACATAAGCATTAAACAACTAGTTTTTGTTGTTTGTTTATTTTTGCATGAATGTCGTGTACAATATATGTGTTCTTCATGATTTTATATTTTTAACTCATGTTAGCACATATTATATGTATTTTTAATGTTTATGGGCTGGATGACATAAAATTAAAAATGGCAAAATTGGAAATTATACTAGAGTTGATTTATGGCACAAATCTAACTAGTTTGTGTTTTGGGCTTTTAAGAGAACTTATTCAATAAGAGGATTTAGTCCATTGGGCTTCAGCCCAGACCCATCACGGGGTCATCTCTTAAAGGTTCAAGTACACAATTTCCATTAATGGGCTTGGCTAAATTAATTAAAATTCGACTTTGTTTGATCCATGAATGCTATGTATATTTATTTGCTTGTTTGGTGTGATGAATGGATATGCATGGTGCATTCATGGGCCCTAAGTTTTTGTAATTAAATATGGCCTACGTGATGGAATATGACATGGTATGATAATCATGATAGCACAGCGGAAAAACAAAAATTTTATCATGCATACCATACATATCCAAAACTAGGAACGAAAACATGCAATTTTAGGGTTTTGAAACTTACAATAGATGATGCCTTTTATTCTTTGATTTTGTGATGTCCAGCAACCAAGATGCCTTTATCCACCTTAGTTCTCGATCACCAATGCCAAGGAACAGCCTTTTGCGCCACTCCCTCTATTCTCACACACACACTTGCAAAGATGGCTTAAAATCAAGAGTGCTAGCTCTATGATTGTGTATTCGGCAATGGGAATGATTTGAAGCCACAAGATCTGATCTTGTTCTTCCTTTAGGTTACTGTTTCAGCCCGAGAACACAAGAGAACAAGAAAGATTTCTTTCCCCTTGAGTATTTCGGCCAAGAGAGAAAAATAGCAAAAAAAGCATACATGTTATTCATTTAATTCATTAATATATATCACTAATTTAGGTCAAGTGTGAGTGCCGTAAATTAAGTGTTAATTTCAGCCTCCATCACTTCCTAATTAAGAGATATATCCTAATTTAAATTCCATTAGAATTTAAATTCAAATGGCATTAGTCATTTAATCAAAACAAACTTACTTATTTAAGGTAAAATAAGTTGCTGAATTCAACTAGTATTTTAGTTTGAATTTTGGCTACTTTAATTTCCTCTCAAGTATTATATTTTGATTAAATACAAATTAGGATTTAATAATCAATTAACTTAATTATACATAGATAATTAATCAATTGAAATTAAACCTAGCACATGCCAACAAATTTCTCTCGTGACCAACATATTTGCCTAAAACAGCTAGCTGTTTTAGGCAAAAAACTCGTTTCACATATTTGCCTAAAACAGCTAGCTGTTTTAGGCAAAATCGTGGCTTAACAGTTTTGCCTAAAACAGCTAGCTGTTTTAGGCAAAAACGTACCTTGACAGTTTTGCCTAAAACAGCTAGCTGTTTTAGGCAAAAAACTGTTTTTACAGATTTGCCTAAAACAGCTCTGTTTTTACAGATTTGCCTAAAACAGCTAGCTGTTTTAGGCAAAAATCTGTTTACCCATTTTATGCATTAATTTGACTTTAAATAAAAGTCCAAATTAATTCCCAATACACAATTTAAATATTTTAAGCCTAATGCTTTGTGTGCGATCCTATAGGTCCATTTAATGTTGGCAATGAATTAATAAATTAATTCAAAGGCTATATATATTCTCTAGCAAGATATTATAGCATTCCAAATTAAATGAAAATGCATATGGCATTTAGTGACCTAATGCAATTTTGCATAGTCCCTTACCCATAAATATCAGAATTAATATAAGGCATGGAACCAGTCATCCTTATATATATTAATTCCTTTCTTGATATTCCAGTGATACTGAACTCTCAGATAAATAATGATTACTCATTATTTCATCTCGGTATGGCCATACACTTCTCAGTTCACTGATCAAGTGGCCGATGATATTTTCTCTCATATCGAGAGGGGTAATCCCTTCACTTCTCTCATGCTCTCTAACATGAATCAATGCATACCCAATCATACCCGTACTTGTCACTCTGTTACGAGCACGTTAGGTGTATGTCAAAGTACACAGTAATTCATAAAGAGTTTCATAGAGATTTCAGGTCTAAGAACTCCAATACAAAACTTGCATATGAGAAACACTTATGACTTGTACCATGTAGTGTTCTCATGAGTGGATCTAATCCAGATACCGTGTTCTAAACATGTATCTATGATCTCTGATTGACACTCTTGTCCTTATGATCCGTAAGACAGAACTCAACTTATCAGAGAGAGCATACTAGTCTTAATTCATTTGTTATTCCCATAACAATGACTGACTAGGGATATTTAGAATGAAGTCTCATTTGTTTCAAGGTCTTACAACCATGTGCCTCACACATGATAACTTAAACTGAAACAACATTCTTGGATAGTTCTATCAATTGATATGCACAGGAATACAATAGATAAAATAAATGCCTCATTTTATTAATTTCAAGTGTTTCGTTACAATGCATTGGGGCTAGGGCTTACACTAACACTACGTGCCATTATATTTTATTGTAAAAGTTTCATTTATTTCTTAGAATAGAATTTATTTGAAGACTTTGTAAATCAAGACGAAGCCCATCGGAGTGGAGAAGCCCAACTCGAAGATTCTTATGTAATAGTATAGAATCTTAGTTGTAGGTTTTTGGGCCTATGTTTGTCACGCTTTACTTTATGCAATTATATATATGCATGCTATGTATGGATGACAAAGCGTATGCCATGTAAGCCGTAATAAAATGAATCCCTAAAAAAAATAGTAAGTCACAAAGTTACCTTTCTAATTCGAAACATGTCAAGGCATCGATCATCGGTCACGTAGACTAGGAGTCCTAGATGCACCCGATTATCTTTGTGAGGCATGGGTTGTGAATGTAGGTTGGACTTAACATGGAAAGGGATGCCCGGACCTAGGCAACTAATAAATGGTTTGTGCTATAACATCTTAAGTTGTTAGCCCATTTGATCCAAGAGCCATGTACGAGAAATGATTGGAGTTTTCCTACCTAAGTAACTTAACTTATTAGGTGTACAAGCTCAGCTTGACTAATAAGTTGTTGAGAAAAGTGGATCTTGGCCCACATTAAATCACTAACGTGAATTATTTAAAGGGATATTAATTCAGTTTGTGGGATCATAAATAAGACCTCATTTAATCTTGCTAAATTTTATTGTAGATTGAAAATGGCATTTTCAAACAACAATTTCTCATTGCGATCGGTCCTTGAAAAGGACAAATTGAATGGCTCCAATTTCATAAACTGGTCTCGAAACTTAAGAATAGTTCTTAAGCAAGAGAAAAAGTCGTATGTTTTGGATGCACCCTTGCATGAAGAACCTGGCAGGAATGCCTCTGCGGTTCAAAAGGAAACTTTTGAGACCAAGAAGAGCGACTCCAATGATGTGACCTGTCTGATGCTGGCCACTATGGTGCCTGACTTGCAAAAGCAATTTATGGACCAAGAGGCTTATGCAATTATGGTGCACCTTAAGGAGATGTTTCAAGAGCAAGCTCGTCACGAGAGGTTCGTGACAACAAAGGCCTTAATTATTGTAAGATGGCTGCGGGTACTCCTGTTAGTACCCATGTACTCAAGATGAAAGGGTATCTTGATACTCTTGAGAAGCTTGAGGTACTAGTGCCAAAGGAATTGGCTACTGACTTGATCTTAGGTTCATTGACTGATGATTATGATCCATTTGTGATGAATTATAACATGCATGCAATGAACAAATCAGTCACTGAGCTTCATGGGATGCTTAAGAATGCTGAAGAGAACATTCGAAAGACTAATCCCGTATTGATGGTTCAAGGGGGCATTAAGAAGGGACCCGCTAAGGGAAAGGGAAAGGGAAAGGCAAAACCCAAGAATGACTTGGCTCGGTTCAAGTCAAGTGGGAGTGCACCTCAGGCCCAATCCAAGCCTAAGGCACAGAAACTCAAAGAGAGTGAGAGCACTTGCTTCCATTGCAACAAGATAGGGCATTGGAGGAAGAATTGTGCTCTCTTCAAGAAAGAACAAAAGAAGAATAGAGCCAAGGCGTCCAGTTTTTGTATTTTTGTTGTTGAAATTAACCTTTCTATTTCTACCACTTGGGTATTGGATACCGGTTGTGGTTCTCACATTTGTACAAATGTGTAGGGGCTAAGAAATAGGCGGTTACTTGGGAAGAATGAAGTGGACCTCTGTGTGGGGAATGGAGTACGAGTTGCTGCCATGGAGATAGGCGACTATGACCTCACTTTACCTTCCGGACTTTGTATTGTTTTGAATAATTGTTATTATGTGCCTGCTATGAGCAGAAACATTATTTCAGTTTCATATTTTGATAATGATGAATTTGATTTTGTTATTAAAAATGGCAATGCTCATATTCGTCGCCAAGGCATTTCTTATGGCAATGCCATGTTGCAAAATGGCCTTTATATCCTTGATTTAGAAAACAAAGAGTCCATATACAACATTAATACAAAGAGGGTTAAATCAAATGAATTGAACCCTACTTACTTCTGGCATTGTCGTTTAGGACATGCAAACGAAAAATGCATTTCAAGACTCCACAAAATTGGAGTGCTTGGGTCATTCAACCTAGAGTCTTATGACACATGCGAGCCATGTTTGCATGGAAAAATGACAAAGAGTCCTTTTAATAAGAAAGGTGAGAGGACTAATGGCTTATTGGAACTAATACTGATGTATGTGGACCTTTAAGTACACATGCTAGAGGTGGTTTTAGCTACTTCGTGACATTCACAGATGACTTCAGTAGATATGGCTATGTCTATCTAATGAAGTACAAGTCTGAAACTTCTGAGAAATTCAAAGAGTTTAAGAACGAAGTAGAAAACCAACTTGGCAAAAGTATAAAAGCCATTCGATCAGATCGAGGTGGCGAATACTTAAGCCAAGAGTTTGACAATCATCTAAAAGAGTGTGGTATTATTTCACAGCTCACTCCTCCCGGAACGCCACAATGGAATGGTGTGTCCGAAAGGAGAAATCAAACTCTGTTGGATATGGTTCGATCCATGATGAGTCAAGCTAATCTTTCTATCTCTTTTTGGGGTTATGCATTAGAAACTGCTGCATTTCTATTAAACCGTACTCCAACTAAAGCAGTTGAAAAGACACCATATGAGGTATGGACTGGGAAAGAA